>CM064513.1:5583324-5903324 GCA_032716605.1 Paralithodes platypus | reverse complement strand
ATAATATAAGTTCTGTAGTTGATGTATGGTTCACTTAAGGGAGCCCACGGGAGCCCACCTAGCTTTTTTCTCTCTTTTTCTCCCTCTCTCTTTGGCTTGTATCCATTCGGCCCCATTCAGCCTACTGTTTTAAGACGTTTACCCCCATCCAGGTGTCAATATATATATATATATTCTTGTTTTGACACCAAGTTAAATTTGTACATTTTTCGATAGAAAAATGTCTCCGACGAAGTCGGATTTCTCCATACAATGCTGGCTCGCTATCGCTCGCCAGGAAGAAATCGACACTTGGATGGGGATACACGTCTTAAAACAGTAGGCTGAATGGGGCCGAATGGATACAAGCCAGGGAAAGAGAGAAAAGGAGAGAAAGATAAAAAAAAAAAAAACGGTGACCCCCCTCTAAGTCTACCTCATATTTATTACTATGACCAGATTCAATGTTATTGTTGTTACTATACCGTGTTCCAAATAGGGAAGCCAGAAACAAATGTGAACCCTAACCTCCATGACTCAAATAGGGCTAGAGCAAATGGGCTATAAATTCCCACACCCCACGCCCTTGCTGACCCTTCCTAAATAGTGGAAATAGTTGTTCGGTTACTCTAGTCGTTTGTGAGTTATAGAGGTTCATGTGCAAGAGTTGTGGACTACATATTTGGAACTGGGTATAGATGATTCAGTAAAAAGATCATATTAGGTCAATCATTCCCAAAATTTCCCAAGTTTTTTATTTATTTTTTTATTTTTTTATTTATTTTATTTTTTTGTTTTGCTTGGTTCACTCCTCAAGTATTATAGTGTCAGTTATTTTGTGTGGTAAACTTGTTCTTTTATCCTCTTGCAGCCCTGAAAGTTGGGCCTGAGTTATGCCTCTTGGATCTCTTTAGTGAATGTAGGTTTATATGTATTTGTTTATATCTATCACACATTTTAGTTAGTTGGAAAAGAGAGAGAATGTGTGCGTGTGTATGTGTGTGTGTGTGTGTGTGTGTGTGTGTGTGTGTGTGTGTGTGTGTGTGTGTGTGAGGGGGGGGGGGGATCTGACACTCATAACACAGATGAACAAACTACATTGCTTTTATCTCTTTTGAATGGGAGGTCGAGTTTTAAGGGGACATTTCCACCTGGAGGATTTTTTTCTGGACCCCTTTCTCCCTCATGTTTAGCCCCATTGCTTTTGAGATTTTAAGACGTTCGCCCCATTAGTTTGGCGATTTTAAGAACCCTCGCCCCATTTCTGTCAATTTTAAGACCATTCGTGCCATTCAGGTGTCTATTTTTTCCTGGCGAGCGATAGCGAGCCTGTAATTTAAGGGGGACATTTTTCTATCGAAAAATGTACAAATTTATCTTGAAAGGGGGTCTAGGGGGAGTAATTTTAAGTTTGATGGAAGTCTAGGGAATCAACTAAAAACCTCCCTTTAAGTTTACTTATGTATCATACTGCAACATTTCTTCGTATTATTTAGAAAGGCCAGACCCAATATTATCTTTCTTTCCTCTCACTAAAACATTAGGTTTTCCATAATGCAGTTGGGTCTGAGTACATGATTAGATTGATATCCAAAATTCGAAAATGGATATTAATCGTGATCGTGTACTCAACCTTTAACTGTGTTGGTGGTGTAATGGTTTAGGTGCTTTTATGTTCTGGGTGTGGTGTCCCGAGTTCGAATCCCGGGAGGACCATATGCTTTCATTAGTTTATTCAAGTACATTGGGGTTTGTAATTGATGATTAATGTTAAGAACGGGGTGTTACCTATTATTATAGGATTCAATATATGAAGAAGCTTGTGTTAGGAACTGCTTTTTAATACATATATTATATAGTTTGGATCACTCCCCCCAAGTAGTAGTCAGAGTTATTGGTGTCGTAAACTTGTTAGTCTATCCGATGCCAGCCTGGGAAGTGGGATCTGCATAAGGTTTCTTGGATTTGTTTATTGGTTGTGAGTAGCGTTTTTAGAAGAGAGAGAGAGAGAGAGAGAGAGAGAGAGAGAGAGAGAGAGAGAGAGGAGAGAGAGAGAGAGAGAGAGAGAGAGAGAGAGAGGAGAGAGGAGAGAGGAGATAGAGAGAGAGAGAGAGAGAGAGAGAGAGAGAGAGAGAGAGAGAGAGAGAGAGGAGAGAGGAGAGAGGGGAGAGAGAGAGAGAGAGAGAGAGAGAGAGAGAGAGAGAGAGAGAGAGAGAGAATTTGAGATTGACGGTGTTCTTCAAGGCCAATGTACTGGTGGTGGGAAAAAAATATGTATATATACTGTATATATATTTTATATATATATATATATATATATATATATATATATATATATATATATATATATATATATATATATATATATATATAGTATACACGCACAGAGAGAGAGTGTCTGTGTTAGAGAGAGAGCGAGCGAGCTTTTGTATGTGCCCGGATCACTTTTATTCTGTTTGCTAAACCAATTTGCATTGTTTTCAGTTTTTGTATATGGGTGAAGGGGTCTATTTGTGTTGGCCCTTTCAACTCTGCATGTGTGAGTGTATCTGCGGTGTGTTTTTTACATCCGTGTGTGTTGTTATATATTATATGTTATATTTGTTACTCATGTGAGGATTTTGTGTAGAGGAAAAATTCTCTTTCTCTCTCTCTCTCTCTCTCTCTCTATATATATATATATATATATATATATATATATATATATATATATATATTCAGTATACAGTATATATATATACTGTATATATTACTACCCGGTACCGTATTTGTATATGCTTTTTTGTTGTTTCGTTTGTGGCATGTATATTATATTAATTTAAAATGGATCGTGTGTGTGTGTGTATGTATTTTGTTCAGTATTGTCTATTTCTGTCAATATCCGTGCGTGCGTGTGTGTGTGTGGTGTGCAGGCATTGGTGGGTTAGGCATATGGGTACAGATGTCATAATGTGTTGAAGTAGCTTGAGTCGACTGGTTAACCCTTTCTGTACTAGTGTCATTATTCTATCTTTATTATGGCTACCATTAGATGATTATATTCAGTTTAATGGGCTAGTGGCTGTTTTTTGGTTTATTTTCTAATGTATTCAGATATATTTTGTGTTTCCTTCGCTAGACCTCCCTCAAACTTAGAAAAACATCCCCTGGATCCCCCTCAAGATAAATGTGTAAATTTGTCCCTGCCAAAGGCCGGTTCCTCTTATAAGTACAGGCAAAACAACGACACCTAAATAGCACGTAAATCTTAAAATTGACAACGAAATGGAGCTACAGGTGTTAAAATCGCCAAACTAATGGGCCGAACGTCTGAAAATATCAAAAGTAATGGGGTTAAACACGAGGGAGAAGGGGGGCAGAAAAACCGGTTCATCCCCCCTTAACCCATTCAGTACCGGTGTCGTCCTTTTAACTTTAATCTGGCTACTATTAGACAATTATTATTCAGTGTCAAAAGGGCCTCCAGTAATTTGCAGGCTTCGAACTATCTCACTTAACCCTCTTCATTACAACAGATCCTTCTTAAGCTGCACAACATTTGCTAAATATATCTTAAAGAAAATTATAAAGACGTCGCCATTACAGAAGGGGTTAAAAAAAAGACCTCCAGCAATTAACAGGTTTCGAAGTGTCTCAATTATCCATGTTAAATACTACAGATCCTTTTTAAACAACAAATAAAGCTAGAATAAAATTGAATAAACGTCGCCGGTACAGAAAGGGTTAAGTTGTACTAACATTTTCAGCCATTCTTAGAAACAGAGTTATTGAGGTTAGATTAGGGTAGGCTAAGTAAGGTAGATTAGGTTAGGCTACGTATGATCTGAATATTTTTTATTTGTTGTTAAAATATCGATAAATATACTCGAAATCACGCATAATCCGCGTTTGTGCCGATAAACACACCGTAGCATGCATTATATGTGTGTGTGTGTGTTTTTTTTTTTTTTTTTTGTGTATCACTTCTGTTTTAATTTATTTTTACCTTGTGTGTGTGTGTGTGTGTATCCATCCCTTCTGTTATTGATTATTTTGTTATGTGTGTGTTTGTATATAAGAGAGGTTGAGGAAGTAAACAAGTCAGAGAGGGTGGAGGACTGTATCCCCAGGAGGCCAACCCTTCTCTCTTACTTTGACCACACACATACATACATACATGCATACATACATACATACATACATGGCACGTACACCACGCCATAGCACATCACATCACATCATATTACATCACATCACATCATATTACATCCCATCACATCACATCACAACATCACATCACATCACATCACACCACATCACATCACACACACACACACACACACACACACACACACACACACACACACACACACACACACACACACACACACACACCCACACTATTAAAATGGCAATATCCTGACATCATAATTACTGGCCTCCGGTTATGAGATCCATGATTAAATAGTTGAGAGAAAGAGCTGATGGTTGCCGGAGAGTTACAAGGAATAGTTACTATCTCAAAGCCCTTGCAGCCCGTTCCGGGGAAGTGCTGTTGGTGTAAAAGAGACTGTAAAGTGCAATACTCTCATTGCTAATTGTGAATGATTCTATCTACTCTTTTCTTAAAATGTTTCTACTGAAGAACTATTCACAACTTAGGGGACACATTTGCTCCAGATAGAACGGATCTTATATGTGAAAAGGTTTCCACATGTACAGTACAGTCGCGCTAATAAGTCATTTTCCAGCTGTCATTACGTTTGGCTTGCTCTGTACTGTATTAATGTCTGTCAGATGTTGAATAGGGAGGGTAAGTGTAGGAAGGTGTTTGTATATTTCACTCGATATGAAGAAATGAAGCTTAGACATTGCTGATACCAATTATTGATCAAAACATAATTGGTGCCGAGAAATCACTTATTAGCGCGACTGTACTAGTGCTGAATCTCTTCAGCTCCAACTTACAACCATGATGTATCCTGAGATAAATGGGGGGGGGGGTCTATACGTGGCGTGTGTGGTGTGTGTCAATCTGTATGTTGGTGTGTGTGCAAACGTGTTGCAGGCTTACAGCAAAGCTTTATGGTGCCTCAAAAGCTTTACACGTTTATTGATGCGGTTTTGGTTTCAAATTTTAAAGAAGCGAAGGGGTACATGTCGAAGAGTAATATTGTAGGTAATTTGATCTTCCAGCTGATTAACTCCGATTGTATTCATTTAAAAAGGGGCCTCCGGCAATTAACGGCTTTGAACTATCTCATTTAACCGTTTTGGGCGGGTGCCCAACCCCGAAAGGAGTTGAAATAGGGGAGATATCCCCCCGCCAAAGGCGGCTTTCTAGGGCCTTTCCTAGCTGATGCTGAGAGGATTGGGTTCTAGTCATGTGGTGATGGGCTGGTCTATCCGAGTGAGAACTGAGCGATCTCTGCCATACCCATAGCTTACTCTGACTGTTCCTTTTACTTATATATCTTCTAGATCTCAAGTGGCGGCGTCTTTTCCATGGATTGACCTCCCTACTGCCAACCTAGAAGTTGGCTGATTGGGAGCCAAAGCGTCAGATTTTTCCCTTACCCCTCAACTTTCCCTTCATAATTGCTGAGGGGCACAGGGCCTTGGGTGGGGCTTTGGTTTCCCGGGCGTTTCCGCACCTTCCTCAGCTCCCTGCCTTGGAGTGGCTTCGGTCATCCGGGCTTTGTTAGTGGTAAGCAGGGAGGATTTTGTGGGGGCGCTCGTTTATGGCCTTGGCCTTGCTCGAGACCTTGGGGCTGTTCGGCCAGACAGCCTGGGGAACAACAACAACAACAACAACAAAGACTGAAATTAAGGGGCTAGTGGCTGGTTTTTTGGTCTATTAATTCATCTGTGTATGAATTATATACTTTCCTCGCTAGACCTCCATCAAGCTTAGAAAAAAAAACCCTAAACCCCCTTTTAATATAAAATGTTTAAATTTTTCGGTAGAAAAATGTCCCGACCGATGGCCGGTTCCTCTTAACCCTTTCACGCATATGACGCGATTTTGAGCCTATTGGGGATACTTTAAAGCCTTTGTTACCATCAGGGGTATTTAGAAACATTTAGTTTAGTTACTTCAACCTTTGCAGTTGTCTTTGAGTTAGCTGTGGGCAGAAAACTAATTTTGGAGAGGTAATTATAAGAGTGAGAGAACTCTATTTCTTATTGCTAATCTGGCAACCTCTGCGTCATAAATGCGTGAAAGGGTTAAAATTACAGGCTCGCTTTCGCTCGCCAGGAAAAAATCGACACCTAAATGGCACGAAAGGTTTTAATATTGACCAAAAATGAGGCGAAAGGTCTCAAAATCGCCAAACTAACGGCACGAACGTCTTAAAACCTCAAAACTAATATGCTAAACAAGAGGGAGAAGGGAGTCCATAAAAAGCGAGTAGTACCCCCCTAACCTTGCTCGTTATTTCAGAGACCATGGCGCCCCTAGATGTCCAGCGGCGTACCAGGTAGCTCCTCCCAATTCTACTCCTTCGGCCAATCAACATCACCTCGGAGGAAAAAAACGGCAAAACTCGCAGGTAAAATATTTATTTTGGGCAATTTGTTCTTCAACCCATTACAGGTGTTTTTTGTTTTTGTTTTGTTTTTTTTCATTCTGGATTAGACTGGTAGATTTCTCAGAATAGAAGTTCATATGAAAGTGTATAAAGTTGGATATTTGTTTCCTCCCTAGACCTCAAGCTATAAATATTAAATAATAACCCCAGACTCTCTGAAGAGATAAATTTGTACAATTTTCGGTATACATACATACATACATACACAAATTTAACGACTGAATGCTCCACACAAAGCGCAGTTCCGGTCTCACGTCCTAATGGCGGCGTTCCAGGCAGCCCTGTTAAGAGTGGCCTCACTTGTCAGGTTCTTTGATTTAAGATCAGACTGCAAAGTCTGATTCCACTTCTTTCTTGGTCTGCCTTTTGGTGCAGCTCCCTCCACGTTCATGGAATTGCATTTTTTCACCCAGCTTAGGTCATTCATCCACTCCACATGTCCAAACCATCCAAGCCTGCTAGTACGCATATCATCACTGATATTCTTGATACCTAACCTTCTCCAGAGTTCATCACTTGATATCCTATCTTGCAGTTTGGCACCACACTTCCATCTCGCCATTCTCGTCTCATTGTATTCCATTCTGTTGACATCCTCCGCTTTGACAGGCCACATTTCTGAAGCATATGTCATTGCCTCTATGCTAACGCATGAAACTTACACCTTTCCCTTCAAGGGGAGAGGAAGTCTTCTCATGGCGAGTCGTGGCAACTGTTTTCTAAACTTTGCCCAGCTGCATCTTATTCTGGCGATAGTGGCGGCCTCAACCCCACCACCGGCAGAGATGGTATCACCCAAGTAGCAAAACTTATCCACCATCTCCAGTGCCTCATTGCCAAAGTTAACACTCTCGAGCCGGTCATTGAACACAAGCTCATCATTGCATACTATGCATAAGAATTTCTCCATTTCGGACTTCTTCCTTGGTAGAAGTCCCTTTATTATAGTGCAGCGCTTCTTTAAAAAAATATATTGGCAATATGATCGCTAATTGTTGGTAGATACATTGACTTTATTTACCAACACAAGATATTTATGTTAATCGTTAAATTTAATTTGGTGCCTAATTGCTAGCTCTGATGGTAATATATAGAACTTTTTTGAGAAATGCTTTTAATAAGTAAAAGCTACCCGTTTAATTATTGGACAGACTAAAAATATAAGTACTGTAGAAATGTTAGTGTGTATGAAGAAATTGAGAGCCAGTAAAATTAATGGTTGATATATCATAAAGCTTGTTATTGGTAGCATAGGTATTCATCTTTTGGCAATAACCTTAATGTAATGAGTCACGTTTACGAAATCTGTATCCATCAGAAGGTATCAATTTGTAGTAAATTAATCCTAACTTGTAAACTCAGAATCTCAGGATTTCAAATAACCAAAAAATGGCGTTTGATGTCAAATGTTGTAAAGATCTCTAGAGTT
This sequence comes from Paralithodes platypus, assembly GCA_032716605.1. Lineage (NCBI taxonomy): Eukaryota > Metazoa > Arthropoda > Malacostraca > Decapoda > Lithodidae > Paralithodes > Paralithodes platypus. The sequence goes on along the minus strand of CM064513.1, from coordinate 5,895,344 downwards.
TATATTTTGTATTAAATTTGCTAACTTGTAAACCCTGATTAACTGTGCCTGCAAAATGTATTAAAATTAAACTTTAAGCCAATGCATAGTACAGTATTGTACTTTAACAATAACTTATGTAAAATTTAAATATATTATATAATAACCCATACCTTCTTGGACCATTTAGAGTTGAAAGGTGTATATTTTGTTGCATTGTGGCATGTTTGCTGTATGTACAGGCTTAAGGGGAGGCTGACCTTTACACCCCCAATTCACCCTGTATAAGAGATTTTGTTTCTGGCATTATACCATTTTAATTCCCCATGGAAATGCTAAACTCGCTGAAAAATTCATCACTCTGTGTGCGCGCGCGCGCGAATTTCATCGCATTATATGTAAAAATATTCAAAACATCGAAAAATCATTCAAATATCCCGCAATTGTTTTATGGTGTATCCCACAATCATCACCTACAACTTAGCGTGTTCGCTTTCCCATATTGGATAATTGAAAGTGCTGAAAAAAATATATCTATCTATCTATCTATTGCCTGACGCCGTGATCCCCGAAGGGGTGGCCACGAACGAACCGCCCCCATGCACCTCTGTCCCCAGTCAGTCGACGCCCCTCCCCCCAACCAGCACCACCTTTGTTCATGTACTTCCTCACTCCATCCTTCCACCTCATATTCGGTCTACCTCTCCCCCTCTGTCCCTCCACCTCGCTCTCATACACCCTCTTAGTCATTCTCTCGCTTTCCATACGTTCCATATGGCCGAACCATCTCAAGTTGTTCCTTTTCACACTTTCCAGCACATCTACCTGCACACCACACCTCCTTCTTACTTCCTCATTAGTCTGTCTATCCCTCCATGTAACTCCGCACGCACTCCTTAAGTAATTCATTTCCACTGCTCTCACTCTTGGTCTGAGTCTCTCAAAAATATATAATATATATATATATATATATATATATATATATATATATATATATATATATACGTTTGTGGCGCAATATTCGACATAAAATAGGTCGATTCAGGGAACATATCAGAGGAGCGGCCAGTTTGAGCCCACCAAACAGGTGCCATATAGTCCCATATATAGTGTGTAGAAGGGGAACGAAGCAGAGCAATATACATTTTAGTAGTTTCAATTTGAAGTTACCAATATATGATTTCTGGAAATCGCAGACGAAAGAAAACAAAAATGTATATTGTCTCAAAAAAAAAAAATGTGCGAGAAATGGTGTAGATACTCCTAAAATCGCGTTTTCTAAAATGTAGTTGTAAGAGAAAACGATAGTAGCCAGAGATTTTTATGGTATACTATAATATACCCCCTTGCCACATGACTCATTGCCGCCATTTGGGGGCTTCCGGGCTTGTAGGTGGAGCGGCCAAGGTTCTTGGCCGCTCTCCCATCACCTCCAACTAATTTTGTCATGTCCTTTTCTTTCTCCTTTCTAGTTTTCGTTTTTCCCTCTTCCGCTTTCTCCTGGGGCTGCCATCAGAGGCCGGTCTCCCACCCTTGAACTTCTGTGGTCCCGTCCCTCCCTTCCCTTCCGGTTGACTTCCCTGTTTGCTTCCTTCCTTTCTCTTTAACTGCTTCGGAGGTTCTAGTTTCCTTAGGGCTTCGCCTTGGTGTCTCTGATCACTGCTGAGTTGGCAGAGTCCACCTGGCGACAGGTGCTGCCGGCCAGGGCTCGCAAGGCTCGTTGCTGGAGGATAGGCACTATAGGGTTGCTTTGGGGTTTCTGACTCCCTTCTCTCTTCCCAGTGAGTGTGTCAGGTGACTACGCCGGCCCCGTTCTCCGTGGGACAAAGCTGCAGGACAAATGCCCGGGTTGTACAAGGTCCCTAGCTCAAAGCCGAGACCTGTCCCATCTCAATTGGCCGCATTCTGGGTTTCGTGGCCCTGCGGAGGTCTTTCTCCCTTTCGTTGCCAGGGGCACCTGGTAACCGCAGTATCTTCTTCCATGCTTTACCCCCTTTTCTCTTGCTATGGTGACGACTTATGCTTTTTTCCCTGTTCTTCCCTGTTTATGGCTTCTGCTTTAGTGGTTCCAGTGAGTGAGCCCCTTGTGGCATGCAGCCTGCCAGTTGGGGGTCTGTTGTCTGGCTGTCAGTCCAGTTCACCGCGGGAGCACGGTGAGTCGGGGATGGTTTTGGGTGCTCTCGACCGGCCCGCTGAAATATCCCTCGGTCGTCGCTCGTCCCTCTCGTCCATTACCGTTCCGAATCCTTCTACTACCCTTCCGTCTTCGTCACGTCTTTCTCCACCCTCCACTACCCAGGCTTTCATCTCCTCTCCTGTAGTTATTTCTGCGTCTTCCTCTTCTTCCTCTTCTCCCTCTAGTCATGTCACCCTCGACCCTTTTCTGCCCTCCCTCCCTCGTTATCTTTCCTCTTCTTCTCCAGTTTCGTCCTCTTCTCGTCCTCGCTCCTCGGTCCTCCCTATGTCCTCTCTCTTTGCACCTCCTTCCTTTACTAAGTTTTTCTCCATCCCTGCTTCTGCGCCTCTAGCCGGTGATGACCTCCTCTTCCACCTGCGTCTCCTTCAACAGGTGGGAAAGGACGTCACCTTCCACTCCCGCCATGATGCCTCCCGTCTTGTTACCGTCCAAAACGAACTTCAGGCTACTGCTATGTCCTCTTTCGTCGATTGTTCTGGCACCCCCATCCCAGCTCAAAAAGATCAACGGCTCAACTCCTGTACAGGGACTGTCCTGATCCCCGCTTCCATCCGTCTCGGGGGTCGTCCATTCGCGGATTGCGCCGACCTCGTCAAGGACATCGTTGTCGCTCAAGACCACAAGGTGGTTAGTGTGGTATGCTACACTATCCCTCCTCGCGACCTTTGCCGCCATCCCGCTAACATTGCCAAGATCTCTTTTGATGGACTTTCCCTTCCTGCCCATGTTATTGTCGGTGGTACTCGCCTCCCCGTGACTGCGTCTCTTCCCCGTCCACTCCAGTGTCGCGGCTGCTGGTGTTTCGGCCACCCGGCGAAGTTCTGCCGTACAGCCGCTGAGAGCCCACTCTGCCCGCGCTGTGCGCAGTCCGGACATGCCGTTGGCGAATGTCAGTCAACGTCCCAGTTCTGCCTTAATTGCCGCGGGTCTCATTCGGCCGACTCTAAGATTTGCCCCGTTCATCTGTTCGAGTCTGAGGTTGCTGTCCTCAAAGCGAGACACGGCCTTACGCTCACCGCAGCCCGCCAAGAGGCTCGTCGCTTGGGCTTCACCCCTCAGTCATTTTCCAAGACTCTGTCTGCTCCCTCCTCTTCTTCGCCTCCCTCTACCATGCCCCCCCCTTTTTCTGGTTCCTCGGTTCCTTCCACCGCCTCCGCTCCCTCCGTCCCCCCGGTCGCACCAGTTTCGTCATCTGCCTCTCTTCCTTCTACCGGTGCTTCTCCCGGATTTTCTCCTTCCTCCTCTTCTGTCTCCTCCGTCCGTCTCTTCCTTTTCTGTCCCTTTGTCTAACACTTTCTCTGTTCTCAGTCCTTCTCCTACTTCTGCCCCTTCATCTTGCTCTCTTCCTTGTTCCTCCTCTTCTAGTCTCCCTCAACGCTCTCACCGTTCCAAGCCTCCCCCCCGTTCTCAGTCATCTTCCTCTTCTAGTCGCCCCAAATCTCCTACTCGCTCTAAACTTCCCTTCTCCTCTACCAAACGGGCTCCTGTGCTCCGTTCTTCCTCGCCCGCTTCCTCTTTTAAACGTAAGGGTGGTCTCCGTGATGTGCGGAGCTCAAGTCCCTGCGAGAAGAAGAAGAAGTCGCCTACTTCTCCTTCTGTTTCCCTTTCTCCTCTCCGTCCAGTCTCCTCCTCCTCCCGTCACTGCGTCCCTAGATTTCTCCTACGAAACCCTACCTCAGATTGATGAATTTATCCGTTCTTCCCACCCACCGCCTTCAACTGTTCATGCCGAAGTTCATCCTACCCCCTCTTCTCTCCCCCCTACCCCTCTCCCGCCTTCCCCTGCCCCGTCCTCTTCCTCCACTCCCCCTTCTGGCCTTCCTCCGGGCCCCCCTCCTCTTCCTCCTCCTGACCCTCCCCCTCCCCCTCTTCCTTCTCTTCCCACCCGCCATCCGTCCTTCCTACCTCTTCCGGCCCTCCTCCTTCCTCTCCTCTTTCTCTGTTAGACCTCCCTATGCCCCCCGGTTTCCAGTCTTCCCCTTCAACGTCTTCTCCGATTCCTGCCATTATTTCCCATCGTTAGCCTCTCTTGGCTATATTTTCCACCCACGGTGTTAACTGTATTTTGTAAATGTGTTGTACATAGTGTACGTATTTTCTTCCCTCTTGTACGCATCTTCTTTTTAATATTTTTTGTCTTTTTAATGTCCATTTTACAATGGATCATTCGTAGTTTTGCAGCACATCGTGTTGATCTTCGTTACCTTATCTCTAGGTTTAGCCCACTTGTTATTAGTTTACAAGAATCGCATTTATCTAATGCCCCCTCCCCAATACCTTTTTACTCCTATATAAGTTCTCCCCAATCCCAGTATGCTACTTGCCTCCTCGTACATCATGATGTCCCAGTGTCTCCGTTAACTATCCGTACCTCTCTTAAATGCACGCTTGCCAGAGTGTTCCTTTCACGCTGGCTTACAGTAGTTTCCATATACCTTTCCCCCTCGATCCCGATCGATGTTCCAGAATTAAACAGGATCCTTTCTCTATTACCTCCACCTTTCCTCCTTTTAGGGGATTTTAATTGCAGGCATTCCCTGTGGGGTGACTCTACCGTTAATACACGAGGTCGTTCCCTTGAGGCTCTGATTCGTACGCACGATTTATTTCTTTTAAACACTGGTTCCTCTACGCATTTTGATAGCGGCACCCGTACCTTCTCATGTATTGACTTGTCTCTGTGTTCCCCTACACTATCCTTGGATTTTACTTGGAAGGTCTTTAATGATTACTGTGCGACTGACCACTTCCCGATTGTCCTCTCCCCTACGTCTTGCTCCCCAGTGCCGCGCCCTCCCCGTTGGTGTTTCGGTCGTGCCGACTGGACATCTTTCGCTGATCTCGCCGTTCCGCCTAATCCGACCGCTGCTTTCCCGGACCCTGATGCCATGCTTACCAGTTTCCTGATGTTTGTGCTTCATGCTGCCTATACTTGTATTCCACGCACCACTCGGAGTATGTCTTCTAAGTGTCTACCGTGGTGGACTGCTCAGTGCACTTCGGCTTTACACAATAAAAGAGCCAAGTGGAAGAGTTTCCGTCGTAAAAAAGGCTCTCCATATGAGCGGGATGCGTATACTCTTTTCAAACAGGCTAATGCCGTCTTCCGTCGTACAATCCGCTCAGCAAAAAAATCTAGCTGGATGTCGTATGCCTCTACTATCAACACAGATACACCTGTTCCGCAAGTCTGGGATCGCGTCAGGAAGATTGCAGGGAAACATGCGCCTACGCCGGCCCCAGTCCTCCATACCAACACTGGCATTGTGGGCGACCCGTCTCTGGTGGCCAATATGTTGGGACAACATTTCAGTGATGTTAGCACTGGCTCCCATCTCCTGCCCTCCTTCCAGATGCATAAACGCCGTTCTGAACTTCAGCGACTTGACTTTGCCTTATCATCTGATCAGTTTTTCAATGCCCCCTTCTCCCGGGCTGAGCTTGAGTCTAGCCTGAGAGCCTGTAAGGATACATGTGAAGGCCCTGACGGTGTCCATTACTTGATGCTGAAGCACTTATCTCCACCTGTGCTTGGCTTTCTCTTATCCATCTACAACCGTCTGTGGTCCACAGGCTTTTTTCCGGCTGGGTGGAGACGTGCCATCCTTCTCCCATTCCTTATGCCGGGTAAGTCGGGCTATGCACCAGCAGATTACCGTCCCATTGCCCTGGTCAGTTGTGTAGGCAAATTATTAGAACGCATGGTTCACTCCCGCTTAATGTGGCTCCTAGAATCAAGAGGCATCCTGTCACCTTTTCAATATGGCTTTCGCAAGGGCCGTAGTACTTTGGACCCATTATTGAGATTGGCGACTTCTATCCGCGACGCCTTTTCGGACACTAAGTCGGTTTTAGCTGTATTCTTCGATCTTGAAAAAGCGTATGATACTGCCTGGAAATACAACATCCTTCATACCCTTTTACGTTCTGGTGTGTCTGGCAACATGGCGGTATTCTTGAAGAACTTTCTCCGTGATCGTACTTTCCGAGTCAAGCTTCAGAATACATTCTCACGAACATACCCCCAACACGACGGTGTCCCACAGGGTTGTGTTCTTAGTACCATCCTTTTTATCCTAGCTATTAATGGTATTATTTCTTCTCTCCCTCTTGGTGTCCGTGCTTCTTTGTATGTAGACGACTTCGCTATTTACGCTGTGGGTTTGGATATCGCTGCCCTACAAAATCTCATGCAGAAGGCCATCGATGCAGCTGCGCAGTGGGCTACAGCCCATGGTTTTCGGTTTTCGCCCTCGAAATCTTGTGCCGTCATCTTCACAAAACGCCATACAGTCCCGCATCCTGTTCTAACGTTGTATAACCGCCCTCTGCCTTACAGGTCCTCAGCTCCATTCTTAGGTCTCATTTTCGATACTCGGTTGACATGGTACCCGCACATTACTTCGTTACTGACCTCCACCACCCGACGGCTTCAACTCTTACAAACCCTTAGCCACTTGTCTTGGGGTGCGGACCGGACGACTCTTCTGCGCCTCCATACAATGTTTATTCTCTCCAAGATCGATTATGGCTGCCAGGTATATGCCTCCGCTGCACGTACAAACCTTAAGCGCCTAGACTCCCTTCACCATCACGGTCTGCGCTTGTCGCTAGGGGCTTTTCGCTCTACTCCGGTTATTAGCCTTTATGCTGAATCAGGTATCCCACCGCTATCATCCAGGCGGGATAAACTGACCCTTCGATGTCATCTTCGCCTTCTGCAACACAGTTCGGCTGGTTTTCCTCCCACGGCTTCCGGCTTAGCCCCATCAGTGTCTGCTACTTCGTTCCCCGGTCGGGTCTCTGCTTTACTAGCCTCCTTCTCTTTTCCCATTCCATCGGTGCTACCCCTCCGACAGTCAGAGTTCCCCCCATGGCTACTCCCTCGCCCTACCGTTTGTACAGCTGCCCTCCCCCCCTCTAAGGCCTCTTCAACCCCACAGTTGCTTTATGCTCAGTTTGCGGATCATATGCTACGCCACTCTTCCGCCGTTCCAGTGTACACTGATGGTTCCAAGACCTCCGCCGGTACAGGGTTTGCGGTTGTGTTCCCGGACCGGACCTTCCAATGTCACATCCAATCATGTGCTAGTGTCTTTACGGCCGAGTTATTTGCTATTTTATTTGCTCTACGTACTATTTTTTGTTCACATCTGCATACCTTTGTAATTTTTAGTGACTCCCTTAGTGCTCTTCAGAGTATTCAGTCTCTTCCCGCTGTTAACCCCTTAGTGCTGGAGATTCAAGAATGGTTGTTCCGCATTGCTACTAAATTGAAGTCCCTGTCTTTCTGTTGGGTCCCGAGTCATGTTGGCGTGCCTGGCAATGAGCGGGTTGATTTTTTCGCCCGCTCTGCTATTACCTCTCACCGACTCGTGCCACGACGTACTCCTGCATCTGATTACTTCCCGCGTGTTACTCGATTACTACGTCAGCGCTGGCAGGATGAATGGACCTCCATGAGGGTGACTGATGTCAAACTGCGTTCTGTCAAACCTTCCGTCCTACCTTGGAAGTCTTCCTCTCATCGCAATCGTCGATGGGAGACCGCTCTAGCCCGTCTTCGGCTCGGCCACACCAGGCTCACGCATGGTCATTTGATGTCCTGTGATGTCCCCACACTCTGTCCTTGCTGCCATATTCCAGTGTCTGTCCAGCATCTCCTGATCGACTGTCCGCGTTTCTCCAATGCCCGACGGCGGGCATTCCCCTTCATATCCTCCCTTAATCGCCCCCTTGTCTTAGCCGATATGCTTGGAGAGTCCCCCACTTTCTCCCTCCCACGTCTTATGCGGTTTCTCCTCCATACCCGTCTCTTTCAGCTTCTTTAATTAGTGTTTCCTAGTCTTCTTCTCCTCTACTCCGTATTGCGCCCAGCCCCACAACACCTCCGATGTTTTTTTTTCCACACAGTTTCTTTTGGTGCCACATAGTCTTTTTAGGCTTGGTGCGAATCCCTATTTTAATAATAATAATACTATAATATAGGCCTATGGGATGCGATATGGGTGTTTTTGCCCTCCTATGTTATTCTCCTATGTTAACCCTTGTCGAGCAGGGGTTTTGGGCTATTTTGGGCATATTCAGGCCCTCCTGAATGACAAATCAAGTATCTGCATGAAAATAAATGTATCCAGCAAAAAACTAGGCGCTAAAAGCTTCAAAATGAGACCAGAATGAGCTACGTAGCACTCGTCGTTCTCATGCAGTAGTACCACTAACATGGGAGTTTAGCGTATAGCGGCATATTTTTTCCTGCTACGCTCACTACTGGCTACACTGCCGGCCTCTCAAGAACAGAGGGAGGGGGAGTCAGTGAATCAGGCGGCGGTAGGCCCTGGGAGTCGGACGTGTGGCCCGCTGCGCTCCCGGCCATTTGCACTCTATTTTAACCCTTTAAAAGCCTTAATAATGCTCCTAACTTGCTGCAAATTGGAGGCGGACTTAACTCCGCCCCCGCTACGAATGGGTTAAAAGAAGCATTTTAGACAAAACAAAACAAAAATCATGAAATTTTGGCTTCAGGGTCAAATGAAGGGTCAGCCTCCCCTTAACCTCTCCGCTGCGTAGGTGGGGTATTGGCCACCCCTCCCTGTGCGGAGGTATTTAAACTGTTTCCTAAACTCAAATCGTCATCTTACTATAAATATCATTAATACTTATCTATATGCGCCTATTTTACGTTGATTATAAAGGTATTAACCTGTTACAACAATAAAACAAGTGGAAACAGCATTTGGATGGTAAAAATCGGCGATAGAGGCCGGGAGTTACATAACTTATGGCGAGGCAGCCTGCCAGCCAGCCAGCCGTCACGACGGCTGGAGAGACACTGTTGCGTGGTAGTCTCTCGCTCTTTCCCACGCTTGGTAACACAGATGACCACGCCCTGCTAGCAACTCGCTAATGTTAGCACGAAAATATACCTAAGAATAAGGGAATAACAGGGAGAATAGGTGATAATTAAAGGGGGGGGGGGTGGAAGGAGGGAATGTGGAGGATTGATATTTGGCATGGCCAAGGGGCAATAAAAACAAAAAAACAAAAAAACATTATACTGGGCTGATTTAAATGTTTTTTCTTTTAGGCCTTGGATTATTTTTTTTTTTTTTTTTTTTTTTTTTAAGAGACAATGAACGGAGGAAGGAAAAACACAGATAAAACAAAAAGGTCCATGTGCCTAAAGGCATCCTCCATTCATAAAATGTTTGTAACAACTGGATTTAAACATTTGTTGATTGTAAGTTTGTGGAAAGCAATTCGAGGGAAGTGAATTCCAAAGAGTAGTAGCTCTGGGGATAAATGAATTCTGATAAGCAGAAGTTCTGCATTGTGGAGGAGAAAGTGTAAATTCATGGGCGCTCTCAGCTGCCCTAGTTCTACGGGGAAAGATGTGGAGAGGCGGCACAATTGAAGCAAGTTCCTCGGAACAATTGCTGTGAAAATATCTGTAGAATAATGCAAGGGATGCAACGTTTCTTCGTATGGCTAATGTAGGAAGGTCCTGTGTGATTGCAGGGTTATTGATTAATCTAATAGCTTTATTTTGAATTTTGTCCAACTGCCTCAATGCAACCACTCCACTTCCACCCCACAGAGGTGAACAGTAATCCATCTGAGAGCGCACATGACTTTTATATATTACGGCCAACTGCTCGTCAGTGAAGAATTCTCGAACTCTGTACAGGAGTCCCAGTTTTTTAGAGGCATTCTTAGCAATGCTTCTAACATAATGTGTCCAGCTCAAGTTAGTAGTTAATGTTACACCGAGAATGTCAATACTAGGGGAAGTGGGAATATTTACATCATTAAAAAATATATGGGAGTCAGTGAGATTCTGTCGGTTAGAAAATTGAATGTACTTGGTTTTCTGTGCATTAAAGGAAACTAGATTCTCTTGTCCCCATTCATTAATTCTAGAAAGGTCCCGGTTCAGAGAAATTGCAGTGTTTATTTTTGAATTTATAAGATCGGGTTGGGTGAAAGAATTGGTAAATGTGAAGGAACTGTGGAGTGTTGAGTCATCTGCGTAGGAATGTATTGGATTATGAGTGGTAGATATGAGATCATTGATATGAATGAGGAACAGAGTTGGGGCCAAAACTGATCCCTGGGGAACACCAGCATTTATTGAGTGAAATTGAGAATAAAGGCCATCTACCATTACACGTATTTTTCTGTTATGAAGATAAGAAGAAATTAGTGGAACTAATGATGCAAGGCCGTAGTGTGACATCTTCGACAATAAGGACTGATGCCAGACTCTATCAAATGCCCTTGATATATCCAGTGCTATTGTATGTGTTTCACCATGTTGGTCTGTAGCTTGGTTGATTTGATGCGTAAGAAGGCAAAGAATGTCTGCAGTTGATCGACATCGTCTAAAACCATATTGCCTATCACTGATTAATTTATTATTCTCCAGATGCTTAATTATGTGATTATTTAATATAATTTCAAAAACTTTGCCAAGAGTGGAAGTTATAGCTATTGGTCTGTAGTTTGATGGATCTGAAGAGGCACCTTTTTTAGGAACTGGATGGATGTTTGCTTCTTTCCAGGGTACTGGGAAGCATGAGGTATGAGTACACAGACGGAAAAATTTTGCCAATACAGGAGCGAGCACCAAGGAGCAATTCTTAAGTACTATTGGAGGAATTTCATCTGGACCAGGAGCCTTATCTACTGAGAGATTCTGCAAAATAGTTTTGACATGTCTGGTGTGGATCTTAAGTGAGGGAATTTCAGGTGAATTAAAATTAAGTACAGGGACATCTTGATTTATGTCATCTAAGGTTGAGTTGGTGGAGAAAATATCTGCAAGAAGGTTAGCTTTACCTCGTGGGTCACTTACAAGATTGCCAGTCGGAGATTTTAATGGTGGAATGGATGAAGCAGTAGTGAAGTTGGATTTGAATGAGTTAAGAGTAGACCAAAATATTTTGTTATCATTTGGATTATTTAGAAGTTTATTTGCCTGCTTATGGAGAAAGTTTGATTTAGTTAGGTTTAATACAGTTTTGGCATGATTTCTGATGTTTCTAAAGTAATTAAAGGCTTCATGTGTTTTTGATCTTGTGTATGCATTGTAGGCTATTGCTTTTTGTTCAGTTACTCTAGCACAATTATGGTCAAACCATTTAGGTGAATTAGATCTTTTACTGTACTTTTGATGAGGAATAAAAGTTTCCATTCCAATTTTTACAAAATCTTGTATGTGGCTCAAGGTGGAGTGTGCATCATTAGAAAAGAAAGAGGTCCAGGGAATATCAATAAAGAAACCTTGAAGACCCTCCCAGTCTGCCCTATCGTAATGCCATTTAGTCACCAAAACAGGTTCAGAGTGGGAAGGTGTGGTAGGTGATAGACAGGTGGCCTGTATCAGACAGTGATCAGAAGATCCAAGTGGGGACCTCACTGTAACATCATAATTTTCTGAATTGGTTGTTAAAAATAAGTCCAGTAGGTGGGAATTATGATTAGGATTATCTGGTACACGGGTGGGTTGGTTGACTAGTTGAATGAGATTAAATGAGTCTGCAAATAGCTCACATTCAAGACCAGCATCATCAGTCCTGGCTGAATGAGTGAGCCATTCAACATTATGGACATTAAAATCACCCAACACAGTGATTTCAGAAGAAGCATTTAAGTTGAGGACACTGAGTTGTGAGGACAGAGAATCAAAAAGACTTTGCTCTGGAGGAGTATTTGGGGAACGGTAGATGCAACATATGTATTTAAATTTACCAGCAGAAATTAATTTGTATATAGAATAATCAAAATAGGGACAATTGAAACTAGTAACCTCCTCCAGGGCAATTTCGGATTTTGCGAAGCAACATACACCACCTTTAGGTCTGAAATTTTGGAGCAGTTGATAACCTGGAAAATTAAATCTAGATGTGTCAGATGTGGATGTTACTTGAGTCTCTGTCAAAAAAAGGAGAGTAGGGGATTCTGCTTGAAGAAATTGGTGTACAGAATTGATGTTAGAGTGAAGTCCCCTTATATTACTAAAGAAATAGCTGTACTGACAAGCAGCTTTGGGACGTTGCAATGCTCTTGACACAGTCGCATGATGACGACCGGGAGGGCCCTGTGTCAATAACCCAACCCTGCCGGGGGTGGATATCCGAGGGACCACCAGGTTTGCTCTTAACAATTGTACTGCCATATTTAAGGTAAGTGTATGGTGTTACATGTATGGTATGTAGTGGGAAGAGTAGTATTTTATGGATAGAGGATAGCGATGTAGGGCAATGTCGTGAAGTTGGATGTGTATGGATGATATGAGGAGATCTGCAGCGCACCGGTAAAACTCTTATGAGGAGATCCATACTTGCCGGGTTAACAGCTAAGTACAAAAAGGAAAACAAATACTGTAAAAAATTGCTTTTGCCAAGTGGTTTGCCATTATTATTAAAGTTGTTGTTATTGTTGTAGCGTCTCCAAGATTCCCTTTTATTGGAATCCCACGGCTTCCAGGTAGTCCGGCACCTCCCCCGGGTGGGTCCAGAGATCTCTGAGTGAAAGGGGGATGGGCCGGTTTTCTGGACCACTTTCTCCCTCATGTTTAGCCCCATTAGTTTTTAGATGTTAAGATGTTTGCCCCATTAGTTAGTCGATTTTAAGACCTTTTGCCCCATTTTGTCGTCAATATTTAGACCATTTGTGCTATTTAGGTGTCAATTTTTTCCCTGGCGAACGATAGTGAGCCTGTAATGTTGGAAGAACTGGCAGGGACATTTTTCTACCGAAAAATGTACAAATTAATCTAGAAAGGGGATCTAATGGATGTTTTTTTTAATTTGATGGAGGTCTAGGGAGGAAACTAGAAAAAAACATTAATAAATGCAAAAATCGGCCAAAAAGTGAACCATCCCCTTAAGTGATGTTGAAGTTATGTCTGTGCTGGGCAAGTGCTGGGCAGTGGAGTATAAAGTGTTCTTTGTTGTATGAGGGATGGTGGCAGTGGGGACAAGAAGGCTCTTGAGTTGGATCTAATTTTGCTTGTAATGATGGGTGGTGGCTGGACCTGAGGCGTGCAAGTGTGACTCGGGTTTCTCTGGGAAGCGTGTTTTCCAATGGGTTAATCTTGGGAGGGTGGAGAGTTTAGGATTACGAGTACAGTGTATGTTGTTTGTTGTTGATGGTTTGTTGGGTAAGGTTTGTGTGTGTTGGTGTTTGGAGGTGTGGGTTGGATGTTGATAATGATAATAATAATAATAATAATAATTAAAGTTGCAAGCAACGTTGTCCGGGGTTCGAGCGGTTTTGCAAGCAGGGTATTGTGTTGGATACAAAAGCTGTGTCACAGATATCAAAAGATCATTTAACTTATCGGGCATGGAGAAACTACAGAAGGAACAGATTGTGCAAACAAACAAGAGGGAGAGATTGGCTGTATAAGGGATCTGCCTCTACTAGTTTAGTAACAGAGTTTTAGATATGTGGAATAGGCTACCGAGTGCTATAATGGGATCAAGAACAATAGAGCTTCAACTTGAAATTAGATAGAACGAGATGGGTTGGGTGTGAAAGGGATCTGCCATGTGTAGGTCAATCGGCTCTCTGCAGACTCCCGTTTTCTTATTTTTTTACGTTCTCATTTGTGAGGGAGAGAGTATGGCGAGAGAGAATAGGATGTCGTAAATGTAAGGAAGATAGCGATAAATATGAGAGAGAGAGAGAGTGCGGGATGGGTTGGGTGTGAAAGGGATCTGACATGTGTGGGCCAATCGGCTCTCTGCAGACTCCGGTTTTCTTATGTTCTCATTTGTGAGAGAGAGAGAGACTAGGATGTCATAAATGTAAGGAAGACGGAGATAAATAAGAGAGTTGTTATGAGATGGGTTGGGTGTGAAAAGGACCTGTCTTGTGTGGGCCAATTGGCTCTCTACAGACTCCCATTTTCTTATGTTCCTATTTCTTACAATTGTGTTTTGGTTGCAGGTATATGATAACATGGGTGTATAGTAAGTAGTGTAAATAACAGGTAACGTTTATGAAAGGAGTTGAGTGTGAAAGGGATCTGCCTTATGTGGGCCACTTGGCTCTCTGCAGACTCCCATTTTCATCTTGGTTGCATGTGTAAGGGATCTGTCTCATTTGTACCAGTGTGCAAACAAACAAGAGCGAGAGAGAAAGAGATTGGCTGTGTAAGGGATCTGCCTCTATTCGCTTGGTAAAAGAGTTGTATATATGTGTAATAGGCTACCGAGTGCTATAGTGGGATCAATAACAATAGAGCTTCAACATAAAATTTGATAGGACGAGATGGATTGGGTGTGAAAGGGATATGCCGTGTGTGGGCCAATCGGCTCTCTGCAGACTCCCATTTTCATCTTGATAGCATGTGTAAGGGATCTGCCTCATTTGTACCAGTGTGCAGATAAGAAAGGGAGAGAGAGATCTGCCTCTCTCGTAACAGAGTCGTAGATATGTGAAATAGGCTACCTAGTGCCATAGTGGGATCAAGAACAATAGAGAATTTCAAGATAAAATCAGATAGTCATATGGACAAAATGGGTTGGATGTGAAAGGGGCCTTTTGTGGGCCACTTGTCTCTCTGCAGATTCCCATGTTCATCTTAGTTGCATTTGTAAGGGATCTGCCTCATTTGTACCGGTGTGCAAACAAACGAGCGACAAAGAGACTGGGTGTGTAAGGGATCTGCCTCTATTCGTTTAGTAACCAAGTTGTAGAAATGTGGAATAGGCTACCGAGTCCTATAGTGGGATCAAGAACAATAGAGTTCAACATAAAATTAGATAGGACGAGATGGGTTGGGTGTGAAAGGCTGCCACGTGCGTGTCTGGCCACCATTTTGGATATCATATCAAAAGTTGCCCAATACAAAAATGCACCTTGTGTCAAAGTTTGGTCCCGATCCAACAAGTAGTTCTGGAGTTATTGCGTAAAAGCCAGCGTGTAAAAATAATTTGGATGAATAAGTAGGTTTAATGATTACAATAGGGGTTCCCCGTAGGGGTCGAGCCCCTAATAATAATGCTTTATTCCAGACTCAAACAGTACAGAGGGGATCATACTAGGGTCCATATACACCTTAGAATAACATACAAGTATAGGCTACATACATACAACAAATAAAATACTACCCAGTTTGCCAGTATGTAGTTCACAGCACTGTCCCAACCAAAAACAGTGGCCATCAAACTACTTTGTATATATGGTTGAAATAATGGGCAGGTGTTTGTTTCATGTCTCGAGTCGGCCTAACCGACTGTACACCAAAAAACGGCACAACTCCCCATAAGCCATGGTTTTCCTGCCCGTGCCACCGTGCTCCTTCCACTATGTCAAAGTTTTTCTGTTTTATATTGTCTGCCATTCTTCTCCAACATAATTGTATATTACTAAAGTGTTATTTCCACGTAGAGATTTTGATAAGTTTGTGTCGTCCCTATTTTGGTTTGTTTATATTGTAAGTTTTACATTAGAATTTATATACAGTATTTACTGTTACAGTGGTGAATTGTGTTCTTTTATTATAAATTATTATTTGACTTAAGCGTTGTTTCCACATAGCGATTTTGATTAGTTGTTTTGTCTTTTTACTGTGTTCGTATACATTTTGGTTTGTTTATTTTGCAAGTTTTACTTTATAATTAGTAGAGTAATATTAATAGTAGTACAGTAGTGTAAACTTTACTAATCTTATACAGTATTAATTTTACAGGAACAGCTGCTGTAGAAGATGATTGGCAAGAAATAATCAGAGGGGACCAAGTATCTTCAGAAGTAGGAGACATAAACTCCTGGATGGTGAAAATGGTCTATGGAGAAGTGAAAAGGTACCGCAATGTTTAACTCTGTGTATAGTTTAGAAAAATACCATTTGAGGAGAGCAATTTATTGACAACATTTTTCAGATAGCTTCTGCAGGTCACTTAACCTGTTAGTGGTCTCTGTGATGACATGCTGGGGCTGTGTTGTGGCACGTCTTTATTATACTGTACTACAGTATTCTATTCTATTCTATTCTATATACTCAAGCCCAATCTTCACTTTTCCTTTTTTTTGGGGGGGGGGGGGCAACTCAAGACAGAGCCAGAATAGGGACAACACAACAGAAAACAATGAACACACAAAAACAAAATACAGATTCACACACATCTAGGTCATCCATGAGAAGACCCAGAAACCAGGGTCACCAGGGTCACCAAGGTCCCTCCAGCACTCCCCCGACCACCCGGAGAGGTTCTGATCTCGGCAGGCAGACATGCAGCAGAGCTTAACCACAAGCCCGCCCACCTCACTTCCAGGCGCACCCTTCATATAAACCGTCTCGCCGGGCCAGGCGCCTGATGGGCTATTATCCAGTCCAACTTGCGCCCGACCCCTTCCCCCAAATGACCACGTGTTCACTCATCTATATACAAGCATTCTCCATCCATTCCTGTTTATTACCACTTCCCTTGCTTGATCTATAGTAATTCCTCTTTCATCCAAAGCTTGTCTTACACAGTCTCTCCATCTCATTGGGGGTCTTCTTGCCCTTCGATCTCCCCTTGTATCTGACTCACATATTCTCTTTGTAAGCCTTTCATCTTCCATTCGTTCAACATGACCATACCAGCTCAGCACCCTTCTGTCCACTCTGGCCGACAAATGTACTACAGTAAAGATACTAAAACCATGCTCTCTGTAGTTTTCAATTTGATTCACTTCTAGGCAGTTTTGTTTTAGCTGATGGTAATTGTATATCCTTAGCAAATTAAAAAAAAAAATAGGTATAGGCCTATGCCTGAGTATATAATGATAGAATAGCAAATTAATTTTCACTACTTAATGGAAAAAATATAAATTCCTTGATCTCATATTAATACTAAATTCTCTTAGCAACGGATTTTTCTATAGTTGTTTTGTATTTTACTCACCTAATTGTAGTATATTGTATGTATATAGGCTACTCAGGCACTTACTCCATAGCTGGGGTTGGCCGACTCGAGACAGAGGGTCTGGGACCGGGACCACTTTCTCATTCCCTCGGCTCTTTTTCTGTCTCGTCTAATAGGTGAATTTTACAAGGGGAGGAGGATTGTTAGCCCCCTGCGGCCCTTCCCCCAGAAGGAAAAGAAGGACAGTAAAAGAGACAGACAGCAACAGCTAAGGTTGGGTAGAGGATGCCAAACCTCATTCTGGGTAGGACCAGCCTCATTGTCAATTTATAGCTACAGTATATCATTACTATGTTCTGTGTCACTGTGTGTCATATTAATGACAAGTTTCATTATACTGCAGTCTGTGTTTTTCCAGCTGAGGGTAAGTTGACTCCCTGTGTTGCTGATTTCTTTATAGTTACTGAAAAAATATGAAACTAGTATGTCTGTGTATCCTAAAGATGGCAAGTTCTCACAATTGATGATTTATTTCATCACAATATCTTTGTAATTATAATGTAAAACTTGCAAAATAAACAAACCAAAACTGGGACGACACAATATAAAGTCAAAAGAACTTATCAAAATTGCTATGTGGAAATAACACTTTAATCAAATGAAATTTTGAAATAAAAGAACACAAAACCACCACATAGGGTGTACATCACTACATGAGCAAGTTAATCTGTTTCCCTAGCAAATTAATCGTACATATAACAACGCACTATCGTCACGTTCAAGGAATTAGTCAGTTTTGGAAGTTCAGGACGTTCTGGTAACTTTTACAAAATTCTGTATGAATAAAGAAACTACAAATTATGTTAAAATTTTCTATTAGAGCTCATTTGCAATTTGACAAGATATTAACTATCTATCTACTCGGGCACATTCCCTTTTATTTTTTTAGTTGCTGGTGGCCGATTCGAGAAGCCCGAACAGGGACAACAAAAGAAAATTCTGTAATAATAATAAACACACAAAAACAAAACACAAATTCACTCACATCTACAGTAGGTCTCCCTGGAGAAGACCCAGAAACCAGGGATCACCAAGGTCACTCCAGCACTCCCCCGACCTCCCGGAGAAGTTACGGTTTCAGCAAGCAGACATGCAGCGAAGCCTAACCACCACAAGCCCGCCCACCAGAATAGCAATAGTACGAAATACATATAGCACTCACTAACGATAGTGATATCGGATTGGTAAGCTACCTGTAAGCATAGCATGCTTCAAATGACCCCTACCAATTGCTACCCTACAAATAACTTACATTTATAGTACAGTACAAATAAATTAAGGATATCACAAAGATAAGCAATTGATACCATCACAAGTGAATTGATACAATAAAATATAGTATAGAAATTGCAAATATGAAGAAGCAACAACATATTTAAACAAAGGATACTCTTTTAATAAGAACAATTAATGTAGAAAAAATCATCAATAATAACAATAGAAAAATAATGCAATAATATCAATAGAAACAAATAAACTATCAATACATACAGACAAAAAGTAAGCAGAGGTTATACAAGAAACTTCAAGTTAAATATGCTTGATTAAAATTATTGATATCAAATTTTAGAATAGTCACAATAATTGACCATAAAAAGATTAAATTTATGTAACAATTTACTTGCATCAAAACCTCTGTCTACTAAGAGTCTGTATAGTAACCTAGATCTAGCCCAAAAGTCATCTACTTTAGTGCAAATTTTGTATAGCTAAGTAGATAAAGAAAGTACAGGTATTGCAGTTTACCATCAGCTGAGAAGTACAGTAGGGTATAATAACTGATTTCTTGATGATGGAAAAATTTGAAAATATCTTTTAAGAGATCTATTTGTGAACTGCAACTAGTTGAAAACTGGATTATATTTTATTGTAGATACTGTACATACATGCATGTTTAAAGACCGCTTCGTCCACGTAGAGTGTGGTTACAGCCTCACGTCCTAAATGGCGGCATTCTGATTACCAATACAGTACCGTATATATTTTTATTTCAGCTCTGGGAAATGCAACTCCAGCCCAATCCATTCATATGCTGACGACTCTACATTAAACTATTCAACTATCCATCCACAACAACATACACAGCTGGAACTCCAAAACTCACATAAGGAGGCCATAAAGCACCTATCGTCTGATCTCTCTACTACAGTATATCTAATTGGGGCAGAGAAAACCTTGTTACTTTTAATGCTTCCAAAACTCAATTTCTCCATCTGTCTACTCGTCGCCCTCTTCTGGAAAACTACGACCTACTCTTCAACAACATACAAATTATCCGTTCATCTTCTCTTAATATTCTGTTTCTCTTTTTCCTCTGATCTCTCTTGGAAAGATCATTTTATCACTCTTTCTAAAACAGCTGTAAAGTCAGTGAAAATGGGTTAGCCTAAACTGAACAAGATGCGGAAATATACTTGAGCCGACCAGGCCAAGTGAGATATCTCTATTGGTCTAACTGGTAAGGTGTCTGCCTCGTAACCCAAGGGTTCCGGGTTCGATTCCCGCTTTGGGCAGATTTTAGGGGGGCTATTTTTGCATCAAACAAGGTTTAAGTGTGTTGGTAAAATTGTCAACATTGTTGAAAGTAAGATCGGAGCTCAAGAACCTCCTTTTCGGGCATGGTGTATAAACCTAATCCTACACAGCTTCCCAGAAGCTGGGTGTGCTCAACTGCCTCCGGGGGTTCTTTACCCCTGCACAGCTTCTAGCTCTGTACAGGGGCACAGTGAGTCCATGTATTGAGAATTTTCATTTTAGTAAGCGTTGTTTCCACATAGCGATTTTGATAATTTAATTTGACTTTATATTGTCCTTGTCCCAATTTTGGTTTGTTTAGTTTGCAAGTTTTACATTTTAAATGTTCACTCATGTGGGGAGGATCCTCTCACACAGCACTTCTAGACAAAGTAAAAAAGAAATCCTTCCGTCTCATTAACTCACGCCCACTCACCAATTCTCTGTAGTCTCTCTTTCTTCACCGCAATGTTGCATCTCTCTCTCTATTCTACTGCTTTTACAATAATCAGTGTTCCTTAGAGCTCTCTCAGTGTATACCACCCCCTCTTCGTAGAGCACGTACCACCCGTCTTGCAACACTATCCCACCCCTACTCTGTGCAACTCTCCAACACAAAAGTGAAAAGTAATTCTTAGCCTTTCTTCTATTCAATAGCCGAGCTCTGGAACTCTCTTCCAGAATCAGTCTTTCCCTCTTCCTATTACTTAGATTGCTTCAAACTCTGTATGTCCAGGCATTTTGGCTCGAACGTCCCTTGATTTTGGCCCTGTCACTCTTTCAACTATCGTTAGTGAGTGCTGTTTGTATTTTGTACTATTGTTGATATCTTGTCAAATTGGAAATTTAGTTAAATATTAAATTTAAATATTAATTATAGTTTCTTTATTCATACATAATTTAGTAAAATTTACCAGAACGTCCCGGACTTCCCAAATTGACTAATTCGTAGAACATGACGATAGTGCGTTGTTATATGTGCGATTAGTTTGCTTGGGAAACATATTAACTTGCTCATGTAGTAATGTATAATCGCGCTAATAAGTGATGTCTCGGCACCAAGTATGTTTCGATCAATAATTGGTATCAGCAATATCCAAGCTTCATTTCTTCATATCGAGTGAAATATAAAAACATGTTCCTACACTTACCCACCCTATTCAACATTTGACAGACATTAATACAGCACAGAGCAAGCCAAACGTAATGACAGCTGGGACATGACTTATTAGCGTGACCGTACACCTTTTGTGGTGGATTATTTTCAGTTATTTATAAATTATTATTTTGCTTAAGCGTTGTTTCCACACAGCGATTTTGATTAGTTGTTTTATCTTTTTACTGTGTTCGTCCAAGTTTTGGTTTGTTTATTTTGCAAGTTTTACAATATAATTTAAGTAGATATCTTTCCTGCAACAGCCTGACTATGAAGATATAATAGCTTAGATTGTGCCACGTCCTGGCATGAAACCGAAATGCATATCGTTGATTGCAATGCTTTCCCTTATCATACCTTCAAGGACTCTCTCACAGACATTCATGACTTAGTCAAGCATTATCAGGCCCCTATAATTTCCCCTATCCAATGCGTCCCCCTTGCCCTTATTTATTAGTGGCCCCTCCATCATTGACGATATGCTTTATGCAGTAATGGCACTCTTCAAATCATGCGTCAGCTGTTTGAACCAACCGCCTCAGTGTTAAAGAGACCTACATCGTAAGCGTACGCTCATTCTCTTACGGAATCGTCATTATGATCGGGAGCTCACTACGAAAAAACTTCATAAAAAAATAATAAAAGAAAAATTAATTAGAACTACTAAAAGCAATGCTTCCCATCGTGTGGATGTTCAAAGCGTGGGTGTGCCCGCAGACGCTGCTGTGTCCAGCGCCATTTGTCCTTCGCACTCTGGGACAATGACTGAATTGGAGACTGCTCTCGCTTCTTGTTCAAGCACCGCCCCTGGCCATGACAATATCAGTTTTGAACTACAGTACTTAAACATCTTGCTCCCCTTGCACAGACCTATTTACTACAGCTCTATATTATTTGTGGGTTAATGGACTATTTCCACGATCTTGGAGACACGCTGTGGTTATCCCTATAGCTAAACCGGGTAAAGACCCAAGTCTCCCCACAAATTATCGACCTATCTCTCTCACCAGTTGTCTCTGTAAGCTCATGGAGAAGATGGTGAATGCACGTTGCTTTGGTGGCTCCGTGAACATATTATAACCCCCTCTGTTTGGCTCATAACTCCCTTACCCATTTAGTCATATATTCGGGATGGGTTTACCCATAAATTAACGACTGTGGCAGTTTTCTCTTGACATACAAAAAGCATACATCATCACTTGGCGTCATGCGATACTAAGTGCCCTTCATTCCAATGGTATTAAAGGTCACCTCCCGGTCTTTCTCTCTAATTTCCTAGACGGCCGTACCTTCCATACTCGAATTGACACTACTATCTCTGCCTCATTTTCACTCTAAAGTGGCATCCCGCAAGGTAGCGTTTTAAGCAGTACCCTTTTTACTTTGGCAATTAATGATATTGTTAAACAGTTGAGAGTAGCCTATATGTTTGTTTAGTTTGCAAGTTTTACATTTTAATTAATATGTAGATGACTTTGCCATATATTATTATTCCCGTAATCTTCGCCATTTTCAGCGAGTGCTTAACATCGCCATAGAGCGAGTGGTAACCTGTTCTTCCTCAGTAATTTCTGCTTCTCTGCTGACAAAACTAAGGCGATCTTGTTTTATAAAGATAAAAGGTGGTTACAAAAAAAAGAATATAAAAGAACATAGACTTGCGATTTAATAATAATAACATTGCTTTCTGTCAAGAAATCAGATTTCTAGGTTTAGTCTTCGATACTCATCTGAACTGGAAGTCTCACGTCTCTTATGCTCGCGCTAAGAGTTTACAGGAACATTTGTCGGCCAGAGTGGACAGAAGGGTGCTGAGCTGGTATGGTCATGTTAAACGGATGGAAGATGAAAGGCTTACAAAGAGAATATGTGAGTCAGATACAAGGAGAGATAGTGGGGTAAGAAGACCCCAATTGAGATGGAGAGACTGTGTAGGGCAAGCTATAGATCAGGCAAGGGAAATGGTAATAAACAGGAATGAATGGGGAACGCTTGTGAATAGACGAGTGAAAATGTGGCCATTTGGACTAGATAATAGTCAGTCAGGCGCCTGGCCCAGGCAGCCGGTATGTAGGGTGCACCCGGAAGTGTGGTGGGCAGGCTTGTGGTTTCGGCTCGCTGCATGTCTGCCTGCGGAGACCGGAACTTCTCCGGGTGGTCGGGGGCCGGGGGTGACCTTGGCGATCCCTGGTCTCCGGGTCTTCTCCTGGGTGACCTAGATGTGTGTGCATTTGTGTTTTGTTTTTCTGTTGTGTAGTCCCTGTTCGGGCTCTGTCTCAAGTCAGCCACCCCCTGAAAAAGGGGGGGGGGGAATGGGCCTTGAGTAAATCGATATATATCATTAACCCCATCACTAGTGCTCAGGCTATCATTGCTTAGTGTATCTATAGATGGAGGGTAAAAAAATGCAAATTATTAATGGGTAGAAAAGTATTGTATCCCAATAAAATATATTCTTTCCATACATGGTACAGACGTTAGTAAATCATGTTAAAATTTACAGTAGAAATAAGGCTACATAAACTAATTTGTATTTTTATAGACATGTGGTACACATATTATAATGTACACTCGGTCCAAGAAGTATCTACACCCCTATGCTGATCATCTGGCGTGTACAGCTTGATAGGTTTGGTACCTCTGCCTGCAACTATATCCATGTGTCAAAGAGGATCGTCTCTGACTCATATATATAGATGCAGGCAGAGGTGCTAACCCTACCAAGCTGTACACACCAGATGATCAGCATTAGGGTGCAGATACTTCTTGGACCGAGTGTACAATACTGCAGAAATAAGGCTACATACATTAAGGGGGATCACCTGCTTCTTTTCTCTTTCTCTCTTTCTGTGGCTTGTATCCATTCGGCCCCATTCAGCCAACTGTTTTAAGATGTTTATCCCCATCCAGGTGTCGATTTCTTCCTGGCGAGTGATAGCGAACCATCATTGTATGGAGAAATCCGGCTTCGCCAGAGACATTTTTCTATCGAAAAATGTACAAATTCAGCTTGCTGTCAAAACAAAAAAATATATATGCTGGCTCGCTACCGCTCACCAGGAAAATATTTGACACCTGGATGGGGGTAACATCTTAAAACAGTAGGCTGAATGGGGCCAAATGGATACAAGCCAAAGAGAGAGGGAGAGAGAGAAAAAAATCGAGGTGGGCCCCCTTAATGTGTACTTTTAGAACAGTATATCATGACACACTAGAACAGTATATCATGACACACTAGAACAGTATATCATGACACTATAGAACAACACTAGAACAGTATATCATGACACTAGAACAGTATATCATGACACTATAGAACAGTATATGACACTATAGAACAGTATATCACACTATAGTCATGACACACTAGAACAGTATATCATGACACTAGAACAGTATATCATGACTTCAGTATATCATGACACTATAGAACAGTATATCATGACACACTAGAACAGTATATCATGACACTAGAACAGTATCATGACACTATAGAACAGTATATCATGACACTATAGAACAGTATATCATGACACTATAGAACAGTATATCATGACACTATAGAACAGTATATCATGACACTATAGAACAGTATATGATGACACTAGAACAGTATATCATGACACACTAGAACAGTATATCATGACACTATAGAACAGTATATCATGACACACTAGAACAGTATATCATGACACACTAGAACAGTATATCATGACACTATAGAACAGTATATCATGACACACTAGAACAGTATATCATGACACACTAGAACAGTATATCATGACACACTAGAACAGTATATCATGACACACTAGAACAGTATATCATGACACACTAGAACAGTATATCATGACACTATAGAACATATCATGACACACTAGAACAGTATATCATGACACACTAGAACAGTATATCATGACACACTAGAACAGTATATCATGACACACTAGAACAGTATATCATGACACTATAGAACAGTATATCATGACACACTAGAACAGTATATCATGACACTATAGAACAGTATATCATGACACACTAGAACAGTATATCATGACACACTAGAACAGTATATCATGACACTATAGAACAGTATATCATGACACTATAGAACAGTATATCATGACACTATAGAACAGTATATCATGACACACTAGAACAGTATATCATGACACACTAGAACAGTATATCATGACACACTAGAACAGTATATCATGACACACTAGAACAGTATATCATGACACTATAGAACAGTATATCATGACACTATAGAACAGTATATCATGACACACTAGAACAGTATATCATGACACACTAGAACAGTATATCATGACACTATAGAACAGTATATCATGACACACTAGAACAGTATATCATGACACTATAGAACAGTATATCATGACACACTAGAACAGTATATCATGACACTATAGAACAGTATATCATGACACACTAGAACAGTATATCATGACACTATAGAACAGTATATCATGACACTATAGAACAGTATATCATGACACTATAGAACAGTCACTATAATAGGTAGTCAACAGGAGAAAATTATATGTATTTGACGAATTGACAAGAAAACCACAACGGAAGTCAAATACCGTAACTAGAATATAATTATTACTTATGCAACATGAAGTTAATAGATCAGTGTAATCAATGCTGGCTTCAATGTACACTCGGACACCATAGTCTCTAGCCCACAAAAGGAAAATTCGTGGACCCCATATATTTTTCTCTATGCAATTATATGATTTTTAGATAGAACTTGCTTTTCAATAAATAGTATATGTAATTTTGTAGTCGATTTATAGAACATTTATTTCATAAATTCGTTTCCAGAGATATGCTTCCCTAATTAGAAATAGGTGAAGTCCACGAATTTGTATGAGTGGGCTACAGACTATGGTATCCGAGTGTACCTAATTGAATTATTCCATGAAAAAAAAAAAAAAAAAATGGGCTTGAGTAAATAAAATACAAAATCAACAGTTCCGCTCAGGATAAGCTTGCACCTACAGAGAACATAAAATATCCCTTTATTTTGGTTTTCTACCGAAATACATATACTGTAGATGCACAACACAAGAACAAATATATACAACCCAATGAATGACTCTTTCATTAGAAATTAGTAAGAGAGACCGGCCTTATCTTTTACGCCATTTTGGTGCCACAATAAAAAAAAACGTCAGGGTGATATATTTTTGTATACAAAGACTGAACTATATATCCTGCATCAGTAGTGGGTGACCTAGAAGTGTGTGAATTTGTTTTTGTTTTTTCCTTATTCGGGCTGTCTCGAGTCGGCCAACCCCAGTAAAAAAAAAAAAAATAAATAAAAAAAATGGGGAATGGGCCTGAGCAAATAGATATACAGTAGATATATTTTTGTATCCTGCATCAGTATTGATGAAGGTTTATTATGGATTATGGGTATGGATAATCATATTTGAATGTAAATTAAAATGTAAAACTTGCAAACTAAACAAACCAAAATTGGGACAAGGACAATATAAAGTCAAATTAAATTATCAAAATCGCTATGTGGAAACAACGCTTACTAAAATGAAAATTATTAAAT
This sequence comes from Paralithodes platypus, assembly GCA_032716605.1. Taxonomy (NCBI): domain Eukaryota; kingdom Metazoa; phylum Arthropoda; class Malacostraca; order Decapoda; family Lithodidae; genus Paralithodes; species Paralithodes platypus. The sequence continues at coordinate 5,868,981 of CM064513.1, read as the reverse complement.
AAAAGAACACAATCCACCACATAGGGTGTACATCACTACATGAGCAAGTTAATCTGTTTCCCAAGCAAACCAATCGCACATATAACAACGCACTATCGTCACGTTAAAGGAAGTAGTCAAGTTTGGGAAGTCCGGGACGTTCTGGCAAATTTTACTAAACTCTGCATGAATAAAGAAACTACATGTTAAATGTCAAAATATTATTTAAAATCAAATTTGCAACATGACAAGACATTAACAATAGTAAAAAATACAAATATTGATAAGATATCTATACTATTACAAAATAATATATAAAATACAGTACAGCACTCACTAACGATAGTGCTATCGGGTAGGTACCTGTAAGCATAGCATGCCTCAAGTGACCCCTATCAATAACTACCCTACAAATAACCTACATTTATAGCACAAATAAACTAAGGAAATCGCAAAAGTAAGCAATTGATACTATCGACAATGAATACATATAATATAAAGAGAAATAATTGCAAAATATGAAGTAACAACAGATTTAAACAAAGAGTACTCTTTTAACAAGAACAATAAATTTAAAAAATCATCAATATTAATAATAATAATAGAAAAAGATAAACAATAAATACAGACAAAAAGTAAGCAGAGGTTATACAAGAAACTTCAAGTTAAAAATGCTTGATTAAAATTATTGATGTCAAATTTTAGAATACAGTCACAATAATTGACCCTAAAAAGATTAAATTTATGGAACAATTTACTTGCCTCAAAACCTCTGTCCACTAAGAGTCTGTATAGTAACCTAGCTCTAGCCCAAAAGTCATCTACTTTAGTGCAGATTTTACAAAATCTTATTAATTGGGAATAAAAACAATTATAAGTGATTTTACTATCGATATTACTACTAGGGAAAGGAAAGTTTATTACGTTAAAATTAAAATCATCAACTTTGTGATATACTTTAAGTATGCACTGTTCATTAACAATCTCTATATTTATATCAAGAAAATTTTAAACTTTATAATTTACGTTACATTGTGTGAGGGGAATAGAATTAGGGTAAATAAGTTTAGCAACTTGATTAAAATTTAACAAATTGCAAACAAGAATATCATCAATATATCTACTATTATTACTTAACAGTTTAGCAAGTGCTAATTTTTCTGGAATTTTATTTTTCTTGCTACTGTCAACTAAGTCTTTTATATATTTAAATTCTAAAGCAAGCAAGAATAAGTCTGCAATTAAAGGGCTAGCATTTCCACCCATAGGAATTCCTAATATTTGTTTGAAAATGTACGGCCCGAATCTAACATAAGTATTGAAAAGGAGGAATTTAAGGGCATCTTTAAGTTTAGTTCTATCAAAATATACAGAACTAGTGGGAGTAGAGCTAAGTGATGCATTATTAAAATATGTATAAACATTTATGAAATAATTACCATTCCTAACGAACCTGTCAAAGTGCAAATCTATAATAAAGCAAAGCTCTGAATATACTAAATCTAAAGGCAAATTGGTATACAAAGTTGAAAAGTCGAAGCTATGTACCGAGGTAACTTTCGGCATGGTATTTATTTTATCAATAACTTCTAACGAATTGTCAACACTCCAATAATAGTTAATGCCAGTTCTTCTCATGATGGGAGAGGGTAATAACAAAAGATGGCGGAGGTAGGTTGATCTCTGCTACTACTGGATCTCTAGGGTAAACTAAAGCCGGTATCACACGAGCGGTTTTCAGTCTAGTTTCCGATACCAGAGCAAAATAAACCAGAAATGTTGACCTTCGAATGTTGACTAAAAATGCTCGTGTGATACCGGCTTAAAGGTGGCGTCACACGTGCATTTTGTCGATTTTTTTTTTTTTTTAGTAGACTATAACAGATTGTGGCTAGCATTTTCGTTTATTTTGCCTTTAATGTCCTCATTTACATGTATTAAGGCTACCATCGTCATCAATTTCAGGTACTAAAACTTAATACGAAAGTGAATATGAGTTTTCCAAAAAATCAATAACCAAAATTCAATAGTGGCTCTTAACCCAAGAACGGCGAAGGTCCTCAATTGAGTCTGTAGTGAGATTTCCCCCCCCCCCCCCTATGTGAAAAAAAAAAAAAAAACAAAAAAACAAAAAAAACATCTCATTAGACTTAATTGACGACCTTTGCTGTTCCCGGGTTAAAAACGCCAGAAATATGCTCTTGTAACTGGGATATAAGGTACGGTATGTAGTTACTCACATAAACTTGTATACACTCCGTAATGTTATGTATGGAAGGACAAAATAGTAGGATTATATAACTTACAAGGATAGTTCTTTATGCAGACCATCATACTGTGTTTACTTCGATTAAAACAAAATTGGTAAAAATTCATGTGGCCAAATGTACAAACTCAGTCTATTCCTCAATAATGAGCTCATAGCCATATAATTGTCAACTGAACAAAAAAACACTCATGAAAAACTTATAAGATACAAATAAAAGATCATAGCCATAATGAAACATGAAATATACACAGCTGAGTGATACTGTCGGCGGCGTTTATATGATGGTGTGCGGGTGTATGTGTAAGTATAGGTGTAGGTGTGTGTGTCTGCGCGGATGTGTACTAGCGTTTTCATGTGCACCAGTTTGTAGGAATCTGTGTAGGTATGTTTGTGCGAGGGGGTAAGCTTACACCTGTGCGTACATTTGTAGGCATGCACATGTTTGTAGGTGCTCAAGCCTATTTTTTGAAGGACGACACCAGGTTCACCACAGTGTTGTGTAGATTGTCCAACTGCAAAAACAAAAACATTTAATTAGAAATGTCTATCTATTTGCTCAGGCCCATTCCCCATTTTTTCCCTTACTGGGGATGGCCGACTCGAGACAGAACCTGAATAGGATAGATAGATCTACTGTATAATTATATGCACTACAACCGTATTTTAGCTAGCAATTCTGATAAATATCGATATCTTTAACGCCAACTTCTTTATACTGTAGCCCGAAAATCGCAAGCGGTTAGTTAAAATGGGCCGGTCTTCTGGTCTCCCTTCTTCCTTGTATTTAGCCCCACTGGTTTTCAGATTTTATGACGTTCGGTCCATTAGTTTGGCGATTTTAAGACTTTACGCCCCATTTCTTTGTCAACATTAAGACCTATCGTGCCATTTAGGTGTCTATTTTTTTCCTGGCGAGCAATAACGAGCCTGTACTTTTAAGATTAGCCTTGGGCCAGGACATTTTTCTACCGAAAAATTTACAAATTAATCTTGAAAGGGAGTCTACCGGGTGTTTTTACAGCTTGATGGAGGTCTAAACAAAGTGCTACAGTCATACTGATGATTCGTGATGAATATGGTTCTCAGACAATTATTCAACCAGTGCCAACTGATGTGGGACAATTTGGTGTGAAGACTAGAATGCATACGACTAGGTATTAAAATGTAAAACTTGCAAACTAAACAAACCAAAATTGGGACAAGGACAATATAAAGTCAAATTAAATTATCAAAATCGCTATGTGGAAACAACGCTTACTAAAATGAAAATTATTAAATAAAAGAACACAATCCACCACATAGGGTGTACATTACTACATGAGCAAGTTAATCTGTTTCCCAAGCAAACTAATCGCACATATAACAACGCACTATCGTCACGTTAAAGGAAGTAGTCAAGTTTGGGAAGAAAACAAATTGAAAATGGCAATGTTTTGGCTACTTTTATCATTTCTAAAGACACAACATGAACTGAAAAAAAATCATTCTAGCTATGCAAATTACATACTAATATATAAGACTCCGTTTAGGACTGGGTTTGAGTATTCTCTCGTTTAGTTGATACTGGTTTGAGTTGTCCGGAAAGCCTGGAATATATTACCTGATGGTGGAAGCAAATGTTCATCTCCCTGGAACTCTTGAGCAGCTGGTATATCCTGCCCAGGGCGGCGTCCTCCTTCTCCTGCAGCAACCTCAGTTCCTCCGACCAGCTCACCATCATCGTCTCCAGCTCCTTCAACAGCTGATCCTGGTTGTCTGTCAACAAAATATGTATAGAGTACTGGATCACTTTGTCTGTCGGTCAATCGCCCAGCTCTGTCTACTAGTGAACTGAACTAAAACATTCAAACCCTGTATAAACCACTAGTAATAGTTCAAGAAGTCCACATCTAACATATAAATAAAAACTAAACGCACACACACATTATATATATATATATATATATATATATTAAAATGTAAAACTTGCAAACTAAACAAACCAAAATTGGGACAAGGACAATATAAAGTCAAATTAAATTATCAAAATCGCTATGTGGAAGCAACGCTTACTAAAATGAAAATTATTAAATAAAAGAACACAATCCACCACTTAGGGTGTACATTACTACATGAGCAAGTTAATCTGTTTCCAATATATATATATATACTAGCAGGGGTACCCGGCGTTGCCTGGGTATGACAGACAAACAGACACACGAACTGATTTAATAATATAGATACTGTACCACCATAATCACCATCACTACCACCACTACTACTACCATAATCATCATCATCAATCACTACTAATACCATAATCATCACAATACTACTACTACCATAATCACTGGCCTCGACCTCCCTGTGCCTCATTAAACGGCGACCTCGATTTCGGCCGCTAAATGACCCCCGATTTTGGGGGGCTGCGAACAACTTTCGTTCCATACATCTTTTCGATCGGAGGCCTCCTGCCCCAAACGGCAATTTTGTTTTAAACGCGCCCATTTTCTCCGTCCCTTTCACCCTGGGGAATTCTATTTTTTCACTAAAACCTGCCTAGGGACCCCCTTACTATGCATACCAAGTATGAACGCTCTAGCTTAAAAACTGCGGCCGCCTATAAAGAACAGAGACAGACAGACAGACAATCAAAATTATTATATAGACTAGCAGGGGTACCTGGCGTTGCCCGGGTAATCACCATAATCACCATCACTACTACTACCATAATCACCATCATCAATCACTACTACCACAATCATCACAATACTACTACTACCATAACCTCCCTGTGCCTCATTAAACGGCAACCTCGATTTCGGCCGCTAAATGACCTCCGATTTTGGATCTGACCTCATCCGTACCCCCATTTTGGGGGGCTGCGAACAACTTTTGTTCCATACACCTTTTCGATCGGAGGCCGCCTCCTGCCCCAAACGGATTTTTTTTTAAAAACCAAAAGCGATTTTTCCGATTTCGCGCCCATTTTCTCCATCCCTTTCACCCTGGGGAATTCTATTTTTTCACTAAAACCAGCCTAGGGACCCCCTTACTATGCATACCAAGTATGAACGCTCTAGCTTAAAAAATGTGGCCATGCATAAAGAACACACACACAGACAGACAATCAAAAATATTATATAGACTAGCAGGGGTACCCGGCGTTGCCCGGGTAATCACCATAATCATCATCACTACTACCACCATAATCACCATCATCAATACTACCATAATCACCGGCCTCGACCTCCCTGTGCCTCATTAAACGGCGACCTCGATTTCGGCCGCTAAATGACCTCCGATTTTGGATCTGACCTCATTCGTACCCCCATTTTGGGGTGCTGCGAACAACTTTCGTCCCATACAACTTTTCGATCGGAGGCCTCCTGCCCCAAACGGCCATTTTTTCAATTTCGGCCTCGAAACGACCTCCGATCGTGGCCTCGCCCCCTCTATGACCTGACCCAGGTCAATTGACACCCACATGCAAAGTTTCAGCTCCCCAGGTCCAAAACTGCGGCCGCCTATAAAGAACACACAGACAGACAGACACAGACAATCAAAAATATTATATACTAGCAGGGGTACCCGGCGTTGCCCGGGTAATCACCATCACTACTACTACTACTACCATAATCACCGGCCTCGACCTCCCTGTGCCTCATTAAACGGCGACCTCGATTTCGGCCGCTAAATGACCTCCGATTTTGGATCACCTGGCCACATATACTGTAGATCTTTAAACACTCGAACCATTACACCACTAAGCTAAGCGTTATTAATTTAACACCTTACGAGCGGCCTAGGCGGTAATTTATATGTACCGCCCAGCGGGGTGTTTTTACCCTAAATAGGGTTGTTTACGTGATCATTTTCATGCCTAAATAAGACCCAGAGCGTAAAACAAGTATCTATCCCTGAAAGGGCATATACAGAGCTTTCCAATGACACCCCAACCATCCTTGTACGACCACTGGTTTTCTTGCAACGATCGCGCAACACAAGTGCAAAAACCATGTAATTAGGTACTTTCCCTACATAATTCCCTGTGTAGCGAGTGTGAGGGGGGATGGAAGGGTGGTTTTCACTTCAGTTGGCCCACCGCGGTGGTGGGCGGTGGTCATAGCCTTACTACGCTCAGCTCTCTCTCTCTGCAACATTACGTGCTGAAAATGGCACACCTCATAAGTTGTGAACCGCCACTTAGTCCAAATTTATTTCACACGACATAAGTTGCGCGCCGCCAATAAAGGGTTAAGGCTAAGTACATGCCTACGACTAATATCCATTTATCAAATATTGAATCTTGTAGGCCTATAGTATTCAGACCCAACTGCACAATGAATAGCGCGTAATGTAGGCTACAGGGTAAATAAATAAAAAATAAAAATGACAACCTGCTGGTCCCACGTACATTTATTATAAATCAGCTGGTGCTCAATGGGTTAAGGCTCATGATAATGGTAAAGAACCAGCCAGTGTAGGCGGAGGTATGCGCTCTACCGAGTGCCCCCATAAGCATGATAAGCTGCCAGGCCAGTGTTGATGTTAAAAGTTAAGGGAGAAAGCGGTTGTGTGATACATGGTTAAGGAAGGATCTTTTGGAGATAAAGGGGCAATGTTGATAGTTTGTACTCCATTTGATTCTTAACCCTTTATTGGCGGCGCGCAACTTATGTCGTGTGAAATAAATTTGGACTAAGTGGCGGTTCACAACTTATGTCGTGTGCCATTTTCAGCACGTAATGTTGCAGAGAGAGAGAGCTGAGCGGTGTGAGGAGCGTAGTAAGGCTATGACCGATGCACACCACCGCGGTGGGCCAACTGAAGTGAAAACCACCCTCCCTTCCCCCCTCACACTCGCTACACAGGGAATTATGTAGGGAAAGTACCAAATTACATGGTTTTTGCCCTCGTGTTGCGCGATCGTTGCAAGAAAACTAACGGTCGTACAAGGATGGTTGGGTGTCATTGGAAAGCTCTGTTTATGACCTTTCAGGGATAGATACTTGTTTTACGCTCTGGGTCTTATTTAGGCATGAAAATGATCACGTAAACAACCCTATTTAGGGTAAAAACACCCCGCTGGGCGGTACATATAAATTACCGCCTAGGCCGCTCGTTAGGTGTTAAAGCTGTTTCTTGAATTAAATCTAATCGTCTAATGATGACAAAATGGATAGAATGTGGTGTCCTCGTTGAGAAATCATGAAATACTTTGCCATGTTATACTGATGTATAGGTTAAGAGCAGTGTAAAATGTGTGTGTGTGTGTCAAATAGAACACATTCGACTAACAAAAGTGGTACCGTAGCCTACATATTAATCAGTGTGCAATAATCGGTTTGTGTATCCTTTTGAACACATTAGGCCTAGTTGGGGAATTTTGGACATACATGTGATACAAATTGTAATTGTGTTTTGAATGAATTCATGTGGTGAAATTTTAACGTACTGTACATGCTAATTGGAAAAAAAATCCAACTATTGAACTAACCATGTCAAATAGTGTGTATGTTGTTGGTCGGCTTGATGGCTAGTTAAAAGGGTGGTGTAGAGTAAGCTACAAGGGTTGAGAGGTCACCATACTACTAATACTACTACTAAATACACCATGACAACCCCCCCCCCCCCAAAAAAAAAAAAGGTATGGTAAGACCTAAACATTTGTAAAACATTGATAGGAGCGTCTATAATACCAAAGCATAATCCTCTCCTGTAAGCGGCAGACGATCTACAGGTCTTTGAAAATGCATATCTGAACATTTGAATAGGGGTTACCGCCGTAGGCTTGAACCCCCCAATAAAATCAACATGTAGTGTGACTAACCCTTCCATATAGTGAGTATGTTGTTGGTTGGCTTGATGTCGAAAGGTGGTGTGGAGTCCAGTGTCCCCTCCACCACCTCACTACCACGGGTCTTCTTCAGCACAGACTGATCCGCAGGCACCTGACCATTGACCTGACCTGCCCCTTCAACTGCTGGGCTACACAAAATAACACAATAACAATAATTATAATAATAATAATAATAATAATAATAATGTATATACTTACTACTCACGACACATACCTCATAGCTGGGGGTGTCAACAAAATCAAATATAAATAATAATTCACACACATCTAGGTCATCCAACGATCCAGAAGACCCACAGACCAAGGCCCATTTGGGGTCTCCACCAGCAAAAGACTCCCAGGTCCCAGAGAGGTTCCGGTCTCAGCAGGCAGACACGCAGCTGAGCGCACCACAATGCCCACCCACATCACTTCCAGGCTGTCAGGCATGGCCATTCATATAATGATACACAGGTTCCCAGGGCCGGGCGCCTGCAAGCATCAGCTTCAACTTTAAAAATAATACAATAGGCCTATTAATATCCTGATCTAGAGTGGTCAATTTGACCACTTGCGAGTTTCACGCCATAAGGAAGTTGGAGCCGTAAACATCCATATTAAGCAGAAGTGCAATAATAATGTAAATTTCTGATGGATAAAAAAGCGTGGTTAATTTTGTTTTATGTATCTATAAATGTACTACAACCGTAGTTTAGCTGGTAATTCTGCTAAATATCGAGGTCTACAGCTCCAACTTCCTTATAGCCCAAAAACTCGCAACATCTCATCCAGAGGAATTCACAATCGACTTTACCACACGCACAATAATATTACTCCAAATTAAATTAAATGTCACATATATCCACTAACTTCAGATTAGCCTATAAACCTATCGTTGGGCAACTAGGCCTATACTCTGTTTCTTTTCAGCTGACGATAAATTGAATCCTCTAGCAGCTAATTTTTCGATAATTATTGGAAAAATAACTGGAAAATCTTGATGGGAACTTTGCAATTTACCGTCAGTTGAAAAGAAACAGACTATAGAAGCCTACTATAGGCCTATGGCGGTTTCACAGACAAGGGTGTATAGATACTATAGAAATACATTGTATCTGTGGACCTTGTGCTAGGCGCGAGTTGCGTATCATGGTGTCGAGTAGCTATAGACTACTCTAAGGGAGAGCTCACACAGGCGGATCTTGCATACGAGATACTTGATAAGTGGCTTATAATGTGGCAAAGATACTTGTTGACCTCATGCAAAAGCATACATAGCCTATATTAAATGACGTCATCCAAGATCAACAGGAACAAACAGTAAGGCTTTTAAATGACATTGCTGAGCCTGGAGTATGCGCTATGGCCCTCACCCATCAGTCAAATTAATCGGACAACAATTTGACCACTTGTGAGTTTCAGGCTATAAGGAAGTTCGGCCTGTAAACATCGATATTAAACACAAATACAGTAATTATGTAGGTTTCTGATGGATATATAGTATGTTGAAATTGACTTCATGTATTTATATAAAGACTGAAACCGTATTACAGCTGGTTAAGATCACAAGCTAAGATCTCACGGGATATCTGGGAAGGTAGGACACTGGATCCACAGTTTCCTTAAGGACAGGACCCAAAGAGTGACAGTACAGGGGGCCCTATCAGACCCTAGTAAAGTGGTCAGCGGTGTACCTCAAGGCACTGTACTGGGTCCTCTCCTCTTCCTCATAATGGTTGGCGACATCGATGCCGGCCTAAGACACTCATCAGCCACTTCATTCGCCGACGACACGAGGATAAAGAGGCAGATAGAGACCGAGGAAGATACCAGACTACTCCAACAAGACCTAGAAAGAGTCGTAAGCTGGGCAAAAAATAATAACATGGCTCTCAACGGAGAAAAGTTTGAACTCTTAAGGTATGGGGGCAAAGAAATTATCAAAAGCTCGACCCACTACCAATGTGATCAACAATTAATACCGGCCAAAGACCACACTAAGGATCTTGGGGTATACATGAGTAATGATGCCACCTTCTCCTACCATTACTCCAAAATCACTCTAGCAGCACGACAACTTTCAGGATGGATCCTTAGGACCTTCAACACAAGAGAAAGGGTGTGTATGCTGACCTTGTGGAAATCTCTGGTGCAGCCCAAACTCGAATATTGCTGTCAGTTGTGGTCCCCACACAAATCAACAGACATAGCAAAGATCGAGGCATTACAGAGAACTTTCACAAGCAGAATTTCAGGAGTCAACCACTTAAATTACTGGGAAAGGCTCAAAGAACTGGGGCTTTACTCTCTCCAACGTAGACGAGAGAGATACGTTGTAATTTACGTATGGAAGATACTAGAAGGAAGGGTTCCAAATGTGGGATTGGTTGAAAACGCAAATCCAAGAAGAGGACGCCTATGCTACGTCAGAAGCACTCAAGCCTCCACACAGCGAATGAAGACGCTAGTTCACCACAGCTTCCAACACAACGGGACCCGACTCTTCAACAGCATCCCTAGAGAGCTTAGGGATCTAACTGGTGTAACCGTTGACACATTTAAACACAAACTAGACAAGTGGCTGGTTAGAATCCCAGACCAGCCACCAACACCAGGCTACCCAGGCTCCAACAACAGTCTCCCATCAAGAGTCCAAGACCCAGAGATGAGGAGGGGAGCGCTGCCCGGAACATGCGGAGGTCCACCTTAGCTGCGTCGCTCCCAGACGGAATTCTTCAAAGGTAATCAAAGGTAAAGGTAAAGGTTAATCTGCTAAATATCGAATGTCTACAGCTCCAACTTCCTTATAGAACGAAACTCGCAAGTCCGCAATTTGCTTGCGCACTGGTTAAGCATTGGGGAACTTCAAGGTTAACTTGGATATCCTTGAAATTCCCCAACGTTCTTGAGCCAATTGAATTACTCGACAACACAATTCCACACATCTACAACTTGTTTTTTACCAAACTAATCCATTAATTAAAGGTAGGCCATAAAACGTGATCCCTAACCTCTGCAACTCAAACAGGGCAAGAACAAATGGGCTGTACATGTCCATGTTTAGCCTATTCCCTGGTTGACATTTCCCAACTATAAATTTGCCACTATACCCTAACAAAGTGTATTAAAGCTAAGATAACTAACCTGGCAAAAACTGGTAACGCTGCCTTTCTAACCTATGTATTTGTAAAGCCAGTATTAGCTGCCTTTCTAACCTATGTATTTGTAAAGCCAATATTAGCTGCCTTTCTAACCTATGTATTTGTAAAGCCAGTATTAAATAAAGGCGTCACACGAGAAGTTTATGAGATAGTGAGACTACGCGCACCGGTACGGTGGGCTATAGAAAGTAGCCTATCGAGGCAGAGCTACTAATTAAAAATAGTAAAGTTAGGCTTAGGCTAATTATCGAAACTCTAAATCGAACTCAAGAACAATTCACAACCAAGTCAAATGGGTTATGATGAAAGGCTAGGCTAATCTCGATAAAATTATAACCTGAGGGCTCTCCTTTAATTAAATTCGGCTAGGCCTACCAAAAATACAAATGAACGATAACTTAGGGTAAGTATTAAGTTTAAATTGATAACATACACATTAACATTGAGGTTAAGTAGTAAGTTAGGCTAACATAGACCTAGATAAATACTGTATAGGGCTAGGCTGTAGGCCTAGGCCTAGCCTAAGCATACTAAATTAACTGTTAGACAGACAGCGGACGTAGTAGAATTTAGATTTAAGTGGAGTAGGATAGCCTATTCTTAACCCCTTCAACTCAATAACATAGGCTAGGCCTTTTTCATTTTTATTCTGGCTAACTTTAGACGATTTTATGCGGTTATGTTTAGGCCTAGATGGTATTGAAATGTTTGACCTTTTAGTCCTAAAGAAAAGACTAGGCCTAGGCTTATGCGAAATTTAATCGTCTAATGATAACCAGAACAATACGATAATTACGTAATTGTGCTGAAAGCGTCCAGTTAGGCTAGACTAGACAAATACAAATGAACCGTTGTCACTCACTCGAATAGCCTCTTACGACTGATCCCTGGCGACTGTGGCGGAGGCATGGACTTTTCTTGTTCCATCTCGTCAGTTAAACCAGGAGAGAACTGCTACCTTATAGTGACGATGTATTCTTTTAAGTGGGCTGGGGACGAGTTATAACCAGAATATCGAAAGTGTGGCTGGGAGATCAATGCATCGCCTGCTCCTCCTTCGGTGTCGTCTAGGAGAATGATGACTTTTGGGTTTTGGGCTTTTGGCGGCGACGCGGCAGGTTCACAACACACCGCTCGAAATCCACAATGCACTGTTGTAGGCCTATATATGTATTATTATTATTATTATTATTATTATTATAATTGGAATTAGTATGTTCATGCCTGTTAGTGATAGCCTAAAGTTGCAAAATGATAGACTGAAATTCACTGAACATAGTAGGCCTATAGGTCACATAAAGTTTATTAGAACGCTTGTATTATTTTATATATATTTTGTTCATCGTTACTTTCCACAACTCCCCATTTTAAGGATTAGGTAGGATGTGCAGGTAGGCCTACTCAGTGAAGGCTGGAACAAACGGCCTTTAATTGACCACTTGCGAGTTTTGGTCTATAAGGAAGTTGGAGCTGTAGGCCTAAACATCAATATTTAGGAGAAATACATATATTATAAGAGTTGGTGATGAATAGAAATTATGCTGAATTTGATTATATGTAGCCTATTTATAAATGCACTACAACCGTCTTTTAGCTGGTAATTTTATTATAATATCGATGACTAAAGCTCCAACTTCCTTATAGCCTGAAACTCGCAAGTGGTCAAATTATGGTCGATCAAATGTAGCCTACACACCCACATAGCCTACTGACTGATTCTTCCCAAGTGGTAAAAATACCAATTCGATTGCTCAAGTCAATTCTGAGCTATGAGAGGTTGAAGTTTCTACTGTAGGCTATAGTAACATAAGAACATAAGAAAATGGGAATCTGCAGAAAGCCGATTGGCCCATACAAGGCAAATCTCTCTCACACCCAACCCCAATAGCTGTCTCAGAACAAGTAGGCTCTTCATTTTGTTAAAGCTCAGCGCGTAGCGAAAATAAACAATGATTCAGGTGTTACTTTCCTTCCAAAATAAAAACCCGAGGTTTTGTGATATTTAAAAGCAAACATTGGGGGTATTTCCTCCCCCCCCCTAAAATGCTGTCCGCGGTCTCCATTGCAATAGACAAATATATATTGTGTGTAGGAAGAAGAAACATGGCTACCGAGGAATAGGCCTACACTGGCCGTGCACGGTGAACGTTTGATTTGTTTGTCTCTAGTTCTTCGTATGCCCTTGGCTGTCTATTATGGCATTAGGGAATGCAATAGAAAAATATGAATTGTGTGTAGGAAGAAGAAACATGACTACCGAGAAATAGGCCTACACTGGTGCACGGTGAATGTTTTATTGTTTTGCCTCTAGTTCTTCTAAGTATTCAATTTAAATTAAATAGGCCTACAGTAGCATTTTTTTTTACGAAATTGAACATTATTTTTAAGCCCTTTGAATTTGCAGGGTTGATAAGTAACATAGGCTATATAGGCTACAGCACAGCAGCTAGGTTGTCAATCATATAGGCCTTCTTCATCAACGTAGGCAAACGATATATAGATTCACCCTCTATTCCCTCCTTATCTATCCCCCTTCCTTCCCCTCTTAACCCCATTATGAGAGAGAGGGGGGGGGGGGGGGGAACATATGAACCGTTATTTTCAAGGTCGCCTGCAGTGTAACCGTCTAACCGGCCTGGCCTAACCCGGTCTTCCCGCCTGCATTCTGTGCATCCTACCTGCGTCATACACGGAGGCTAATGAGTGAGAGGCTTTCGTGTTATTATTGTTGTAGTTAAACTTCTTTATCTTCTTGTCCATCATCATTATCTTCATCTACTTCATCACCATTATCTTTTTCTCCATCATCATAATCATGATCATTATCCTTTTATCTATCTTCTTCATCATCGACATCATAATATTCAGCCTTCTTCTTTGTGTCTATTGTTTTGTTCGTATTCTTCTTAGGGTTCTCCAGAAGTGGGCTGTGGATAAGACCATATTGATTCGACCAACTCGTCAAATATAATTGATGGGTACAATTATATCAATGATATAATTTAAAATAACAGTGAACAAATGCATATAGAATCTCAGGATGGAGTTGAATATAATGACACTAGGGCTACTTTACTTGACAAGATTTTACATTTATATTATAAAGAAGATTTCGTTCAAAGGAGTAGGCCTACATGTATCTAATAACCGAGATGCATACAATGGATGTTTTAGAAGAAACTATATTGTAGACCAGTGTTATTCAACCATTGCTATAAGTTCATGCACCCTTCCAAGAGCCTTTCAGAAACTCATGTAGGCCTTCCCTTTATTCCTTTACGAGTCTAGGCCTATAGACATAAAACTCGTCGTGAAAGGCCACACTTTGGGCTGTATCTGCCTATTTGGGTGGGATGGTTCTATATATTTGCTAGTTTTATACCGAGTTTAATATACCGGTACTACTATACTGCATAAGTTTATATTACTTTAACTGAAATTTAAATTCATTTCGGGATGGATGTAGAGTTCGGGCATATGGCGATCGCCGCGGTCGCACTTACGTTTCCGTCTATTTCGACGCTATATTTTCTGCTATTTTCCCTATGTCATTACTACATGAATACTAGGTTAGGTTAGGTTAAAATAGACGGGAACATGATGGGAAAGGTCCGACGCCACTACGCGTAATGTAAACAAAGATGACGGTACGCCCGCTCACTACATCCTACCCTTAATTTCTTACATTACGAGTAGACTTACAGTTTTCGTCCTAAAACATCGTTTCTTGCTGTGCACTCCTATGTACACTGATCATGCCATGTACCCCTTCATGCACCCTCAGGTGCACCATGCACCCAGGTTGCTAATCACTGTTGTAGACTATAGGCTAGGCTATATATCGTTTGAATTGACCAAAGACTTTATGAACCACAGTTGCAGTAGAAACTATGGAGATATACATCCCAGTGTTGCCACTTTCCAAGATAGGACTTCCCACGTTTTTACAATTTTTTTTCCCACAAATTCCCATAAAAAAAAATCAGTGTCCCACAACTTTTCCCACAAAATTATTTATACATAGTTTTTATATATACTTACTAAAGCATATGTGGAAGCTTCAGGCATGCATTAATCTTCCAGGGTTACTGGTTCGTCCTCCTGGTCCTCCACATCATCATCATCAGTACCGGTATCCTTGGCGTTGTAATTCCTTAGCATATCAACAGTTGGCTCAAAATTCACGCATGTTTGTGACTGACGTTTTAGTCCATATCTTATTACCAAAAGTGCTTCTACACTTGAGGAGGCGTTCAGCCAGTAGAAGTGAGTACATCTCACCAGCTTACAATGTAAATTAAGTCTTGCTAAAAATGTTAAATTCATTTAAATAGAGTACAGTATATACGTACAGTAGTTGCATGGTCTCTTTGATTATCTAGCATAATTCAAGTCATACCTTTAAATCTTCTGTCATTCTCCCAGACAGGGCGATATCTCTGGCAATATGTGGATTTCTTTTCACTCATTGTGGCACTGTTATTCTTTTGAAGGTCAATTACTCACTAAATTCATTAGTCACTAAGCTCTTGCCAGAGACTTTTTCACAGGTTTTGACTGGTGACATCTGGCACCGTAGATCAGAATCCCCATATGTATAATGGAGCTAGACTGGCGAAGGATGGTAACTCTCCCTAGCTCCACAACCGTACGGTATGAGCCAGCCACCAGCTTGCTTTCGCGATTGAATCATGTTACCTATGGTTTGCACACACACTCACACACACACACACATACATACATCAAGATATTGTTGGCAGGCAAATAAAAAGGCTTAATTTGCCAAGTAACGTTAATACAATTATATTCACAGGAGCTATATGGCGTTATTTTAAAGATCGAATATTTTCTCTGAACATTCCCACAAAAAAATCCCACAAATGTCTTCCCCCCCATGACGCCTCCCACGTAGCCTCATTTCTCCCACAGATTTGTGGGAAAATCCCATGAAGTGGCAACACTGACTGATTACATCCATGCAGTTGACCATTTCAAACAGGCTATAAATTTTTTTTTTTTTTTAAAGTTTGGTGCATCCTTAATTTTATTTTTGTTTTCTTGGTATAATTTTACGCTAGATTTTAGCTCCAGTTCTTGCTTCCACTGATTGGAGTCCAACGTATTAACTATATCCTTTATTTTCTGTTCACTTATGTCGGCTATTTCTGTTTCTCGGATGTTTACCTTTTCAAATACCTCCTTAGTTTCTTTCACCCATTCGTCTTTTCTGTGGGATCTTTTAATTTCACCATATGCTGAAAGGACGACGATTTTTTTTTTTTTCTGGGCTAAGTTTTGGGGGATCTATGCATTTGTATTGTAAATTAGACTGAATATAGATTATATTTCATCGCTTACATTTACATTATAAACATTTACATTGTGAAGCTGTCAGACAAGAATTGCTGGAAAATAGGCCTATTGTCGGAGAACCACAGCCTAATAGTCCTGGAAAGGCATGAGCAGCTCCAGCAATCGGCAATGTGTAACAGCCATTATATAGAATTCATCCCTACCATTATCTTCCCATTAATCCTAGCTCTCTCTCTGCCTCTTCCAATTTTATCTCTCCCTTTTCTCCCATTCCCTTTCCTTTGTTCTTCCTTCTCCCTCCCCGGCCCCCGGGTCCCCCTTCCTGAATTCTCATCTCTCGACCAATGAGCTCTCGACAACAAAACTAGTAGCGACCAATGGCCGGCCAGATTAAGTCTTGTGTTCGGAATTGTGCAAATTATTACGTTGGCGGTGACTCCGAAGCATGTTTATTATCGACAGTGAATGTAGCTATAGTATTTCCATTATTTAATTATAAATATTGAAATAGTTCCCAAATATAAACCGTTAAACGTACGATTTATGAGTTTGGAGATTAAGTTAACTGCAAGATATTGTGCCCAAGCCCGTAGCCAATCAGCTGGAGATTTCGAAACTCGGATGTTAAGTTAACTCCGACTTGCTTCTGCGGGTTCTGCCTGGCTGCCATAATGCCTTTTCGTTGTCCGTCGTCATCGTGGTCACTCGTGTAGTGACGGAAAGCAGGTATGTGCCCTTATTTTGACGTCTATTGCGAAGTTCTTGAGTGTATAGCAGGATCCTGAAGTCTGTGATGGTAGTTTCTTACTCAGTATTTTGTTAGTTTATGTCTGAGGGAGTTATTAATATGTGTTTTTGTAATTGCAGATTGGACCCCGTAGCCGGCATTGGCAGACAAGCTGAGAGTTGGAGCCGGTTCAGCGATTCGCCCATGCCTGACCCTTCTCTTCAGACAAGGTGAGCATAGCAACTTAGCCTAACATTGTCATAGGGCAATTAGCATGACTGATGAATACCACATGGTGTGGCAGCCGTGCAGCGCGTGATCCATGAATGCTATACCTTGTTTCAAATAAGTAGGCTAAAACTTTACCACCAACCTAGGCTAACTCGAAAACCATTAGAGTACCGGTAGGCCTAATCGAGCCAATATTTATTCCATTTTGAAAAAGTCGGCCAGGGAATAGGCTAGGCTAGGTGTGGAAATTTACAGCCCATTTGCTTTTGCCCTTTCTTTAGGTTTCACGATTCCTGGGCTATCTAATTGGGGTCAATATGTAGGAGACGCAACAATAGGCCTATAGGTAACACATTTCTAATATCAGTTTTCGGTTACTATCATATGCTTCATTGCTAGGCTAGGCCTAGCCTATATAATTTTTGGTAAAAATTGAAGACAACCCGGACAGCTGGGATCTCATTTCTAATGGTAGTTTTGGGTTCCTATCATGTTATGCTTCATTGCTATATACTTTTTATCCACCGGATTTTTTTTTTTCTTGGCTATTTATTTATTTTTAGCATTAGCCTAGCCTAACCTAACCAAAAAACGTAACCTAACCTAACCTAAATGTATTTGGGGGTTATTAGGTTAGGTTAGGTTAGGTTAGGTTTTTTGGTTAGGTAATGCTACAAAAAAAAATAGCCTAGGCCTAAAGCCAAGAAAAAAAATCCGGTGGATAAAAAGTATATAGCAATGAAGAATAACATGATAGGAACCCAAAACTACCATTAGAAATGAGATGCCACCTGTCCGGGTCGTCTTCAATTTTTACCTAATTTTTATCCTCGGGAAAACAAAACATTCTGGTAAAAATTTATGGTTATTTAAAACGACACTAGGCTACTGCAGCGTTATGAGAAACAATTTATTAGGGAAAATAGGCACCAATAGATTCGCCATATTTTTCTCCATAGGCCTATAGTCCGCATGGAGGATTTTCGTTATGGACAAATGAAAAAATACCCACTTCACAGTCAAATATACCAAAAATCTAAGTCAAAGATGTCAAATAGTGGGGGTGTGGGGGCAGCAGCCCCCACCCATAATACTAGGATAGGTTAGGTAAGGTTGTTAGGTTCGGCTAATGTCCTTTCAAAGGGGTATAGTAAACACTAGGATAGCCTATAGGCTACCCGGTCAGAGGTAAGTCCTGCTGTAGGCTAGTCTCCTTGAATGCTACCGTTTAATAATCTTCAAGGAAGCATTGCGCACAATGAATCCTTCGACTTGACCTAGTTTTGAACGATGGGGTGGGTGCGAATCACCCAATAAATGGCGAGGGTTACTCCCAAAAACGAAATACCGGCAACATGATTTTGCCCCCTTACAGATCTACATATAGCCTACGAGGATGACAATAAATCAAGGGGGGGTGAGGGGCACCCAATAAATGGCGCAATTTGACGATTTATCTTCAGATTTTTTGTTTTCTATATTCCAACTACTCCCTCTCGGGCATAGGCTGAGAGCCTGTACATTCCACCGCTCAACATGGTGAAGCCTGTGAGGTCTTGTTCCAGTCTGGAGAGTGAGACATGTGAAGCATCCATCATGGCTCGAAGCAGCTCCATCTCTGAAGCGGCTGGTTGCTTCGCTCAAGCGCTTCACCGTCTCACCCTCCAGACTCAGACCCTCACTCTCAGAATGCCACCTATTGAGCAGTGAACTCACTAGGCATTGTCCCCCTGTAACATATTTTGAATATGGGAATATTCATACAGTGTTATTTAATCAGGGAACAATGAGGGTATTTTTTTGGCATTTCGGTGGGCTTTGTGGTAATGCACTGATACTAGGTACAGCACAAATTCAATCCCAATAATATCTTCCCATTGACATATTGGGATTTGAACCCGGGTCCATTGGATTACCAATCCAGTGGCATGACCACTCCACCACACCTCCCCATAGATAGATAGATAATGGGTAAGTTAGATAGATAATGGGTAAGTTTATGCAAATCCTCCACTCAAACCATGCAAAACAACTATGAAACACTATTCCTTGAAGAAAAAAACAAAAAACATGGTAAATAAGGCCGATGTAGTCTTGTTGAACGTTACCCAAGTTTTTGACCAAACTTGGCTCGGGTTTTTCGAATTCTCCGAATTTTCCGAGTCCAAAGTCACAGTAACCTCATTTCGAAAGTTGGCTCGGGTTTTCTTGTTTTTCAAAGTGGAAAAACCCAGTAAGAATGAGGTTAACATTAGCCTAACCTAACCTAGTATTATGGGTGGGGGATGCCGCCTCCATCCCCCCGCTGAATCCCTTAAATCCGAGCCAAGTTTTGCCATTAACCTAACCAAAGAACCCAACCTGGTAGCATTCAAGGAGACTACAGCAGGACTCTTCTTCTTATTCTTCTTACCTCTGACCGGGTATAAGCTATCCTAGTGTTTACTAGCCTAGGCTATAACCCCTTTGAAAGGACATTAGCCTAACCTAACAACCTTACCTAACCTATCCTAGTATTATGGGTATTATTATTTGACATCTTTGACAGATTTTTGGTGTATTTTTCTGTGTAAAGGGTATTTTTTCAATTTGTCGATAACGAAAATCCTCCATGCGGACTATATGGAGAAAAATATGGCGAATCTGTTGGTGCCTATTTTCCCTAATAAATTGTTTCTAATAAGGCAGATGTACAGTAGTGTCCTTGAAGATTATCCCTAACCTAACCTTCACCTAACACCTAGTTACCTAGTAAATAGTATGTCCCCTAGACGATAACATACCTTAATGGGAATGGGGTGATTCGGTGAAGTCACAGTGTGAGGTGAAGCTGAACGGTCAGGCTATGGAGATCGTCAACTCTTTTAAGTATCTGGGCAGTGTGTTGAGTAAAGATGGGACTATGGATGAAGAAGTGCAGGAGAGGGTACAACAGGAGAAGAGGGTTGTAGGAATGCTGAAAGCAGTAACAAGAAATAGGGTGGTCAGTATGGAAGTGAAGAAGTCCTTGCATGACAGTGTGGTAATCCCGACACTGACTTACGGAAGCGAAGCATGGATGTTGGTTGAGAGACTCAGACCAAGAGTGAGAGCAGTGGAAATGAATTACTTAAGAAGTGCGTGCGGAGTTACATGGAGGGATAGACAGACTAATGAGGAAGTAAGAAGGTGTGGTGTGGAGGTAGATGTGCTGGAAAGTGTGAAAAGGAACAACTTGAGATGGTTCGGCCATATGGAATGTATGGAAAGCGAGAGAATGACTAAGAGGGTGTACGAGAGCGAGGTGGAGGGACAGAGAGGGAGAGGTAGACCGAAAGAGAGGTGGAAGGATGGAGTGAGGAAGTATATGAACGAAGGCAGTGCTGGTTGGGGGGAGGGCCCGGAGGGGTGTCGACTGACCGGGGACAGAGGTGCATGGGGACGGTTCGTTCGTGGCCACCCCTTCGGGGATCGCGGCGTCAGGCAATAGATAGATAGATAGAAGTAAACCACCTTAACCTCTCGGCTGTGCAGGCCCTTTAGTATACACCATACCCCTGTGCGTAGGTATTTAGATTCATTCCTCTCTAAAATCGTTAATTTACCATAAATAAAATTAATATTTATCCATATGTGCCTATTTTACGTTTAATATGAAGTTAGTAACATGTTACAACAATAAAACAAGTGGGAATAGTGTTTGGGAGGTGACAAACATGAAATATTGCAGAGCGGTTCATTCATGAAGTTGACAGGGATCAAGAGTACACACTCTCCACAAGCTCTGGTGAGAGACTGGAGGTAGTGAGGGCTACTACTCTAAGTTTTAAATTTAAATTTAATTTTGATAGTTAAGAAACTAAATTACTATACTTTGCAGTTTATGGAGAACTTGAAAGATGTTTAGTTTTAATAGGCCTTACTCAATTGATTATATCTGGCCTTTTGGGTGCTAAGTTTTCATACAGTACCGGTACAGTAGGCTATATATGTACAGTGTAACAGTAATCAATAATACTAAGACCATTCACAACATTTGGCACATTTAGGACTGAACAGATTATAGGATTTTAAAGTTAATGTAAATTTGTCTTGACAAATCACTTACATTTTGCAACCATTTGATTAGAATATAAAGGACAATTCAATTTATAAAAAATATATTTAAAATATTGTCATGTAGCAGTGTAGACCAAAGATTTATCAATAATTTGTTTTTCCTTTTTCAGGTAATGAGGCTAGACCGTGCTACAACAATCTAAGTTTTCTCAGTCTCCAGGAGGAGTGTAAAATCTTTATTAAATTTGAAAGTACCATCCCAGTGGTCACTACCGGTTGTGGTGTAACATTGTCTGTTATCGGCAATATGGGGCGAGGTTAGAGTGTAACATTGTCTGTTATCGACAATATGGTGGGGCAAGGTTTAGTGTAACATTGTCTGTTATCGACAATATGGTACAGTACGAGGTTTTAGTGTAACATTACATCGGAAATATGGTACGAGGTTTTAGTGTAACATTGTCTTATCGGCAATATGGTTCTAAAACTACTGGTTTTAAGGGATGATCAAGTGGTGTACTCGCGTCTGCACCATTTGATTGTTCTGTGTTCACTGGGATGATACATAGTCTTAAATCTTGCCGAGAAAACTTAAAATTGTCATAGCGGGAGTCTCATGGAGAGGCCTCGTCACTTCAAGTCATCGCAAGAGGACATCCAACTACTCCAGCTGCACATATCAAGTTGTCGACCTACTGAAGCTGCGCACATCAAAACGCGCACAATCGACACACCTCTATTTGTGAGTATTAAATCTTTCGCCCACCTTTCTCTACCACGAACACTCTTCTTTCCCACTAATTGCATTGCCTGTCTCTTTCTACCCCTGTCCTGTCCCTTGATTAGCTTAAGGTGAAAACTTGTCTTGAACTGGAACTAATGCTTAGTCTCATTCACAGGTGCTGGTGGAGAGATAACCCGGACTATTGTGTTTGTGGGGTTTTAATATGGTGGTGGGCTGTTGGTGATTATTGGAGAAAGATGGATGTGGTGGTCGTGGAGACAGTGGTGTGGGTGGTGGTGGTGTAGACAATGGTGGTGGTGGTGGTGGAGACAATGGTGGTGGTGGTGGAGACAATGGTGGAGGTGGAGATGGGAAGGGAAGGAAGGGGTGGAGACGGGAAGGGAAGGAAGGGGTGGTGGCGGCAAAGGAAGGAAGGGGTGGAGACGGCAAGGGAAGGAAAGGGTGGAGACGGCAAGGGAAGGAAGGGGTGGAGACAGGAAGGGAAGGAAGGTGTGGAGACGGGAAGGGAAGGAAGGGGTGGAGACAGGAAGGGAAGTAAGGGGTGGAGACGGGAAGGAAAGGAAGTGGTGGAGACGGGAAGTGAAGGAAGGGGTGGATACGGGAAGGGAAGGAAGGGGGATACGGGAAGGGAAGGAGTGGGTGAACACGGGAAGGGAAGGAATGGGTGGAGACGGGAAGGGAAGGAATGGGTGGAGACGGGAAGGGAAGGAATGGGTGGAGACGGGAAGGGAAGGAATGGGTGGAGATGGGAAGGGAAGGAATGGGTGGAGACGGGAAGGGAAGGAAGGGGTGGAGACGGGAAGGGAAGGAAGGGGTGGAGACGGGAAGGGAAGGAAGGGGTGGAGACGGGAAGGGAAGGAAGGGGTGGAGACGGGAAGGGAAGGAAGGGGTGGAGACGGGAAGGGAAGGAATGGGTGAAAACGGGAAGGGGTGGTGGACAAGATATCGAGACTGGGGTGGTGGAAAATAGATTGAAAGTATGATGGACAAAAGATTGACAGTATGGACTATGGTGGTGACAAAAGGTTGACAGTATGATGGGCAAAAGATTGACAGTATGGACTATGGTGGTGAACAAAAGATTGACAGTATGGACTATGGTGGTGAACAAAAGATTGACAGTATGGACTATGGTGGTAAACAAAAGATTGACAGTATGGACTATGGTGGTGAACAAAAGATTGACAGTATGGACTATGGTGGTGAACAAAAGATTAACAGTATGGACTATGGTGGTGAACAAAAGATTGACAGTATGGACTATGGTGGTGAACAAAAGATTGACAGTATGGACTATGGTGGTGAACAAAAGATTGACAGTATGGACTATGGTGGTGGCGGTGGACAAAAGATTAACAGTATGGACTATGGTGGTGGTGGTGGACAAAGATTGACAATATGGACTATGGTGGTGGTGGTGGACAATAGATGGAGATGAGTGATGGACTATGGTAGTGAACAATAGATGGACAGTATGGTGGTGGTGGATGACAAAAGATGGAGATGAGTGATGGTGGACAATATATTTTGACAGTATGGTGGTGGTAGCAATATATTGAGACTGTGGCGGTGGACAATAGATTGAGCCTGATGGAGATAAGACTGATTGGGACAATGGTGGATGAATGACACAAATGAAGACTTATTGACTGGTGGAGATAAGAACTGTGACAATGTTGTAGAGATGGCAAAATGAGTCAGTGGAGAGACCGGAAAAATCATGGAAATGGCCAAGACAGACTGATGACAATGACTAATAAAGACATTATAATGAGATTTACTGTCAGATGTGGATGAATTGTCCTTTGATGAGACAGACCTGGGTTCAATTTTTAGGCAGGACAAGACAGTCTGGCGAGTCTGTTCCCACCCGATGCCTCTGTTCACCTAGCAGTAAATAGGAACCTGAAGTTGGTGGACATCTCTCATCTAGGAAGGTAAGCTGTGGTAACCTGGAGAACATGCAGTAGCCCATGTGTACCAGCCTGGGTAACTCGCCCACCACTAAAGGGCTAAAGTACTGGGATAAGTGTCACTGCCTCGAAAAAGCATAGCTGATGGGAAGCCCCCCTGACTTGACCCATATGGAAATCCAGACGTGTGGACATATGGTTGATGGAATGGAGAGATACCAGATGGATAAGAGTCAAATGGTAAGCTTCTACAGGAGCAGTCTTCGGCTTAAATTTGGTGAGTGTCTTTGTAGATTCTTGTACCTACAGTACTTTGCAAAAATTGACAAATATTACCTACTTTACGTAAACGCTTGTCAATCCTCTGTCATGTATTAGCTGCATAAAAGCAATCTATAAAATAAATGTTTATATCCAATCCATCCTACACTTCCAGGTTGGTTTGGGTGAAGCTGTGGATATGAAGCGGGAAGTGGAGATCAGTCGGCTTTATTATGGATGGATGGGAGGAAGGAACGTACTGAAAATATCCAGTCCATCGTATTTCTTCATGCCACGGGTACGTTAATTTAATGGAATATAGGGAGGTGGAGGAATCTAGGGTGAAAATAGATATGGAAAAGTTCTTCACTTGTGGAGGGACTAATTCTGGATGTGGTGGTGGGGGAGTTGGGATGATGAGATTTGTTAGTTATGAGGGAAATTAATGTACTTTCTATTACTAATGCAACAAACAAAACATTACCTTACCTTATGATACCTTATGATGTGTTCGCCACTCTTCTAGCGGCACCAAGGAGCGCGACGCCCCTCGTTTTGGGTGGTGATTTGGTGCAGTAGACTGTTTGAAGCGACAGCTCGCTCCCTTGCGAGGATGGGCTAGTCTGGCACCTTTTGCAGTTCGACATCCAGGGCTCTCTTGAAGCTGTCTAACGAGACGTCCCTCATGTCTCTTACTCGCCGTGGGAGTTTGTTGAAGAGACGTGGGCCTCTGTGTGATAACCAGCCCTCTCGCAGAGAGCCCATAGCACCCCTGTTATTCATCCGTGGGATTTCGCATTCCCAGCCTCTCCTATCACTGAATTTCATGACTATCGGAGTGTGTAGGTTTGGTACTAAACCCTCTGCGATTTTCCATGTGTATATTATTAGGTAACGTTCTCTTCTACGTTCCAGTGAGTACAGATTCAGTGCTCTTAAACGCTCCCAATAGTGTAGCTGTTTTATCGAACTTATATGCGAAGTGAAATTTCTTTGTACACTCTACGTCATTTATTTCACCTGCTTTGTATGGGGATGTTAATACGCTACAATATTCAAGCCGCGGTAGCACTAGAGATTTGAAGAGCGTTATCATAGGTAATTCACCGCGTGTTTTAAAAGTACGCAGAATCCAACCCGTTAGACGTTTCGCAGCCGCCACTTTGACCTGGTTATGTACTTTGAAACCCATATTTTCAGACATTAATACCCCAAGGTCTTTCACACTGTCTTTCCGTTCTATTATGTGGTTAGATTCTGTTAAGTAATTTGTAATTTCTTTAACACCATTATTATCTCCGTACCGTATTAATTGGAATTTTTCCTCATTGAATTGCATGTTGTTTTCCCTGGTCCACTGGAACACTACATTCATGTCTTCCTGCAGTCGGCCCGTGTCTTCTTGTGTGTTTACTATCTTGCTTAATTTTGTGTCATCAGCAAAAGACGACACCGTACTGTGTCTGGTGTTGGTATCTATGTCGCAAATTAGTATGAGGAACAGAAGGGGCGCTAGCACTGTTCCTTGGGGCACTGAGCTTTTGACATCCGAAGGCTCAGATGTGACTTGGTTTACTGCTACTGATTGTTTTCGGTTTACGAGGAAATTGTATATCCACCGTCCGATTTTCCCAGTTATACCTTTTGCTTTCAGTTTGTGGGCTATTATACCATGGTCACATTTATCAAATGCCTTAGCAAAATCGGTGTAAATGACATCCACGTTTTTTTTTTCTTCTAGCGCTTTAAGAATTTTGTCATAGTGTTCCAAAAGTTGTGAGAGACATGATCTTCCCGCTCTGAACCCATGTTGACCGGTGTTGTGTAGTTCATTTGTCTCCATGAATGTTGAAATTTTTCTTCGCAGGACTCGTTCGAAAACTTTAATGATGTGAGAGGTTAGAGCTACCGGGCGGTAGTTTTTTGGTAGTGCTTTACTCCCTCCTTTATGCAGTGGGGCAATTATTGCGTTTTTTCAAGCTATCTGGTATGTCACCAGTGTCTAGACTCCTTCTCCACATTATAGCCAGGGGTTTTGAGAGGTTTTCCTTACATTTCTTCATTAGGATTGAATTCCATGAGTCAGGGCCTGGTGCCGAGTGGGATGGCATGTTGGAAATGGCCTCTTCTATGTCTTTTGGACCGAAATCAATATCCAGCATCTGAGGGGTTTCCGTGGGGGAGGTTTCCATGAAAAATATATTTTGGTCTCTGATGACTTTTGTTTCATCAGGCTCACTGAATGCCATTTCATACTGCCTGCTTAAGAGTTCGCTCATTTCCTTTTTGTCCCCTGTGAAAGAGCCGTCCCCTTTGCTCAGTGGGCCGATGTTTGATGTTGTTTTATCCTTTTGTAATTTCAATACGGGTTTTTTTTTTTAACCCATTGACTGCGGGTGACTTTCTGGAATGTCCTGGCAATTTACAGCAATTTCCAGGCTTTAAAAGCCTGTGAAAGCCGTAGGAATAGAGTGTCAGTGGGCGGGAGCGTGAGGGACCCACCTCCGACCCTCAGAGCAGCGAGCCGCTCGCTGTCTCGCGTGGGTGTCTAACAACAGTGTTGCCGAGCGAGCGAGAGCTAATAATTAGCGGTTTTCCCGTATGTCTATGGCACCTACGAAGCCCGTTCTGGTCTCATTTTGAAGCTATTTTTGCCTAGTTTTCTGTAGAATACAGTTCATTTAATGCAGATGCTTGATTAATAATTCAGGGGTGCCTGAGTATGCCCTAAATAGCCCAAATATGCCCGCAGCGTAAGTGTTAAGCTTCGGGGTTGTTGGAGAGCTCGTGAAACGCATCCATACAAGAACACAATATATTAAACCATTTAGAGGCCCACTGACGTAGGCGAAGTGGATTTAACTCTTAGTCTAGTATGAACATTTAGATAATAAACCATGCAGCTGAAGCAAGTGTTTTATATGGTACAATATAATGTAGGCAATAAATTATCTAGAGGATGTAGCATCACTTGGTTGTCCTCGATTGACCTGTGTTGGAACTTGGAAGGAAAATGTATATATCGTACTCTGGCACATACCCCATAGCTGAAGGAAAATTTAGTTACAAATTGATGCTGCTGGGGCTTATTTTATAATAGATTACTTAAATTTCATGTACTGTACAGTATATATTAAATTGGCAGTTTAAATTAGAATATGCAAGAATGAGGCATGAAATATGGTTGAGCCATATATAAATTTAACATGCTAAGGTACTTATTCGGTTTGGAAAGTACCTGGAAATTAGTGGTATTAAACTCCCCACAATTTACTCTTGTCTCAAATAGATCCTAGTTTGAATAAAGCATAAGGAATATTCATACTAAAATGGCTGATCATTTAGCAAGCTAAATTATCAAGACTGGCGTTTGGTTTTATTAAGTGTTGTTTCCACATAGCGATTCAGTCCTTTTGTCTATCTTGTCCCAGTTTTGGTTTGATTATTTTCCATTATAATATTAAAGTTGAATGTGGTCTCGTTCAAAGCACATGCACAGCTAATGCATCCTATGTATTCAGGTTTGTTTGGGAGATGCTGCGGACGTGAAGCGGATACCCGATGGTTTGGTGAAGGGACCTTTATATGGATGGGAGGACTGGTGGACGACTTTAGAGTGCTGTCCATAGTTCTACGTGTCGTAGTAAGTTAATATTGGTCGCTGGGTGTTGGGAGGGAAATGGATATAGATGGTGAATGGAGGTGGGAAAATAGACAGTGAAGAATAGTCATTTAAGTTCTATTCTATTCTATATGCTCAGGCCCAATCCCCACTTTTCCCAGTGGTGAAGGATTAACACCTTAAGAGCGGGTGGTGGGATATATTTGACCGTGCCGCCCAGCGTTTTTTTTTTACCATGAATGGGGTTGTTTCCGTGCTCTTTTTCATGCATAAACAAGACCCAGAGCGTAATTCAAGTATGTATCCCTGAAAGGGCGTAAATTGAGCTTTCCAATGACACCCGAACCATCCTTCTACGATCACTGGTTGTCTTGCAACGATCGTGCAACCGAAGGGCAAAATCGCTAAAATACGGTAATTTCTTTATATAATTACGTATGTAGCGAGGGAGTGAGGGTGGATGTAAGTGGAGTAAATCTCAGTCGGTCCACGGCGGCCGTGGCGAGTGATCATGAGGTAACCCAGGCTCCTCCCGTCACTCGTCTCTCTCTCAGAGCCAATATTGCGCCAAAATTGCACACAGACTTAAGTCGGGCCCCACCACATAGTCCAAATTTTTCTATACGGACTTAAGTCGGGCCCCGATAGACAAGGGTTAAAGTGAGGAGAGAGCAATAGGGAATAAAGCAATACAGATGGATAGGTTGAAATATACAGTATGTAGAGAAAGTGGGTACATAGACATAAGAGAGGTGAGGAAATTTAGAGGATGGCTGGGAATATAGGAAATCTGAGGAACTATAGTGTTGCTTGGAATGGTTAGCAGGGCCAATAGTACTGCATGGTGGTTGTGAGATATGGGCCAAGTCAGTGTAAGAGGGTGGAAATGCTGGACATCGAGGGGTTGAGGACAAGAAGTGGTGTTTGATGGTATGGAAGGATGAAGAGTTATGTATGGGGTAGGTAAGAGCAGAAAAAAGTATTACTCAGGTGGTATGAACAAATTTGAAGAGAATTACAATAAATGACATCAGAAGTTGAGTGTGAGAATAAACAAAGCTGGTGAGAGATGCTTTGGTGAACAGGAGGGTGAAGGGTGTGCAAGATGTAGAGCAATTTTGAGCAAAGTGGTATATGGGACAGGAAGACTCGCAGGGCAATATTGCAGACAATACCCTGAAGTAGTCGGGTAAGTTGCATTCTGGTGCCTGATACGGAAGTATTATTTCTTGTGCAGAGTTAAGTTTTCCAATTGGCAGGTATGTGAGTGAAAGTTTTCATTTTGTGCTTATTTGGGATTTTTTTTTTCCCTATGTGTGCGAAGAGACAAAGGCAGCTTGCCAGTAACAATTGTCCCCCCAAAGCCAAAAGTGACCGAGCCAAATTCAAGGGATGTTGTGGTCAAAATGACTAGACACACTAAGTTTAAATCAGTAAGTCATAGGATGAAAGAAAGATTGATTGAGGGAGAGAGTTCCAGAGTTCACAGAGTGGAAGACTGAACAAACAGTACAGTACCAGGAATGACAGGGGTCCAACATCTCTTGTTCAAAGCACATGTACAGCTAATGCATCCTATGTATTCAGGTTGGTTTGGGAGATGCTGCGGACGTGAAGCGGACACCCGATGGTTTGGTGAAGGGACCGTTGTATGGATGGGAGGACTGGTGGACGACTTTAAAGTGCTGTTCATAGTTCTACATGTCCTGGTAAGTTACTATTGGTCGCTGGGTGTTGGAGATGGAGGGGAAATAATGGATATAGATGGCGAATGGAGGTGGAAAAAAACAGTGAAGAATATTAATTTTAAGTGGTGAAGGATTAAAATGAGAAGAGATAAGGAATAAAACGATACAGAGATGGAGAGGTTGAAATAAATTTAGAGTAAGTGGGGAAATAGAGGATGGCTGGGAATATAGGAAATCTGAGCAACTTTTTTTTCTTCTATGTGGATGAGGGAGACAAAAGACAGAACTGCCTGTAATGAGTGCCTTCCCAAGTTGAAAGAGTGATGGCCAAAATCAAGGAACGTTTGAGCCAAAATGCCTGGACACAGAGTTTGGAGCAATTTAAGTCAGGATGAGGGGAAGATGGATTCAGGGAGAGAGTTCCAGAGTTCAGCTGTTGAATAGGGTTGAGAATATTGTTTCGCTCTTGGATTGGATAGTAAGGATGGGATTGTGGTGCAAGACGGGTGTTACGTAGAGGAGGTGGTATACACACAACTGAGGAACATTGATTATTGTAATAGCGGTAGAATAGCGAGAGATGCAACATTGCGGCGAAGAGAGATTGCAAAGAGTCGGTGAGTGGACGTGAGCTAATGAGACGAAAGGCTTTCTTTTCTACTTTGTCAAAGTGCTGTGCAAGAGGATCCTCCCCACACATGCGAACAATACTCGATGCATGAACGCACTGTTCTCCTGTGCAGAGCAAGAAGCTGTGCAGGGGTAAAGAACCCCCGGAGGCGGTTGAGCACACCCAGCTTCTGAGAAGCTGTTTTAATACAATAAAATAGATGGCAGAAGTTGAGTGTGAGAATAAACAAAGCTGATGAGAGATGCTTTGGTGAACAGGAGGGTGAAAGATGTGAAAGATCTAGAGCAATTTTTGAGCAATTTTGAGAAAGTGGTATATTGGACAGGAAGACTCCCAGGGCAATATTGCAGACAAAACACTGAAATAGTCGGACAAGTTGCATTCTGATGCCTGATGCTGAAGTCTTATTGCTTGTGCAGAGTTATTAAATATTCCAATTGGCAAGTATGTGAGCGAGTGAAGGAGTTTTTAAAGTTTTGTGCTTATTTGGGAGTTTTTTTCCCTGTGTGCGCGTGAAGGAGACAAAGGCAGGTTGCCTGTAACAACTCTCCCCAAAGCCAAAAGTGAGAGCCAAATTCAGGGGATGTGGTCAAAATGACTGGACCCACGAAATTTAAAGTAGTTAGACATAGGATGAACGAAAGATTGATTGTGGGAGAGAGTTCCAGAGTTCAGAGTGGAAGACTGAACAAACAGTACAGTACCAGGAATGATAGGGGTCCAACATCTTTAGTTCAAAACACATGTACAGCTAATGCATCCAATGTATTCAGGTTGGTTTGGGAGATGCTGTGGATGTGAAGCGGACACCCGATGGTTTGGTGAAGGGACCGTTGTATGGATGGGAGGACTGGTGGACGACTCTAAAGTGCTGTCCATAGTTCTACATGTCCTGGTAAGTAAATATTGGTCGTTGGGTGTTCGAGATTAGGGGAAAATAATGGATAAAGATGGCGAATGGAGGTGGAAGAATAGTGATGAATACAGTAGTAAATTAAGTGGTGAAGGATTAAAGTGAGGAGAGAGATGGGGAATTAAACTATCAAGGAGATGGAGAGGTTGAAATAAATGTAGAGAAAGTGGGTAAATAAAAGACTTAACAAGAGTGGTGAGGCAATAAAGAGGCTGGCCGGAAATATAGGAAATCTGAGAACTACAGTGTTGCTTGGAATGTTTAGCAGGGCAAATAGTAGTGCATGGTGGTTGAGACGGGCCTTGAATGTCTGTATAGGAGGGTGGAAATACTGGACATGAAGTGGTGTTAGATGGTATGGAAGGATGTAGTTATGTATGGAGTAGATAAGAACAACAAATTATTGCTCAGGTGGTATGAACATGTATATACTCTGGCACTTACCCCTTTATATAAGTAACACCCCGTTCTTAACATAAATCATCAATTACAAACCCCAATGTACTTGAATAAACTAATGAAAGCATTATGGTCCTCCTGGGATTCGAACTCGGGACACCACACCCAGAACATAAACACCTAAACCATTACACCACCAACACAGTTGAGTTTGAGTGTAGGAGAAAAACAAAGCTGGTGAGAGATGTTTTTGATGAACAGGGGTCTGAATGTCCAGGAGGAAGCAAGGTATGCAAGATCTAGATCAATTTTGAGCAAAGTGGTATATGGGACAGGAAGACTCGCAGGGTAATATTGCAGAGAAAACGCTGAAGTAGTCGGCTAAGTTGCATACTGGTGCCTGATGCGGAAGTCTTATTGCTTGTGCAGAGTTTTTAAATTTTCCAATTGGCAAGTATGTGAGCGAGTGATTTTTTTTTATTATTTTTTTTTGTGTGCTTATTTGGGAATTTTATTTATTTATTTTCCCTATGTGTGTGAAGGAGACAAAGGCATGTTGCCTGTAACAACTGTTTCCCAAAAGTGACGGAGCCAAATTCAAGGGATGCTGTGGTCAAAATGACTAGACACACCAAGTTTAAAGCAGTTAGTCATATAATGAAAGAAAGATTGATTGAGGGAGAGAGTTCCAGAGTTCAGAGTGGAAGACTGAACAAACAGTACAGTACCAGGAATGACAAGGGTCCAACATCTCTTGTTCAAAACACATGTACAGCTAATGCATCCTATGTATTCAGGTTGGTTTGGGAGATGCTGCGGACGTGAAGCGGACACCCGATGGTTTGGTGAAGACCGTTGTATGGATGGGAGGACTGGTGGACGACTTTAAAGTGATGTCCATAGTTCTACAATCTACATGTCCTGGTAAGTTACTAGTTACAAGGAACGTTAGAGCCAAAATGCCTGGACACAGAGTGTGAAGCAATTTAAGTCATAGGATGAGGGGAAGATGGATTCAGGGAGAGAGTTCCTGAGTTTAGCTGTTGAATAGAATGTTTGAAAATATCGTTTCGCTCTTGGATTGGATAGTTGCACAGAGTAGGGACGGGATGGTGTTGCAAAACGAGTGCTACTTACTTTTATGTAGAGGTGGTATACACAGAACTGAGGAACATTGATTCAAAGAGAGATTGCAAAGGGTCAGTGAGTGGACGTGAGTTAATGAGACGAAAGGCTTTCTTCTCTACTTTGGCGAAGTGCTGTTTAAGAGGATCCTCCCGACACATGCAAACAATACTATACATGGACGCACTGTGCTCCTGTGCATAGGTAAAGAACCCCCTGAGGCGGTTGAGAACACCCAGCTTCTGGGAAGCTGTTTTAGCAAGGGTTGTAATGTGGTCTTTCCAAGTTAGATCAGGAGAGAAAGAGATTTCTAGAATACTGAGAGAAGATTAAAGATTGATTTTTGTATTGTTGAAGTATAAGGGATAGTCCTGTGGGAGTTCTCTACGGGTAGATAAATGGGAGAAATTGGTTTTGGAAGCATTGAAAGTAACAAGATTTTCTCTTCCCCCAAATGGATAGGCCTATGGTTGATATTAAGGTGTTGTATGGCATCTTCGCGTGATTTTTTGAGTGCTATAGTGTTGCTTGGAATGTTTAGCAGGGCCAATAGTACTGCATGGTGGTTGAGATATATGCCTTGAATGTCTGTGTAGGAGGGTGGAAATACTGGACTTAAAGGAACAAGAGGACATGAAGTGGTGTTAGACGGTATGGAAGGATGTAGTTATGTGTGGAGTAGATAAGAACAGAACAAATTATTGCTCAGCTGGTATGAACATGTATATACATGTATATAGCGGCGGATCCCCAGATCGACCGTGGTGATTGTCACCTAAACATCTACAAAAGTACAAAGTACAAGTACTCTGGCACTTACCCCTTTATATAAGTAATACCCCGTTCTTAACATAAATCATAAATTACAAACCCCAATGTACTTGAATAAACTAACGAAAGCATATGGTCCTCCATTGATTCGAACTCGGGACACCACACCCAGAATATAAACACCTAAACCATTACAGCACCAACACAGTTGAGTTTGAGTGTGGGAGAAAAACAAAGCTGGTGAGATGCTTTGATGAACAGGGGTCTGAATGTCCAGGAGGGAGCAATGTGTGCAAGATCTAGAGCAAATTGGTATATGGAACAGGAAGACTCGCAGGGCAATATTGCAGAGAAAACGCTGAAGTAGTCTACTAAGTTGCATACTGGTGCCTGATGCGGAAGTCTTATTGCTTGTGCAGAGTTAGACAATATTCCAATTGGCAAGTATGTGAGCGAGTGAAGGAATTTTTATAGTTTTGTGCTTATTTGGGAGTTTGTTTTCCCCTATGTGTGCGAAGGAGACAAAGGCAGGTTGCCAGTAACAACTGTCTCCCCAAAGCCAAAAGTGACAGCCAAATTAAAGGGATGTTGTGGTCAAAATGACTAGACACCACACAAAGCTTAAAGCAGTTAGTCATAGGATGAAGGAAAGATTGATTGAGGGAGAGTTCCAGAGTTCAGAGTGGATGAAGAACAAACAGTACAGTACCAGGAATCACAGGGGTCCAACATCTCTTGTTCAAAGCACATGTACAGCTAATGCATCCTATGTATTCAGGTTGGTTTGGGAGATGCGGACGTGAAGCGGACACCCGATGGTTTGGTGAAGGGACCGTTGTATGGATGGGAGGACTGGTGGACGACTTTCAAGTGCTGTCCATAGTTCTACATGTCCTGGTAAGTTACTATTGGTCGCTGGGTGTTGGAGATGGAGGGGAAATAATGAATATAGATGGCGAATGAAGGTGGAAAAATAATTAAAAATAGTAATTTAAGTGGTGAAGGGTTAAGGTGAGGACAAAGCTGGGCAATAAAGCAATAAAGAGATGGAGAGGTTGAAATAAATATAAAGAAATATACAGCAGACCGAGTGGTGAGGAAATATAGAGGATGGGCGGGAATATAGGAAATCTGAGGAACTAGTGATGCTTGGAATGTTAAGCTGGGCCAATAGTACTGCATAGTGGTTGTGAGACATGGGCCTTGAATGTCTGGGTAGGAGGGTGGAAATGCTGGACATAAAGGGGCTGAGGACATGAAGTGGTGTTAGATGGTAGGTAAGAGCAGAAAAAAGTATTGCTCTGATGGTATGAACATGTATATACTCTGGCACTTACCCTTTTATATAAGTTACACCCCGTTCTTAACATAAATCATCACTTACAAACCCCAATGTACCGGTACTTGAATAAACTAATGAAAGCATATGGTCCTCCAAGGATTTGAACTCGGGCACACCACACCCAGAACATAAACACCTAAACCATTACACCACCAACACAGTTGAGTTTGAGTGTGGGAGAAAAACAGCTGGTGAGAGATTTTTTTGGTGAACAGGGGTCTGAATGTCCAGGAGGAAGCAAGGTGTGCAAGATTTAGATAAATTTTGAGGAAAGTGTTATGGATATAGATAGCGAATGGAGGTGGAAAAATAGACATGGTGAAGAATATTAATTTTAAGTGGTGAAGGATTAAAGTTAGGACAGAGATAGGGAATAAAACGATACAGAGATTGAAATAACTTAAGAGAAAGTGGGGAAAAAAACTCAGAGATATAAGAGTAGTGATAGACAATAAGTTAAATTTCTCAGAACATTTAGCGGAAAAGATAACAAAGCCAATAGAATTGTAGGGCTGATAAGGAGGACATTTGTGTCACTTGACGAAAAAATATTCAGGAATCTCTATACAGCGCTGGTTAGGCCGCACCTGGAATATGCGAACCAAGTGTGGGCTCCATAATATTATATGGTAAAGGATATAGAAGCAGAGGAGAGCTAGCAAGCTAGTACCAACGTTGAAGAACGCGGGCTATGAGCAGAGGTTGAGGACACTGGGACTTCCGACACTGGCATATAGGAGAAAGAGGGGGTATGATGAGGATGTGTGTGAAGGTATCTTCTTGATGCGGGAGGGAACAAGAACGAGAGGACACTCTAAAAAATTATACAAAGAAAGAAATAGGCTTGAAAAGGCAAAGCACTCATTTTGCGATAGTGGTAAAGGAGTGGAACGCGCTGCCCCAGTATGTAGTAGATTCCGAATCAACAAGGAAGTTTGAAAGTAATCTTGATAAAGCATGGGGAAGACATGATTTGAAGTTTGATTATAAAGCAAAAATACAGAATTTATTTAGTAAAAATGTTGCGTCTGCTGCCGCCGCCGCTGCCGCCAACACAGTGAACGACCGCAGTAGTGCAAGTACTGGCACTGAGCTGGATACACAGGCCTAGTTTGCCTTTTTCCAGAGGATCTACTGTAAGAAACTGTAAGAAAGAGTGGTGAGGAAATAAGAGGATGGCCAGGAATATAGGAAATCTGAGCGAGTGAGACAAAGACAGAACTGCCTGTAAAGAGTGCCTTCCCCATTTGAAAGAGTGACAGGGCCAAAATCGGGGAACGTTAGAACCAAAATGCCTGGACACACAGAGTTTGAAGCAATTTAAGTCATAGGATGAGGGGAAGATGGATTCAGGGAGAGTTCCAGAGTTCAGCTGTTGAATAGAAGGTTTGAGAATATCGTTTCGCTCTTGGATTGGACAGTTGCACAGAGTAGGGATAGGATTGTGTTGCAAGACGGGTGCTACGTACTCTACGTAGATGAGGTGGTATACCACCTCGTCTACGTAGAGTACATAGCACCCGTCTTGCAACACAATCTCTGAGGAACATATATTATTGTAATAGCGGTAGAATAGCGAGAGATGCAACATTGCGGCGAAGAGAGATTGCAAAGAGTCGGTGGGTGGACGTGAGTTAATGAGACGAAAGGCTTTTTCTAATTTGTCGAAGTGCTGTGTGAGAGGATCCTCCCCACACATGCGAACAATACTCAATACATGGACGCACTGCTCCTGTGCAGGGGTAAAGAACCCCCGGAGGCGGTTGAGCACACCCAGCTTCTGGGAAGCTGTTTTAGCAAGGTTGGTACTGTTAGTCTTTCCAAGTGAGAGCAGGAGAGAAAGAGATTCCTAGAATACTGACAAGATGAAGGATTTATATTTGTATTGAAGTATAAGGGATAGTCCTGTGGGAGTCCTTTACGGGTAGATAAATGGGAGAAATTGGGTTTGGGAAGCATTAAAAGTAACAAGATTTTCTGTTCCCTAAAGGGATTGGTTGATATTTAAGCTCTTTATGGCATCTTCGCGTGATTTTTGAGTGGTATAATGTTAAGCAGGGCCACTAGTACTGCATGGTGGTTGAGACATGGGCCTTAAATGTCAGTGTAGGAGGGTGGAAATGCTGGACATAAAGGAACAAGAGGACATGAAGTGGTGTTAGATGGTATGGAAGGATGAAGTTATGTATGGAGTAGGTAAGAGCAGAACAAAATACTGCTCAGGTGGTATGAACAATAGTGGAGAGGATTACAATCAAATTGACATATCAGAAGTTGAGTGTGAGAATAAACAAAGCTGGTGAGAGATGCTTTGGTGAACAGGAGGGTGAAAGGTGTGAACGATCTAGAGTAATTTTGAGCAAAGTGGTATATAGGACAGGAAGACTCACAGGGCAATATTGCAGACAAAACACTGAAGTAGTCTGGCAAGTTGCATTCTGGTGCCTGATGCAGAAGTCATATTGTTTGCAGAGTTATTAAATATTCCAATTGGCAAGTATGTGAGCGAGTGAAGGAGTTTTTAATGTTTTGTGCTTATTTGGGAGTTTTTTTTTTCCTTATTTGTGCGAAGGAGACAAAGGCAGGTTGCCTGTAACAACTGTCTCCCCAAAGCCAAAATTGACAGCCAAATAAAAGGGATTTTGTGGTCAAAATAACACGAAGCTTAAAGCAGTTAGTCATAGGATGAAGGAAAGATTGATTGAGGGGGAGCGCCAGAGTTGAGAGTGGAAGACGGAACAAACAGTACAGTACAAAGGAAATCAAGCAACAACAGGTCTAGTGACCCTTCTAGGCTGCTTGTCCTCCAAAACACTGAGGATCAAGTGTCCAAACAGTGGTTTAGAGTGGGTAAGGGAACATTGGAAAGGGAACTACTGCCCTAGAACTAATGTCCGTGGCAGGATTAGGAAGTTAGTAGGGGACAGATGGGTTAGTAACTGAGGGGGGGATAAAATAAAGTTATTCATTTACAAACGCAGTCAGTCGCGTGTTTGATGCGAGATATTTGTCTAAGCGGAGTTTAAATGAATCAACGGTGCTGCAGTCTATAACGTCTCGGGGAAGCCCATTCCACAAGTTGACAACTCGATTGAAGAAGAAATTCTTAGATTCGTGTGAGTTAAAAGATTTACCAATAATTTTGCAACCGTTTCCCCCACGTGTAATTAGATTGGTCGATAGTGAAGTACTTACTACAGTTCATATTGTCGATGCCTTTGATGATTTTGAACACTTGAATTAAGTCACCTCTTAATCTGCGCTGGGTTAAAGGAAATAGATTTAATTCTCTAAGACGCTCTTCGTATGGTTTGTTCTTTAGGCTAGGTATAATTTTGGTAACTCTACGTTGAACTCGTTCTAGCTTGTTTATATCTTTTTGGTAATAAGGGCACCAGGATTGAACGCAGTATTCCAGAAGAGGGCGGACTAAGGAATTGTAAAGGGTTAGGATAACTTCTTTGGATTTATGCTCAAATGACCTGCCTATAAAGCCAATTATTTTGTTTGCCTTCTTAACAACTTCTGAACATTGTTGACTCGGTTTTAGGTTACTCGATATTGTTACTCCCAGATCTGTTTCTCTGTTTACATTCTTAAGCTGAGTGCCATTCATCGAATAGTTTTCTTTCTCATTTAGGTATCCGATATGTAGTACTTTACATTTATCCGCATTGAAACTCATTTGCCAAATTTGGGCCCAACATGACAATTTATCTAGATTGTATTGCATATCGTCAACTTGTTCTTTTGAGAGTACGCTATTTGCAATTTTTGTATCGTCAGCAAATTTTGAGATTGTACAGGTGAGACCCTCATCTATGTCGTTGATGTAAATTAGAAAGAGAATTGGTCCTAGTACCGATCCCTGGGGTACCCCGCTACTTACATTGGTCCATTTAGATGCCTTACCGTTTATGACTACTCTTTGCTTTCTGTCGCTGAGCCAATTTTCTATCCATTTCAACACACCGTCTTGTATTCCATGCGCTTTTAGTTTTAGCAGTAAACGTTTGTGGGGAACTTTGTCAAAGACTGCAAGGATTCATTGAATAGCAATGTCAGTGGTTTGGAGAGCTCATCCTTAGCTTCCTTTAGAACTCTAGGCGAGA
Organism: Paralithodes platypus; assembly: GCA_032716605.1. Classification (NCBI taxonomy): domain Eukaryota; kingdom Metazoa; phylum Arthropoda; class Malacostraca; order Decapoda; family Lithodidae; genus Paralithodes; species Paralithodes platypus. The sequence continues at coordinate 5,829,920 of CM064513.1, read as the reverse complement.
TTGTATCAGGTCCAGGCATTTTATTTACCTTGAGTTTATCTAAACAATTCAATACTTCTCTCTCTGTAACGGTGATATTGCTTAGAACATCTGAATTATCAATCTGAATTGGCGATGGTGTAGGGATATCACTGAGGTCTTCGGTTGTAAAAAACTGATGCAAAGAAGGTATTGAGGGCATTACTCATTTGTACTTCGTCTTTGGTGTATTCTCCATTTTCATCAACTAACGGTCCAACAGTTGAAGTAACTACTTTTTTCTTTCTGATATAACTATAGAATTCTTTCGGGTTTGTTTTACTTTGATTCGCAACATGTAACTCCAGGGTCTTTTTACTTTGCTTAATTAACGGGAATGACGGGAAGGGAAGGAATGGGTGGAGACGGGAAGGGAAGGAAGGGGTGGAGACGGGAAGGGAAGGAAGGGGGGAGCGGGAAGGGAAGGAAGGGGGGGAGCGGGAAGGGAAGGAAGTTGGGGAGACGGGAAGGGAAGGAAGTGGGGGGAGATGGGAAGGGAAGGAAGGGGGGAGCGGGAAGGGAAGGAAGGTGGGAGATGGGAAGGGAAGGAAGTGGGGAGACAGGAAGGGAAGGAAGGGGGGGAGACGGGAAGGGAAGGAAGGGGGGGAGACGGGAAGGGAAGGAAGGGGGGGAGACGGGAAGGGAAGGAAGGCGGGGAGACAGGAAGGGGGAGTGACAGGAAGGGAAGGAAGGGGTGGAGACGAGACGGGAAGGGGGGGAGACAGGAAGGGAAGGAAGGGGGGAGACAGGAAGGGAAGGAAGGGGTGGAGACGAGATGGGAAGGGGGGGAGACAGGAAGGAAAGGAAGGGGTGGAGACGAGACGGGAAGGGAAGGAAGGTGGGGAGACAGGAAGGGAAGGACGAGGGGGAGACAGGAAGGGAATGAAGGGGGGAGATGGGAAGGGAAGGAAGGGGGGAGACAGGAAGGGAAGGAAGGGGTGGAGATGGGGAAGGAAGGGGGGAGACAGGAAGGGAAGGAAGGGGGGGAAGACGGGAAGGGAAGGAATGGGGGGAGATGGGAAGAGAAGGAAGGGGGGGGAGACGAGAAGGGAAGGAAGGGGGGGAGATGGGAAGGGGGGGAGACGGGAAGGGAAGGAAGGGGGGAGACGGGAAGGGAAGGAAAGGGGGGAGACGGGAAGGGAAGGAAGGCGGGGAGACAGGAAGGGAAGGAAGGGGGAGAGACAGGAAGGGAAGGAAGGGGTGGAGACGAGACGGGAAGGGGGGGAGACAGGAAGGGACGGAATGGCGGGAGACAGGAAGGGAAGGAAGGTGGGGAGACAGGAAGGGGGGGAGATGTGAAGGGAAGGAGGGGGGGGAGACGGGAAGGGAAGGAAGGGGAGGAGACGGGAAGGGAAGGAAAGGGGGGAGACGGGAAGGGAAGGAAGGAGGGGAGACAAGGAGGGAAGGAAGGAGGGGAGACAAGGAGGGAAGGAAGGGGTGGAGACGAGACGGGAAGGGGGGGACAGGAAGGGAAGGAAGGGGGGAGACAGGAAGGGAAGGAAGGGTGGAGAGGAGATGGGAAGGGGGGGAGAGGGGAAGGGAAGAAGGGGGTGGAGAGGGGAAGGGAAGGAAGGGGGGGAGACAAGAACGGAAGGAAGGAGGGGAGACAGGAAGGGAAGGAGGGGGGAGACGGGAAGGTAAGGAAGGGGGGAGACAGGAAGGGAAGGAAGGGTGGAGATGGAAGGAAGGAAGGATGGGGGGAGACGGGAAGGGAAGGAAGGGGGGAGATGGGAAGAGAAGAAAGGGGAGACGGAAGGGGGGGGGAGATGGGAAGGGAAAGAAGGGGGGAGATGGGAAGGGGGGATACGGGAAGGGAAGGAAGGGGGGAGACGGGAAGGGAAGGAAAAGGGGGGGAAGGAAGGAAGGAGCGGGAGACAGGAAGGAAGGAAGGGGGAGATGAAGGGAAGGAAGGGTGGAGACGAGAAGGAAGGGGGGGAGAGAGGAAGGGAAGGAAGGGCAAGATAGGAAGGGAAGGAAGGGCAAGAGAGGAAGGGCAAGATAGGAAGGGAAGGGCAAGAGAGGAAGGGAAGGAAGGGGAGAGAAGAAGGGGGAAAAAAGAAGGGAAGGAAGGGGGAGACGGGAAGGGAAGGAAGGGGGAGACAGAAGGGAAGGGGGGGAAGACAGGAAGGGGGAAGGGGGAGACGGAAGGAAGGAAGGGGGGGAGGGAAGGAAGGAGGGGGGAAAGGAAGGGAAGGAAGGGCAAGAGAGGAAGGGAAGAAAGGGGGGGACGGAAGGAAGGAGGGGGGAAGAAGGAAGGGGGGGAAGGAAGGAAGGGAGGGGGGAGAAGGGAAGGAAGGGGGGGAGACAGGAAGGAAGGAGGGGGGGGGAGACAGGAAGGGAAGGAAGGGGGGAGACGGGAGGGAGAAGGGGGAAGGAAGGGAGGGAGGGGGGAGATGGGAGGGAGGGGAGGGGGGTGACAGGAAGGGAAGAGGGGGGGAGACAGGAAGGGGGGAAAAAGGAAAGGAGACAGGAAAAGGAAGGGGGAGAAAGGAAGGGAAGAAGGAAGGGGGGGGAGACTGGAGGGAAGAAAAGGGGGGAGAGGGAAGGGAAGGAAGGGGGGAGAAGGGAAGGGAGGAAGGGGGAGAAAAGGGAAGGGGGGGGGGGGGGAAGGGAAAGGGAAGGAGGGGGGAGAAAGGAGGGAAGGAAGGGGGGGAGAAAGGAAGGGAAGGAAGGGGGGGAAGGAAAAAAGGAAGGGACGGAGGAAGGAGGAAAAAAAGGAGGGGGGAGAAGGGATGAAGGAAGGGGGGAGAAAGGAGGGAAGGGAGGAGAAAGGAAAAGGACAGGGGAGGGAAGGGGGGAGACAGGAAGGGAAGGAAGGGGGGGAAGGGAGGAAGGGAGACGGAAGGGAAGGAGAGGAAGGAAAAAGGGGGGGGAAGGAAGGGAAGGGGGGGGGAGGGGGGGGGGAGAAGGAAGGGAAGGGGGGGGGAGACGGAAGGGAAGGAAGGGGGGGGGGGAGGAAGAAGGGAAGGAAGGGGGGAGGGGAAGGGAAGGAAGGGGGGAGACAGGAAGGGAAGGAAGGGGTGGAGATGGGGAAGGAAGGGGGAGAAAGGAAGGGAAGGAAGGGGGGAAGGAAGGGGGGGAAGGGAAGGGAAGGAAGGGGGGAGAGAGAGAGAGGAAGGGGGGAGGAGGAAGGGAAGGAAGGGGGAAAAGGAAGGAAGGAAGGGGGGGAGAGGAAGGGAAGGAAGGGGGGGGAGACGGGAAGGGAAGGAAGGTGGGAAGAGGGGAAGGGAAGGAAGGGGGGAGACAGGAGGAAGGAAGGGAGAGAGAAGGAAGGGAAGGAAGGGGGGAGACAAGGGGAAGGGGGGGAGACAGGAAGGGAAAGAGAAAAAGGGGGGGGGGGAGACAGGAAGGGAAGGAAGGGGGGAGAGGAAGGGAAGGAAGGGGGGGGAGGGGAAGAGGAAGGAAGGAAGGAGGGGGAGAGGAAGGGAAGGAAGGGGGGGAGAAGGAAGGGAAGGAAAGGGGGGGGGAAGGAAGGGGAAGGGGGAAGGAAGGGGGGGAGACAGGAAGGGGAAGGAAGGAGGGAAGGAAGGGGGGAGAGAAAGGAAGGGGGGGAGAAGGAAGGGAAGGAAGGGGGGAGACAGGAAGGAAGGAAGGGGGGGAGACAGGAAGGGAAGGAAGGGGGGGAGAGAAGGAAGGGGGGAGAAAGGAAGGGAAGGAAGGGGGGAAAGAGACGGGAAGGGAGGAAGGAGGGGGGAGACAGGAAGGAAGGAAGGGGGGGGAGACAAGAAGGGAAGGAAGGGGGGGAGAAAGGAAGGGAAGGAAGGGGGGAGACAGGAAGGAAGCAGGGGGGGGAGAAAGAAAGGGAAGGAAGGGGGGAGAGGGGAAGGGAATGAAGGGGGGGAGACGGGAAGGAAGGAAGGGGGGGGGGGGGGAGGGGAAGGGAAGGAAGGGGGGGAGACGGGAAGGGAAGGAAGGGGTGGAGACGGAAGGAAGGGAAGGAGGGGGGGAGAAGGGAAGGGGGGGAGGGGAGACAGGAAGGGGGGGAGAAAGGAAGGAAGGAAGGGGGGAGACGGGAGGGAAAGAAGGGGGGAAAGGAAGGGAAGGAGGGGGGAGAGGGGGAAGGGAAGGAAGGGGGGAGACAGAAAGGGGAGGGAGGGAGGGGAGAAAGGAAGGGAAGGAGGGGGGGAGACAGGAAGGAAGAAGGGGGGAGGAGAAGGAAGGGAAGGAGGGAGGGGAAGAAAGGAAGGGAAGGAAGGGGGGGAGATGGAAGGGAAGGAAGGGGGGGAGACGGGAAGGGAAGGAAGGGGGGGGAGAGGGAAGGGAAGGAAGGGGGGGGAGACAGGAAGGAAGGGAGGGGGGGGAGAAGGAAGGGAAGGAAGGGGGGGAGACAGGAAGGGAAGGAAGGGGGGGGGGGAGAGAGGAAGGGAAGGAAGGGCAAGAGAGGAAGGGAAGGAAGGGCAAGAGAGGAAGGGAAGGAAGGGCAAGAGAGGAAGGGAAGGAAGGGGGGAGGGGGAAAGGAAGGAAGGGGGGGAGAGGAGGGGAAGGGAAGGAAGGGGGGGAAAACGGAAGGGAAGGGAGGGAGGGGGAAATGGAAGGGAAGGGAAGGGGGGGGAGGAAGGGAAGGAAGGGGGGGAGAGGGAAGGGAAGGAAGGGGAGAGGAAGGGGGGGGAGAGGGAAGGGATGAAGGGGGGGGAGAGAGGGGGAAGGGAAGAAAGGAGGGGGAGAAGGAAGGAAGGAAGAGGGAGGAGAAGGAAGGGAGGGGAGACAGGAAGGGAAGGAAGGGGGGGACGGGAAGGGAAGGAAGGGGGGGAGAAGGAAGGGAAGAAGGGGGGGAGAAGGGGAAGGGAAGGAAGGGGGGGGAGACAGGAGGGAAGGAAGGGGGGAGAAGGAAGGGAAGAAGGGGGGGGAGAAGGAAGAAAGGAAGGGGGGGGAGACAGGAAGGGAGGGAGACAGGAAGGAAGGAGGGGGGGAGACAGGAAGGGAAGGAAGGGGGGGAGACAGGAAGGGAAGGAAGGGGGGGAGACAGGAAGGAAAGGAGGGGGGGGGAGGAGGAAGGAAAGGAAGGGGGGGAGAGAGGAAGGAAGGAAAGGGGGAGGGAGACAGGAAGGGAAGGAAGGGGGGAGAAGGAGGGAAGGAAGGGGGGGGAGAAGGGAAGGAAGGGGGGAGATGAAAGGAAGGAAGGGGGGGAGAAAAGGAGGGAAGGAAGGGGGGAAGGACAGGAGGAAAGGAAGGGGGAGAGAAGGAAGGAAGGAAGGGTGGGAGGGAAGGAAGGAAGGGGGGGAGGGAAGGGAAGGAAGGGGGGAGACAGGAAGGGAAGGAAGGGGGGGGGGAGAGGAAGGGAAGGAAGGGGGGGAGAGGAGAAGGGAAAGAAAGGGGGAGGGGAAGGGAGGGAGAAAGGAAGGAAGGGAGGGAAGGAAGGAGGAAGGAAGGGGACAGGAAGGAAGGAAGGGGGGAGAGGGAGGGAAGGGTGGAGAAAGGGAAGGGGAAGGAGGGGGGGAGGGGAAGGAAGGAAGGAAGGGGGGAGAAGGAAGGGAAGGAGGGGGGGGACAGGAAGGGAAGGAAGGGGGGAGAGGGAAGGGGGGGAGGAGACAGGAAGGGAAGGAAGGGGAGAAAGGAAGGAAGGAAGGGGGAGAAAGGAAGGAAGGAAGGGGAGAAAGGAAGGAAGGAAGGGGGGGAGACAGGAAGGGAGGAAGGGGGGAGAAGGGAAGGAAGGAAGGGGGAGATGGGAAGGGAAGGAAGGGGGGGGAGACGGGAAGGGAAGGAAGGGGGGAAAGAGGGAGGGAGGAAGGGGAGAGAAGGAAGGGAAGGAAGGGGGGGGGAAGGGGGAAGGGGGGAGGGAGGAAAGGGGGAGAAGGAAGGGAAGGAAGGGGGGAGAGGGAAGGAAAGGAGGGAGGGAGACAGGAAGGGGGGGAAGGGAAGGGGGGAAGAAGGAAGGGAAGGAAGGGGGGGAGACGGGATGGAAGGAGGGGAGGAAGGAGGGAAGGAAGGAGGGGAGAAAGGAAGGAAGGAAGGAGGGAGAGGGAAGGGGGGGGGGAGAAGGAGGGAAGGAAGGGGGGGAAGGAAGGAGGAAGGGAAGGAGGGAAGGAAGAGGGGGAAGAAGGAGAAAGGAAGGGGGGGGGAGGAAGGAAGGAAGGAAGGGGGGAGGAAGGAAGGAAGGAAGTGAAGGGGGAGAAGGGAAGGAAGGAAAGGGGGGGAAGGAAGGGGAAGAAGGGGGGGAGATGGAAGGGAAGGGAAGGAAGGGGGGAGAAGGAAGGGGGGGAAAGGACAGGAAGGGGGAGGAGAAGGGAAAAGAGGGGGGAAGGGAAGGAAGGGGGGGAAAGGAAGGGAAGAAAGGGGGGGAAAGAAGGAAGGGAGGGGAGGGAAGGGAAGGAAGGGGGGAGAGGGAAGGGAGGGGAAGAGGGAAAAGGGAAGGGAAGGAAGGGGGGAGAGGAAGGAAGGGAAGGAAGGGGGGGGGAGAAGAGGGAAGGAAGGGGGGAGACAGGAAGGGAAGGAAAGGAAGGAAAGGGGGGGAGAAAGGAAGGAAGGAGGGAAGGAGAAAGGGAAGGGGGGAGGGGGGAAGGAAAGGGGGGAGAAGGAAGGGAAGGAAGGGGGGGAGACAGGAAGGGAAGGATGGAGGGGAGAAGGGAAGGAAGAAAGGGGGGGGGGAAGGAAGGAAAGAAGGGGGGAGAAGGAGGGAAGAAGGGGGGGGAAGAGGGAAGGAAAGGAGGGGGGGAAAAGGAAGGGAAGGGAAGGAAGGGGGGAGAAAGGAAGGGAAGGAGGGGGGAGGAGAAGAGGGGGAGAGGGAAGGAGGAAGGGGGAAGGAAGAGGGAGGGGGGAGAGGGGAGGGAAGGAAGGGGGGGAGACAGGAAGGGAAGGAGTGGGGGAGACAGGAAGGAAGGAAGGAGGGGAGAAGGAAGAAGGAAGGGGTGGAGAGGGAAGGGGGGGGAGAAGGAAGGGAAGAAGGGGGGAGACAGGAAGGAAGGAAGGGGGGGAGACAGGAAGGGGGGGAGAGGGAAGGGAAGGAAGGGGGGAAAGGAAGGAAGGGAAGGGGGGGGAGAAGGGAAGGGAAGGAAGGGGGGGGGAAGGAAGGGAGGAAAGGGGGGGGAGGAGAAGGAAGAAGGAGGGGGGGAAGGAAGGGAAGGAAGGGGGGAGAAGGGAAGGGGGGGAGAAGGAAGGGAAGGAAGGGGGGGGAAGGGGAAAGGAAGGAAGGATGGGAGAAGGAAAGGAAGGAAGGGGGGAGAGGAAGGGAAGGAAGGGGGGGGAAGAAGGGAAGGAAGGAAGGGGGGGGAGAGGGAAGGAGAAAGGGGGGGAAGGAAGGGGGGGGGGGGAAGGAAGAAAGGAAGGGAAGGAAGGAGAAGGGGGGGGGGGAGAAGGAAGGGAAGAAGGGGGGGAAGGAGGGAAGGGGGAAAGGAAGGGGGGGAAGGAAGAGAAGGAAAGGGAGGGAAAGGAAGGAAGGAAGGGGGGAGGGGAAGGAAGAAAGGGGGGGAGGAAGGGGGGAGAGGGAGGAGAAAGGGGGGAAGAAAGGGAAGGGGGGGGAAAGGAAGGAGAGAAGGAAGGAAGGGGGGGGAGACAGGAAGGGAAAGGAAAGAGGGAGGAAGGAAGGAAGGAAAGGGGGGAGAAGGGGGAAGGAAGGGAAGGAGGAAAGGAAGGAAGGGGGGGGAGAGGAGGAAAGGAAGGGGGGGAGAGGAAGGGAAGGAAGGAAGGGGGGAGAAGGAAGGAAGGAAGGGGGGGAAGGAAGAAAGAAGGGGGGGGAAGGAGGGGGGGAGGGGAGGGAGGAAGGGGGGGAGAAGGAAGGAGGAGGGGAGAGGGGAAGGAAGGGGGGGAGAAGGAGGGAAGGAAGGGGGGGGAAGGAGGGAGGAAGGGGGGAGAAGAGGAAAGGGAGGGGGGAGAGGAAGGGAAGGAAGGGGGGGGACAGGAAGGGAAGGAAAGGGGGGAGGAAGAAGGAAGGGGGGGGGGACGGGAAGGGAAGGGAAGGGGGGAGAAGGAAGGAAGGAAGGGGGGAGAGGGAAGGGAGAGAAGGAAGGGAAGGAAGGAGGGAGAAGGAAGGGGAAAAGGGAAGGGAGGGAGAAGGAAGGGAAGGAAGGGGGGAGAGGGAGGGCGAAGGGGGGAGAAGAGGGAAGGGAGGGGGGAGAGAGGGAAGGAAGGGGGAGAGAGGGAAGGGAGGGGGAAGGGAGAAGGAAGGAAGAGGGGGGGGGAGAAGGAAGGGAAGGAAGGGGGGGGAAGAGGAAGGAAGGGGGGAGAAAAGAAAAAGAAGGGGAGGGGAGAGGAAGGGGGGAGAAGGAAGGAGGAAGGGGGGAGAGGAAGGGGAGAAGGAAGGAAGGGAGAGAGGGAAGGAAGGGAAGGGGGGGGAAAAGAAGGAGGAAGGAGGGGGAGGAGGAAAGGAAGGGGGGGAGAAGGAGGAAGGAAGGGGGGAGAAGGAAGAGGAAAGGAGGGGGAAGGGAGAAGGAAGGGGGGAAAGAAGGAAGGAAGAAAGGGGGGGGAGGGGAAGGAAGAAGGGGGGGAAGAAGAAAAAGGAAGGGGGGAGGAAGGAAGGGAAGGAAAGGGGGGGGGAAGGAAGGAAGAAGGGGGGAGAAGGAAGAAGAAGGGGGGAGAGGAAGGGAAGGAGGGGAAAAGCGGAAGGAAAGGGGGGGGAAGGGGGGAAAGAGGAAGAAGGGGGGGAGGAAGGAAAAAGGAGGGAGGAAGGGGGGAGACAGAAGGGAAGGGAGGGGGGAGAAGGAGGAAGGAAGGGGGGGAAAGGAAGGGAGGAAGGGGAGGAGAAGGGAGGAGGGGGGGAAAGGAAGGGAAGGAAGGGGCGAGAGAATGAAGGAAGGGGGGAAGAAGGAAGGAAGGAGGGGGGAGGGGAAGGGAAGAGGGGGGAGAAAGGAAGAAGGAAGGGGGAAGAAGGAGGGAAGAAGGGAGGGGAAGAAGGAAGGGAGGGGAAGGAAGGAAGAAAGGGGGGGAAGGAAGGAAGAAGGGGGGGGGGAAGGAAGGAGGGGGGAGAAGGAAGGGGAAGGAAGGGGGGGGAAAAAGGAAGGGAAAGGAGGGGAAGAAGGAAGGAAGAGGGGGGGGAGAAGGAGGGGGAGGAGGCAGGAAGGGGAGGGAGAGAGGGGGAGAAGGAGGGGAAGGGAGGGGAGAAGAAGGGAAGGGAAGGGGGGAAGAAGGAGAGGGGAAGAAGGGAAGGGGGGGGAAAAGGGGAGAGGGGGGGAGAAGGAGGAAGAGGGGGGGAGGAGAGGAAGAAGGGGGGGAAAGGAAGGGGGGGGAGAAGGAGGAAGGGGGGGGGGAGAAGGAGGGGAAAGGAAGGGAGGGAGAAGGAGGGAAGGAAGGGGGGGGGAGAAGGAAGAAAGGAGGGGGGAAGGAAGGAGGGGGGAAGGAGGGGAGGGGAAGGGAAAGAAGGGGGGAGAAGGGAAAAGGAAGAAAGGGGGGAAGTAAGGAGGAAGGGGGGGGAAGAAGGGAAGGAAGGAAGGGGAGAGAAGGAAGGGGGGGGGAAGGAAGGGGAGGAGAAGGAAGGGGTGGAGAAGGAAGGGGGCGGAGAAGGAAGGGAGGGAGGGGGGGAGGGGAAGGAGGAAGGGGAGGGGGAAGGAAGGAAAGGGAAGGCAGGAAGGAAGGGAAGGAGGGGGAGGGAGAGAGAAGGAAGGGAAGGAGAGGGAGGAAGGAAGGGGGGGAGGAGAGGAGAAGGAAGGAAGGAGGGAGAAGGAAGGGAAGGGAAAGGGGGAAGAGGGGAAGGGGGGAGGGGGTGAAGGAAAGGGGGAAGGGGAAGGGGAAGGAAGGGGGGGAGGTGGGAGGAAGGAAGGAGGGGAAGACAGGAAGGAAAGAAAGGGGAGGGGAAGAAGGAAGGAGGGGGGAGAGAAGGAAGGAAGGGGGGGGAGGGGAAGGAAGGAAGGGGGGAGAAGGAAGGAAGAAGAAAGGAGGGGGAGAAGGAAGGGAAGAAAGGAGGGGAAGAAGGAAGGAAGAGGGGGGAGGAAGAAGAAAGGGGGGAGAGGAAGGAGAGGGGAAGGAAGGAAGGAGAGGGGGGGGGAAGGAGGGAAAGAAAGGGGAGGAGAAGGGAAGGAAGGGGGGAGGGGAGGAAGAAGGAGGGGGGGAGACAGGAAGGAAGAGGAGGGGAAGGAAGGGGGGGAGAAAAGGGAAGGGGGGGAAAGGGAAGAAGAGGGGGGAGAAAGGAAAAGGAAGAAAAGGGGGGGAAGGAGGGGGAAGGAAAGGGGAGAAGAAAGAAGGGAAGGGAAGGAAAGGCGGGGAAAGGAAGGGAAGGAGGGGGGGAGAAGGAAGGGAAGAAGGGGCAAGAAGGAAGGGAAGAAGGGGGGGGAAGGGAAGGGGGGAAGAAGAGGAAGGGAAGGAAGGGAGGAAGGGGGGAAGGGAAGGGGTGGGGGAAGGGGACGGAAGGAAGGAGGGGGGGAAGAAGGGAAGAAGGGGGGAAGGGGAAAAGGAAGGGGGGGAGAAAAGAGGAGGAAAGGAAGGGGGGAGAGGAAGGGGGAGGGAAGAGGGAAAGGGGAAAGGGAAGGAAGGGGGGGGGGAAGGGGAAGGAAGGGAAGGAAGAAAGGAGGGGAGGAAGGGAGGAAGGAAAAGGGAAGAAGGGAAGGAGAAGGAAGAAGAAAGGGGGGGGGGAAGGAAGAAGGAAAGGGGGGAAGGAAGGGGGGGAAAGGGGAAGGAGGAAGGAAGGGGGGAGAGGAAGGGAAGGGGGGAGGAGGAAGAAGGGAAAGGAAGGGGAAGGAAGGAAGGAAGGGGGAAGGGAGAAAGAAGGGAAAGAAGGGGAAGGAAGGAAGGAGGGGGAGGGGAAGGAAGGAAAGGAGGGGGGAAAGGAGGAAGGAAGGGGGGAAGGAGGGGGAAGGAAGGAGGGGGAGAAGGGAAGGAAGAAAGGAGGGAGGGAAGGAGAAAAGAGGGAAGGAAGGGAAGGAAGAAGGAGGAAGAAGGGAGGGGGGGAAGGAAGGAAAGGGGGGAAGAGGAGAAGAAAGGAGGGGGGGAAGGAAGGGAAGGAGGGGGAAGAGAGAGGGGAGAGGGGGAAGGGGAAGAAGGGGGGAGGAAGGGGGAAAAGGAGGGGAAGGGGGAAGGAGGGGGGGAAGAAAGGAAGAGGGGGGGAGGAGGAAGGAAGAGGAAGGGGGGAGGAGAACAGGGGAAGGAAGGGGGGGAGGGAGGGGGGGAAGGAGGGAAGGAGGGAGGGGGAGGGGAAGGAGGGGAAGGGAAGGAAGGAAGGGGAAGGGGAGGGGAGGGAAGGAAGGAAGGAAGGGGAGGGGAGGGAGAAGGAAGAGGAGGAAGGGGAGGGAGAAGAAGAAGAAGGGAAGGAAAGGAGGAAGAAATAAGGGAAAGAAAAGGAGGGGAAGGAAGGAAGGAAGGGGGGGGAAGGAGAGAAGGGAAGGGAAAGGGAGGGGGGGAAGAAGGAAGGAAGGGGAAGGGGCGAGAAAGAAGGGGAAGGAAGGGGAAGAAAGGGAAGGGAAGGAGGGGAGAAGGGGAAGGAAGGGGGGGAAAGGAAGGGGGGGAGAAGGAAGAAAGGGAAGGAAGGGGGGGGGAGATGGGAAGGAAGGAAGAGGGGGGAGGAGGGAAGAAGGGAAGGGGAGAGGAAGGGGGGGGAGAGGGGAAGGGAAGGAAGGAAGGAGGGGGGGAGAAGGGAAGGGAAGCAAGGGGTGAAGAGAAGGAAGGGGGAGGCAGGAAGGGAAGGAGAGGGAGAGAGAAGGAAGGGAAGGAAGGGAAGGAGAGGGAGAGAGAAGGAAGGGAAGGAAGGGAAGGAGAGGGAGAGGGGGAGGGAGAGAGAAGGAAGGGAAGGAAGGGAAGGAGACGGGAAGGACAAAAAGGGTGGAGAAGGGAAGGGGGGGCGACAGGAAGGGGGGGGCAGGAAGGGGGGGGAGACAGGAAGGGGGAGAAGGAAGGGAAGGAAGGGGGGAGACGACGGGAAGGGAAGGAAAGGGGGAGAAGGCTGGGAAGGGGAAGGGGGGGAGAAACGAAGGAGGAAGGGGGGGAGAAAGGAAGGAAAGGAAGGGGGGGAAAGGCAGGGAAGGAAGGGGGGAAGGCAGGGAAGGAAGGGGGGGAGTCAGGAAGGAAGGAAGGGGGGGGAAGGAAGGGGGAGACAGGCAGGGAAGGAAGGGGGGGAAGACAGGAAGGGAAGGAAGGGGGAGTCAGGAGGGAAGGGAGGGGGGGGAGACAGGCAGGGAAGGAAGGGGGGGAGAAGGCAGGAGGAAGGGGCGGAGACAGAGGAAAGGAAGGGGGGGAGAGGAAGGGAAGGAAGGGGGGGGAGAGGGAAAGGAAGGGAAGGAAAGGGGAGAAGGAAGAAGGGGGGGGAGACAGGAAGGGAAGGAAGGGGGGGAGATGGGAAGGGAGTGAGACTGGAAGGGAAGGAAGGCAGGGAGACAGGAAGGGAAGGAAGGGGGGAGACAGGAAGGGAAGGAAGGGGGGAGGAAGAGGAGAAGGGGTGGAGACAGGAGGGAAGGAGGGGGGAGAGGGAGGGGATGGAATGGGGGGAGACAGGAAGGGAAGGGGGGGGGGGGGACAGGAAGGGAAGGGGGGGGGGAGACAGGAAGGAAGGAAGGGGGGAGACAGGAAGGGAAGGAAAAGGGAGGGAAGGGAAGGAAGGGGGGGAGAAAGGAGGGGGGAGAAGGAAGGGATGGAAGTGGGGAGAGGAAGGGAAGGAAGGGGGGAGAAGGAAGGGGGGAGACGGGAAGGGAAGGAAGGGGGGGAGACTGGAAGGGAAGGAAGGGGAGAGACAGGAAGGGGGGGAGATGGGGAAGGGGGGGAGAAAGACAGGAAGGGAAGGAAGGGGGGGGAGACAGGAAGGGAAGGAAGGGGGGAGAGGAAGGAAGGGGGGGGAGAAGGAAGGGAAGAAAGGGTGAGGGAAGGGAAGGGAAGGAAGGGGGGGAGACAGGAAGGGAAGGAAGGGGGGGAGACAATGGGAAGGGAAGGAAAGGAGGGGGGGGGGGGAGTCAGGAAGGGGGGGAGAAGGAAGGAAAGGAAGGGGGGGAGACAGGCAGGGAGGAAGGAAGGGAAGACAGGCAGGGAGGAAGGGGGGGAGAAGGCAGGGAAGGAAGGGGGGGGAGACAGGCAGGGATGGAAGGGGGGGAGACAGGAAGGGAAGGAAGGGGCGGAGACAGGAAGGAAGGAAGGGGGGGAGACAGGAAGGAAGGAAGGAAGGGGGGAGGAGACAGTCAGGGAAGGAAGGGGGGGAGACAGGAAGGGAAGGAAGGGGGGGAGATGGGAAGGGAAGGAAGGGGGGGAGACACGCAGAGAAGGAAGATGGGGGGAGAGGAAGGGAAGGAAGGGGGGTAGACAGGAAGGGAAGGAAGGGGGAGAAGAAGGAGGGAGGGGAAGGAAAGAAGGGGGAAGACAGGAAGGGGGGGAGACGGGAAGGGAAGGAAGGGGGTAGACAGGAAGGGAAGGAAAGGGGGGGAGACAGGAAGGTAAGGAAGGGGGGAGATGGGAAGGGGGGGAGACAGGCAGGGAAGGAAGGGCGGGAGAAGGAAGGGAAGGAAGGGAAGGAAGGGGGGAGACGGGAAGGGAAGGAAGGGGTGCAGACAGGAAGGGAAGGAAGGTTGGGAGACAGGAAGGGAAAGAAGGGGTGAGACAGGAATGGAAGGAAGGGGGGGAGTTAGGGAGGGGAGGAAGCGGGGGGGGACGGGAAGGGAAGGAAGGCGGGGAGACAGGAAGGAAAGGAAGGGGGAGACAGGAAGGGAAGGAAGGGGGGAGAAAGGAAGGGAAGGAAGGGGGGGGAGACAGGAAGGGAAGGAAGGGGGGGAGACAGGCAGGGAAGGAAGGGGGAGACAGGCAGGAAGGAAGGGGGGGAGGAAGGGAAGACAGGAAGGGAAGGAAGGGGGGGAGACAGGAAGGGAAGGAAGGGGGGGAGGCAGGCAGGGAAGGAAGGGGGGGAAACAGGCAGGGAAGGAAGGGGGGGAGACAGGAAGGGAAGGAAGGGGCGGAGACAGGCAGGGAAGGAAGGGGGGGAGACATGCAGGAAAGGAAGGCGGGGAGACAGGCAGGGAAGGAAGGGGGGGGAGACGGAGACATGCAGGAAAGGAAGGCGGGGAGACAGGCAGGGAAGGAAGGGGGGGAGACCGGAAGGGAAGGAGGGGGGGGAGGCCGGAAGGGAGGGAGGGGGGGGAGACAGGAAGGGAAGGAAAGGGGGAGATGGGAAGGAAGGGGGGGAGACGGGAAGGGAAGGAAGGCGGGGAGACAGGCAGGGAAGGAAGGGGGGGGAGACAGGAAGGGAAGGAAGGGGGGGAGACAGGAAGGGAAGGAAGGGGGGAGACAGGAAGGGGGGGGGGGAGACAGGCAGGGAAGGAAGGTGGGGAGACAGGAAGGGAAGGAAGGTGGGGAGACAGGCAGGGAAGGAAGGGGGGGAGACAGGAAGGGATGGAAGGGGGGGAGACAGGCAGGGAAGGAAGGGGCGGAGAGATGCAGGAAAGGAAGGCGGGGAGACAGGCAGGGAAGGAAGGGGGGAAGACCGGAGACATGCAGGAAAGGAAGGCGGGGAGACAGGCAGGGAAGGAAGGGGGGGAGACCGGAAGGGAAGGAAGGGGGGGAGACAGGAAGGGAAGGAAAGGGGGAGATGGGAAGGAAGGGGGGGAGACAGGAAGGGGGGGAGACGGGAAGGGAAGGAAGGGGGGTGACCGGAAGGGAAGGAAGCGAGGGAGACTGGAAGGGAAGGAAGGTGGGGAGACAGGAAGGGGTGAAGACAGGAAGGGAAGGAGGGGGGAGATGGGATGGGAAGAAAGGGGGGGAGACAGGAAGGGAAGGCAGGGGGGGGGGAGACAGGAAGGGAAGGAAGGGTGGGAGACAGGAAGGGAAGGAAGGGGGGGAAGGAGACAGGAAGGGATGGAAGGGGGCGAGACAGGAAGGGGTGGAGACAGGAAGGGAAGGAAGGGGTGGAGACGGGAAGGGAAGGAAGAGGGGAGACGGGAAGGGGGGAGACAGGAAAGGAAGGAAGGGGGGAGACAGGAAGGGAAGGAAAGGGTGGAGACAGGAAGGGAAGGAAGGGGTGGAGACGGGAAGGGAAGGAAGGGGGGGAGACCGGAAGGGGGGGAGATGGGGAAGGGGGGGGATGGGAAGGGAAGGAAGGGGGGGAAAGGAAGGGAAGGAAGGGGGGAGGCCGGAAGGGAAGGAAGGGGGGAGACGGGAAGGGAAGGAAGGGGGGAGACGGGAAGGGAAGGAACGGGGCGAGACAGGAAGGGAAGGAAGGGGTGGAGACAGGAAGGGGGCAGGCAGGAAGGGGGGGGAGACGACGGGAAGGGAAGGGAAGGGGGGGAGACAGGCAGGAAAGGAAGGGGGGGGGGAGACAGGCAGGGAAGAAAAGGGGGGGGAGGACAGGCAGGGAAGGAAGGTGGGGAGACAGGCAGGGAAGGAAGGGGGGGAGACAGGCAGGGAAGGAAGGGGGGGGGGACAGGAAGGGAAGGAAGAGGGGAGACAGGCAGGGAAGGAAGGCGGGCAGGCAGGGAAGGAAGGGGGGGAGACGGGAAGGGGGAGACAGGAAGGGAAGGAAGGGGGGGGAAGGGAAGGAAGGAGGGGAGATGGGAAGGGAAGGAAGGGGGGAGACGGGAAGGGAAGGAAGGGGGGAGACGGGAAGGGAAGGAACGGGGCGAGACAGGAAGGGAAGGAAGGGGGGGAGATGGGAAGGGAAGGAAGGGGGGAGACAGGAAGGGGGGATACGGGAAGGGAAGGAAGGGGGGAGACGGGAAGGGATGGAAGGGGGGGAGACAGGCAGGGAAGGAAGGGGGGGAGACAGGCAGGGAAGGAAGGGGGGGAGACAGGAAGGGAAGGAAGGGGTGCAGACAGGAAGGGAAGGAAGGGTGGGAGACAGGAAGGGGTGGAGACGGGAAGGGAAGGAAGGGGGGGGGGGGGAGAAGGAAGGAGGGGGGGGAGACTGGAAGGGAAGGAAGGAAGGGAGGCAGGAAGGGAAGCAAGGGGGGGAGACAGGAAGGGACGGAAGGGGGGGAGACAGGAAGGGGGGGAAGGTGGGGAGACAGGAAGGGGGGGGGGAGACTTAAGGGAAGGAAGGAAGGGGGGGGAGACAGGAAGGGAAGGAAGGGGGGGAGAGAGGAAGGGAAGGAAGGGGGGGAGACAGGAAGGGAAGGAAGGGGGGAGACGGGATGGGCATGAAGGGGTGGAGACAGGAAGGGAAGGGGGGGGGAGATGGGACGGGAAGGAAGGGGGGGGAGACAGGAAGGGAAGGAAGGGGAGGGAGACAGGAAGGGAAGGAAGGGGGGAGACAGGAAGGGAAGGAAGGGGGAGAGACGGAAGGGAAGGAAGGGGGGGAGACGGGAAGGGAAGGATGGGGGGGAGACGGGAAGGGGGGGAGAGGGGGGGTAGACGGGAAGGGAAGGAAGGGGGGGGAGACGGGAAGGGAAGGAAGGGGGGAGACGGGAAGGGATGGATGGGGGGGAGACAGGAAGGGAAGGAAGGGGGGGAGACGGGAAGGGATGGATGGGAGGGAGACAGGAAGGGGGGTAGACGGGAAGGGAAGGAAGTTGGGGAGACGGGAAGGGAAGGAAGGGGGAGAGACGGGAGGGGCAGAGATGGGGGGAAGACAGGAAGGGAAGGAAGGGGGGGAGACGGGAAGGGAAGGAAGGGGGGAGACAGGAAGGGGGGGGGAGCGGGAGGGACAGGAAGGGAAGGAATGGGGGGAGACGGGAAGGGAAGGAAGGGGGGGAGATGGGAAGGGGTGGAGATAGGAAGGGGTGGAGACAGGAAAGGGGGAGACAGGAATGGAAGGAAGGGGGGGAGACAGCAAGGGAAGGGAGGGGGGCGGAGACAGGAAGGGAAGGAAGGGGGGGAGACGGGAAGGGAAGGAAGGAGGGGGAAATGGGAAGGGAAGGAAGGGGGGGGAGACTGGAAGGGAAGAAAGGGGGGGAGATGGGAAGGGAAGGAAGGGTGGGAGACGGGAAGGGAAAGAAGGGGGGGAGACAGGAAGGGAAGGAAGGGGGTGAGACAGGAAGGGAAGGAAGGGGGGGGAGGAGACAGGCAGGGAAGGAAGGGGGGGGGAGACAGAAAGGGAAGGAGGGGGGGGAGACAGGCAGGAAGGGAAGGGGGGGGGGGGGGGGGAGACAGGAAGGGAAGGAAGGGGGGAAGAGAGGAAGGGATGAAGGGGGGGAAGAAAGGAAGGGGAGGAGACAGGAGGGGACGGAAGGGGGGGAGACGGGAAGGGAAGGGGGTAGACAGGAAGGGAAGGAAGGGCGGGAGACAGGAAGGGAAGGAAGGGGGGGAGACAGGAAGGGAAGGAAGGGGGGGGACAGGAAGGGAAGGAAGGGGGGAGACAGGAAGGGAAGGAAGGGGGGGAGACAGGAAGGGAAGGAAGGGGTGGAGACAGGAAGGGAAGGAAGTGGTGGAGACAGGAAGGGAAGGAAGGGGGAAGACAGGAAGGGAAGGAAGGGGGGAGACAGTAAGGGGAGGAGATGGGAAGGGAAGGAAGTGGTGGAGACAGGAAGGGAAGGATGGGGTGGAGATGGGAAGGGAAGGAAGGGGTGGAGACGGGAAGGGAAGGAAGGGGTGGAGACGGGAAGGGAAGGAAGGGGTGGAGACGGGAAGGGAAGGAAGGGGTGGAGATGGGAAGGGAAGGAAGGGGTGGAGACAGGAAGGGAAGGAAAGGGTGGAGACTGGAAGGGAAGGAAGGGGTGGAGACGGGAAGGGAAGGAAGAGATGGAGACGGGAAGGGAAGGAGGGGGTGGAGATGGGAAGGGAAGGAGGGGGGGGAGAGGGGAAGGGAAGGAAGGGGTGGAGACGGGAAGGGAAGGAAGGGGTGGAGACGGGAAGGGAAGGAAGGGGTGGAGATGGGAAGGGAAGGAAGGGGTGGAGACAGGAAGGGAAGGAAAGGGTGGAGACTGGAAGGGAAGGAAGGGGTGGAGACGGGAAGGGAAGGAAGAGATGGAGACGGGAAGGGAAGGAAGGGGGGGAGACGGGAAGGGAAGGAATGGGTGAAGACGGGAAGGAAGACAGTGGTGGACAAGATATCGAGACGGGTGGTGGACAATAGATTGAAAGTATGATGGACAAAAGATTGGCAGTATGGACTATGGTGGTGGTGGTGGACAAAAGATTGACAGTATGGACTATGGTGGTGGCGGTGGACAAAAGATTGACAGTATGGACTATGGTGGTGGCGGTGGACAAAAGATTGACAGTATGGACTATGGTGGTGGCGGTGGACAAAAGATTGACAGTATGGATTATGGTGGTGGTGGTGGACAAAAGATTGACAGTATGGACTATGGTGGTGGTGGTGGTGGTGGAGGTGGTGGTGGACAATAGATGGAGAGGAGTGATGGACTATGGTGGTGGTGGACAAAAGATTGACAGTATGGACTATGGTGGTGGACAATAGATGGACAGTATGGCGGTGGTGGATGACAAAAGATGGAGAGGAGTGATGGTGGACAATATATGGTGACAGTATGGTGGTGGTAGCAATAGATTGAGACAGTGTGGTGGTGGACAATAGATTGAGCCTGATGGAGATAAGACTGATTGGGACAATGGTGGATGAATGACACAAGTGAACACTTATTGACCGGTGGAGATGAGAACTGTGACAATGTTGTAGAGATGGCAAAATGAGTCAGTGGAGAGAGACCGGAAAAATCTTGGAAATGGCCAAGACAGACTGATGACAATGACTAATAAAGACATTATAGTGAGATTTACTGTCAGATGTGGATGAATTGTCCTTTGATGAGACAGACCTGGGCTCAATTTTAAGGCAGGACAAGACAGTCTGGCGAGTCTGTTCCCACCCGATGCCTCTGTTCACCTAGCAGTAAATAGGAACCTGAAGTTGGGGGACATCTCTCATCTGGGAAGGTAAGCTGTGGTAACCTGGAGAACATGCAGTAGCCCATGTGTACCAGCCTGGGTAACTCGCCCACCACAGGCTCCAAAGGGCTAAAGTACTGCGATAAGTGTCGCTGCCTCGACAAAGCATAGCCGATGGGAAGCCCCCCTGACTGACCCATATGGAAATCCAGACATCCAGACGTTTGGACATAATTATATTATGGTTGATGGAATGGAGAGATACCAGATGGATAAGAGTCAAATGGTAAGCTACAGGAGCAGTCTTCGGCTTAATTTTGGTGAGTATATCTGTAGATTTTTGTACCTACAGTACTTTGCAAAAATTGACAAATATTACCTAATTTACGTAAACGCTTGTCAATCCTCTGAAATATATTAGCTGCATAAAAGCAATCCATAAAATAAATGTTTATATCCAATCCATCCTACACTTCCAGGTTGGTTTGGGTGAAGCTGTGGATATGAAATGGAAAGTGGAGATCAGTCGGCTTTATTATGGATGGATGGGAGGAAGGAACGTACTGAAAATATCCAGTCCATCGTATTTCTTCATGCCACGGGTACGTTAATTTAATGGAATATAGGGAGGTGGAGGAATCTAGGGTGAAAATAGATATGGAAAAGTTCTTCACTTGTGGAGGGACTAATTCTGGATGTGGTGGTGGGGGAGTTGGGATGATGAGATTTGTTAGTTATGAGGGAAATGAATGTACTGTACTTCCTATTACTAATGCAACAAACAAAAAATTAATTTCAATACGGGTTTATTTTTTAACCCATTGACGTTCTGGAATGTCCTGGCAATTTACAGCAATTTCCAGGCTTTAAAAGCCTGTGAAAGCCGTAGAAATAGAGTATCTGGGCGGGAGCGTGAGGGACCCCCCTCCGAGCAGCGAGCCGCTCGCTGAGGGAGACTGTGTCTCGCGCGGGTGTCTAACAACAGTGTTGCCGAGCGAGTGAGAGCTAATAATTAGCGGTTTTCCCGTATGTCTATGGCACCGCTGCCATAGAAGTTCTATTCTATTCTATATGCTCAGACCCAATCCCCACTTTTCCCAGTGGTGAAGGATTAAAGTGAGGAGAGAGCAATAGGGAATAAAGCAATACAGATGGATATGTTGAAATATGCAGTATGTAGAGAAAGTGGGTACATAGACATAAGAGAGGTGAGGAAATTTAGAGGATGGCTGGGAATATAGGAAATCTGAGGAACTATACGTTGCTTGGAATGTTTAGCAGGGCCAATAGTACTGCATGGTGGTTGTGAGATATGGGCCAAGTCAGTGTAGGAGGGTGGAAATGCTGGACATCGAGGGGTTGAGGACAAGAAGTGGTGTTAGATGGTATGGAAGGATGAAGAGTTATGTATGGGGTAGGTAAGAGCAGAAAAAAAGTATTGCTCAGGTGGTATGAACACATTTGAAGAGAATTACAATAAATTACATCAGAAGTTGAGTGTGAGAATAAACAAAGCTGGTGAGAGATGCTTTGGTGAACAGGAGGGTGAAGGGTGTGCAAGATGTAGAGCAATTTTGAGCAAAGTGGTATATGGGACAGGAAGACTCGCAGGGCAATATTGCAGACAATACCCTGAAGTAGTCGGGTAAGTTGCATTCTGGTACCTGATACGGAAGTATTATTGCTTGTGCAGAGTTAAGTTTTCCAATTGGCAGGTATGTGAGTGAAAGTTTTCATTTTGTGCTTATTTGGGAGTTTTGTTTTCCCTTTGTGTGCGAAGGAGACAAAGGCAGCTTGCCAGTAACAATTGTCCCCCCAAAGCCAAAAGTGACCGAGCCAAATGCAAGGGATGTTGTGGTCAAAATGACTAGACACACTAAGTTTAAATCAGTTAGTCATAGGATGAAAGAAAGATTGATTGAGGGAGAGAGTTCCAGAGTTCACAGAGTGGAAGACTGAACAAACAGTACAGTACCAGGAATGACAAGGGGTCCAACATCTCTTGTTCAAAGCACATGTACAGCTAATGCATCCTATGTATTCAGCTTGGTTTGGGAGATGCTGCGGACGTGAAGCGGACACCCGATGGTTTGGTGAAGGGACCGTTGTATGGATGGGAGGACTGGTGGACGACTTTAAAGTGCTGTCCATAGTTCTACATGTCCTGGTAAGTTAATATTGGTCGCTGGGTGTTGGAGATGGAGGGGAAATAATGGATATAGATGGCGAATGGAGGTGGGAAAAAACAGTGAAGAATATTAATTTTAAGTGGTGAAGGATTAAAGTGAGGAGAGATAAGGAATAAAACGATACAGAGATGGAGAGGTTGAAATCAATTTAGAGAAAGTGGGGAAATAGAGGATGGCTGGGAATATAGGAAATCTGAGCAACTTTTGTTTTGTCTATGTGGATGAGGGAGACAAAAGACAACTGCCTGTAATGAGTGCCTTCCCCAGTTGAAAGAGTGACGGCCAAAATCAAGGAACGTTAGAGCCAAAATGCCTGGACACAGAGTCTGAAGCAATTTAAGTCATAGGATGAGGAGAAGATGGATTCAGGGAGAGAGTTTCTGAGTTCAGCTGTTGAATAGAATGTTTTAAGTAACACCCCGTTCTTAACATAACTCGTCAATTACAAACCCCAATGTACTTGAATAAACTAATGAAAGCATATGGTCCTCCTTTGATTCGAACTCGGGACACCACACCCAGAACATAAACACCTAAACCATTACACCATCAACACAGTTGAGTTTGAGTGTGGGAGAAAAACAAAGCTGGTGAGAGATGTTTTTGATGAATAGGGGTCTGAATGTCCAGGAGGAAGCAAGGTGTGCAAGATCTAGATCAATTGTGAGGAAAATGTTCTATGGGACAGGAAGACTCGCAGGGCAATATTGCAGAAAAAACGCTTAAGTAGTCGGCTAAGTTGCATACTGGTGCCTGATGCGGAAGTCTTATTGCTTGTGCAGAGTTATTAAATTTTCCAATTAGCAAGTATGAGAGTGATTTTTTTTTTTTTTTTTTATTATTGTTTTTGTGCTTATTTGAGTTATTTTTTTATTTATTTATTTATTTTCCCTTTGTGCGCGAAGGAGACAAAGGCAGGTTACCTGTAACAACTGTCTCTTCAAAGCCAAAAGTGACAGCCAAATTCAAGGGATGTTGTGGTCAAAATGACTAGACACACGAAGCTTAAAGCAGTTAGTCATAGGATGAAGGAAAGATTGATTGTGGGAGAGTGTTCTAGAGTGGAAGACTGAGCAAACAGTACAGTACCAGGAATGACAGGGGTCCAACATCTTTTGTTCAAAGCACATGTACAGCTAATGCATCCTATGTATTCAGCTTGGTTTGGGAGATGCTGCGGACGTGAAGCGAACACCCGGTGGTTTGGTGAAGGGACCGTTGTATGGATGGGAGGACTGGTGGACGACTTTCAAGTGCTGTCCATAGTTCTACATGTCCTGGTAAGTTAATATTGGTCGCTGGGTGTTGGAGATGAAGGGGAAATAATGGATATAGAAGGCGAATGGAGGTGGAAAAATAGACATAGTGAAGAATATTAATTTTTGAAGTGGTGAAGGATTAAAGTGAGAGATAGGGAATATAACGATACAGAGATGGAGAGGTTGAAATAAATTTAGAGAAAGTTGGGAAATAAAGACTCAAGAGTGGTGAGCATATAAAGGATGTCCGGGAATATAGGAAACCTGAGCAAAAAAAAAAAAAATCCTCTGTGGATGAGGGAGACAGAATTATAATGTAAAACTTGCAAAATAAACAAACCAAAACTGGGATGACACAAGATAAATGCAAAATAACTAATCAAAATCGCTATGTGGAAATAACGCTTAATAAAATAAAAATTTGAAATAAAAGAACACAATCCACCACATAGGGTGTACACAACTACATGAGCAAGTCAATTTGGTTCCCAAGCAAACTGATCGCACATATAACAATGCACCATCGTCATGTTCAAGGAATTAGTCAATTTGGGAAGACAGAAATGCCTGTAATGAGTGCTTTTCCAGTTGAAGAGTGACAAGGCCAAAATCAAGGAACGTTCGAGCCAAAATGCCTGGACACAGTTTGAAGCAATTTAAGTCATAGGATGAGGGGAAGATGGATTCAGGGAGAGAGTTCCAGAGTTCAGCTGTTGAATAGAAGGTTTGAGAATATAGTTTTGCTCTTGGATTGGATAGTTGCACAGAGTAGGAATGGGATTGTGTTGCAAGACGGGTGCTACGTACTCTACGTAGAGGAGGTGGTATACACAGAACTCTGAGGAACATTGATTATTGTAATAGCGGTAGAATAGCGAGAGATGCAACATTGCGGCGAAGAGAGATTGCAGAGTCATTGAGTGGACGTGAGTTAACGAGACGAAAAGCTTTCTTTTTTACTTTGTTGAAGTGCTGTGTGAGAGGATCCTCCCCACATATGCGAACAATACTCAATACATGGACGCCCTGTGCAGAGCAAGAAGCTGTGCAGGTGTAAAGAACCCCCGGAGGCAGTTGAGCACACCCAGCTTCTGGGAAGCTGTTTTAACAAGGGTGGTAATGTGGACTTTTCAAGTGAGATCAGGAGAGAAAGAGATTCCTAGAATACTGACAAGATGAAGGATTGATTTTTGTATTGTTGAAGTATAAGGGATAGTCTGTGGGAGTTCTTCACGGGTAGATATATGGGAGAAATTGGGTTTTGGAAGCATTGAAAGTAACAAGATTTTCTCTTCCCCAAATGGATAGGCATATGGTTGATATTTAAGTGTTTTATGGCATTTTCGCGTGATTTTTTGAGTGCTAGTGTTACTTTGAATGTTTAGCAGGGCCAATAGTACTGCATGGTGGTTGAGAGACGGGCCTTGAATGTCTGTAGGAGGGTGGAAATGCTGGACATAAGGGGCTGAGGACATGAAGTGGTGTTAGATGGTATGGAAGGATGTAGTTATGTATGGAGTAAGAGCAGAAAAAAGTATTGCTCAGGTGGTATGAACAAATGAACAAAAGTGGAGAGAATTACAATAAAATAGATGGCAGAAGTTGAGTGTGAGAATAAACAAAGCTGGTGAGAGATGCTTTGGTGAACAGGAGGGTGAAAGGTGTGCAAGATGCAGAGCAATTTTGAGCAAAGTGGTATATGGGACATGAAGACTCGCAGGGCAATATTGCAGACAATACCCTGAAGTAGTCGGGTAAGTTGCATTCTGCTGCCTGATACGGAAGTATTATTGGTTGTGCAGAATTAAGTTTTCCAATTGGCAAGTATGTGAGCGAGTGAAGGAGTTTTAAACTTTTGCTTATTTGGGAGGTGTTTTTTCCCTATGAGTGCGAAGGAGACAAAGGCAGGTTGCCTGTAACAACTGTCTCCCCAAAGCCAAAAGTGAGAGCCAAATTCAAGGGATGTTGTGGTCAAAATGACTGGACACACGAAATTTAAAGCAGTTAGTCATAGGAAGAAGGAAAGATTGATTGTGGGAGAGAGTTCAGAGTGGAAGACTGAACAAACAGTACAGTACCAGGAATCACAGGGGTCTAGCATCTCTTGTTCAAAGCACATGTACAGCTAATGCATCTTATGTATTCAGGTTGGTTTGGGAGATGTTGCGGACGTGAAGCGGACACCCAGTGGTTTGGTGAAGGGACCGTTGTATGGATGGAAGGACTGGTGGATGACTTTCAAGTGCTGTCCATAGTTCTACATGTCCTGGTAAGTTAATATTGGTAGCTGGGTGTTGGAGATGAGAGGGAAATAATGGATATAGATGGCGACTGGAGGTGGGAAAATAGACATAGTTAAGAATATTAATTTTAAGTGGTGAAGGATTAAAGTGAGGAGAGAGATAGGGAATATAACGATATAGAGATTGAAATAACTTTATAGAAAGTGGGGAAATAACGACTCGAGAGTGGTGAGGAAATGGAGGATGGCCGGGAATATAGGAAATTTGAGCAATGAGAGACAAAAGACAGAACTGCCTGTAATGAGTGCCTTTCCCAGTTGAAAGAGTGACAGGGCCAAAATCAAGGAACGTTAGAGCCAAAATGCCTGGACACAGAGTTTGAAGCAATTTAAGTCATAGTATGAGGGGAAAGATGGATTCATGGAGAGTGTTCCAGAGTTCAGCTTTTGAATAGGTTTGAGAATATCGTTTTGCTCTTGGATTGCATAGTTGCACAGAGTAGGGATGGGATTGTGTTACAAGACGGGTGCTACGTACTTTACGTAGATGAGGTAGTATACCACCTCATCTACGTAGAGTACGTAGCACCCGTCTTGCAACACAATCCAACACAATCTCTGAGGAACATATATTATTGTAATAACGGTAGAATAGCGAGAGATGCAACATTGCGGCGAAGAGAGATTGCAAAGAGTCGGTGGGTGGACGTGAGTTATTGAGACGAAAGGCTTTCTTTTCTACTTTGTCGAAGTGCTGTGTGAGAGGATCCTCCCCACACATGCGAACAATACTCAATACATGGACGCACTGCTCCTGTGAAGAGCAAAATGCTGTGCAGGGGTAAAGAACCCCCGGAGGCAGTTGAGCACACCCAGCTTCTGGGAAGCTGTTTTAGCAAGGGTGGTACTGTTGTCTTTCCAAGTGAGATCAGGAGAGAAAGCGATTCCTAGAATACTGAGAGTAGATGAAGGATTGATTTTTGTATTGAAGTATAAGGGATAGTCCTGTGGGAGTTCTTTACGGGTAGATAAATGGGAGAAATTAGGTTTTGGAAGCATTGAAAGTAACAAAATTTTCTCTTCCCCAAATGGTTGATATATATAAGTGTTTTATGGAATTTTTGCATGATTTTTTGAGTGCTATAGTGTTGCTTCGAATGTTTAGCAGGGCCAATAGTACTGCATGGTGGTTGTGAGACATGGACCTTGAATGTCTGTGTAGGAGGGTGGAAATGCTGGACATAGAGGAACAAGAGGACATGAAGTGGTGTTAGATGGTATGGAAGGATGAAGTTATGCATGGAGTAGGTTAGAGCAGAAAAAAGTATTGCTCAGGTGGTATGAACATGTATATACTCTGGCACTTACCCCTTTATATAAGTAACACCCCATTCTTAACATTAATCACCAATTACAAACCCCAATGTACTTGAATAAACTAATGAAAGCATATGGTCCTCCCGGGATTCGAACTCGGGACACCACACCCAGAACATAAACACCTAAACCATTACACCACCAACACAGTTGAGTTTGAGTGTGGGAGAAAAACAAAGCTGGTGAGATGCTTTGATGAACAGGGGTCTGAATGTCCAGGAGGGAGCAAGGTGTGCAAGATCTAGAGCAATTTTGAGCAAATTGGTATATGGAACAGGAAGACTCGCAGGGCAATATTGCAGAGAAAACGCTGAAGTAGTCGACTAAGTTGCATACTGGTGCCTGATGCGGAAGTCTCTTGCTTGTGCAGAGTTATTAAATATTCCAATTGGCAAGTATGTGAGCGAGTGAAGGAGTTTTTATAGTTTTGTGCTTATTTGGGATTTTTTTTTCCCTATGTGTGCGAAGGAGACAAAGGCAGTTTGCCAGTAACATCTGTCTCCCCAAAGCCCAAAGTGACGGAGCCAAATTAAAGGGATAATAAAAATAATAATAATATTTATTCAGCTAGCAATTTACAGAGTTGGTACCACATAGTATGTTACAAATATGACATGTACCAGCCTTGCATAATTCCAACTAACGATAGCCCAATAAGGCCGTTAGGCGTATTTCCATTGGGGTCCTTGTGGGATTAGGTTAGCTGGGGAAAATGGGGAGGATAAAGAAATAGATACTTTAGAGAAAGTATTTCTAGGGGGTTATTTTAAGATACCTTACATCCTATAGTAAATACCAGTAATCCGTAATCAGTAATCATTTCAGTTTGGTTTGTCTATCTCTTATGTCGTATTTAGTAGTAGACATAAGCTTGGTGCTCCCTTCTCGCAGCTGTCCGGTTCAGGTGTGCCTTCAGGCTACGTCTGAAGGAATACAGTGTTCTCTTTTCACGTACTGACTGGGGTAGGTCGTTCCAGTCTTTGATGGCAGTGAAGAAGAATGTTTGCTTACCCTGTCCTTGGATTCTCGGGACCTTAAAATGAAACATCCTGTTTCTTGTATTATGTCCACTCCTCTCATTTGCTTTAACAAAATCATTCTTTAGATACTCTGGAGCTCTGTCATAGAAAATTTTGAAGGCATTAGTGAGCCTGATTTGTTTGGCCCTGTCAGAGACATTGAGCATACCTAGTTACTGAAGTTGTTCCTGGCCAACATGTGATCTGGGTCCTAGGTTCAGCATGAACCTAACCATTTTATTTTGAGTGACCTGAAGTTTGTGCTGTGCTGATTTAGATGATGCAGAGTACCAGGATGACACAGAATAGTCAAAATGACATTGAACAAGCGCTTGGCAGAGGGTCTTTTTGGTCGCCGCGGGCAAGCATCCCACCTGTCTATACAGGTATTTTATACGTGCTCTACACTTACTCAGGATAGATTCCAAAATTGTTTCACCTGACAAACTCGCGTCCAGTTTTAGTCAGAGATATTTAACTTGTGACACTGTTGTTGTTGTTGTTCCCTAAGCTGCCTGGCCGAACAGCCCCGAGTCCCTGAGGAAGGCCATGGCCACGATCGGGCTTTCCTACAGAGCTCTCATTGAGTGTAGATTGTGTTGTTGGCATAAGTGGTTGTGTGAAATGCAGTCTTCTATGATGTGTTTAATGGTATGGGATGCTGTGTTACATCCCGGGCAGGCGTCGACAACGGAGTCATCCAGTCTCTTCTGATAGCTCAGGAGAGCTGGATGGTGTCCGCATCTCAGCCTTGGCCAGGTGGACTCTGTCCTCGCGAGGAAGGGAGGATTCGGAAGGATGGATTTCGGGAGGTCGCGCATGCAGCTGCGTGTTGTCTGTGAATGAGTGGATGGATCGGTGAGAGATATGAGTATGGATGACACTGTTGTTATAGGAATATCATTACAGTTGACCGAAAAGCCCACACTGTCTTTCAGTTTGCGTTTTGTTCCACATAAGATGGCTTCCGTCTTGCCCAGGTGAAGAGATAGTCTATTGTCCACTAGCCATTCACTACATGATTCTAGTTCTTTGGAAAGTGAAGCGTCAATACTTATTGGGTCTTTTCCTGAAACCAGAAGCACGCTGTCGTCTGCATACAGTAATTATTTACAGGAGACGCTCAGTTCCATGTCGTTCACATAACAGAGAAAGAGTAAGGGACCAAGGATGCTTCCCTGCGGGACCCCACAGTTAATTGGCATAGGATCAGATATATTATCATCAATTTTGACTCTTTGGGTTCTACCACTAAGATAAGATTTAAACCAGTTCACAGACCCTATGCCCATTGCTTGTAGTTTATTACATAGGATATCATGGTCTACTGTGTCAAACGCTTTTTGTAGATCAAGAAGAACCATACCGGTGTAGTTACCTTTAGACATTTCTTTACGAATGTGATCCGTTAAGTGGATGAGACAGGAGTCTGTCGAGTACATGCATCTGAAACCTGATTGAAACTTATAGAATAGATCATTTTGTTTGAGGTAGTGTTCAATTTGGGTGTATACCGCTCTTTCAAGGATTTTAGATACAATACATAATATGCTAACTTCTAGTTTATTTCCTTTCTTGAATAGAGGGGTTACAATAGCTTCCTTCAGTTCAGCAGGTACAGTGTTGGTGTTAATTGACAAGTTGATGATGTGGGTTAGGGGGCCTGCTATGCCAATGGCTCCATCTCGTAGAAATTTGGCAGGAATTTTGTCTGGTCCTATGCTTTTATGTACATTTAGGATGTTGTGGCCAAAATGACTAGACACACAAAGCTTAAAGCAGTTTGTCATAGGATTACCCCTTCAGCACGATGACAAAGTTTTACCTTTAATTCTGGCTTAAACTAGGCGATTTTATGTAGTTTAAAAAGACCAATGTTATTCTGAGGCTTTATTGAGATCGTATTTACCCCTTTGAGTCCTGGAGGTAGATTACAAGCTAAAGAAAATCGTCTAATGTTAACTTGAATATGATAAGAATACGTCATCGTGCTGCAGGGGTTTAGGAAAGCACAAATACTTATTTAATTATTATTGTCTGTAGTTTCCTCCTAAGGCCTTCATCAAGCTTTAGAAACCTACCCCCAAGACCCCCCTTCGAGATCAATTTGTACAATTTTCGGTACAGAAATATCCTGGCAAAGGCCAGTTCTTCCTAAATTACAGGCTCTTTATCGATCGCCAGGAAAAATAGACACCTAAATGACATCAATGGTTTTAACATCAAACTAATATATCAAACGTCTTGAAATCTCAAAACTAATGGGGCTAAACATGAGGAAGAATGGGGTTCACAAAAACAGTATATGGACAAATATGTTTTGGATAAGGAACTGTATATGTTTGCAAAATAGGATGGTTTATTTGACCACTTGCGAGTTTCGGGCTATAAGGAAGTTGGAGCTGTAGACATCTATATCTAGCAGAATTACCAGCTAAAATATGGTTGTCGTGCATATATGAACACATAAAATACCATTAATCAAACTTGCTATTCATCAAAAACTTACATATTTTATTCTGTTACATATCAACGGCTCCAACTTCCTTATTGCCTGAAACTCGCAAGTAGAGGTAGGGTTCACGATATCTGGCCTAACTATTTGGAACAAGGTATAGTTTCTCTCCACGGAGAAGGGTCGCTGGTCCAACCGCTTATAATCTGATATTGCCAAATATTTATATATGTAGCTATCTTCAAACGTCTTTTTATCAGCTTAGGAAATATCTCTCGGAGTTAGAGGGTTAATTATTGACATGGTCTTTAACCCACTGATTCCTTGAGATTGTTTCTAAACAAAATAAAATCATTTGAAAATAACAATAAAATAAATAAATAATATATGGCCTTATTAATAGTGTCAATTCTACTCCCGATTCAACACTAAACAAAAACTTTCCTTCCTTCACCCGTCAATGGCCTCAACACTAACCATTTTACCCTCGCCTATTATCTTATTTTGGATTATAGCAATTACTCTCCGGAGAGTTTCGATGACATTATTTAGTGATGGGCGTTTTCTATGATTTTTATATACCATTGATGTGATAAGGTTGATAAACTCAGAGGGCCACAGCAGCTCGGACGTCCTGCGGGAATTGATAATTTTCAATTGTCCATGAAACATTTTCCCCAAACCGAAAACATCGCTGGCTGGGTGACTGATGAATCCAAAGAAAAACTCAGGCGCATAGTCGGGAAAGTTCTTGTAATCGTCGGGTGAGTGGTTCTTGTACTTAGGTGGTGGGATACCCGTGTTAGAAGCGAGACCAGCGTCAATAATCATGGCCTTAGGATAGTTCATGTCATCCATATCAACCAAGACATTGTTCCCCTTGATGTCGTTATGGATATATCCCGTCCAGTGGAACTGAGACAATTTTGATGCCAAACTAAAGAAAACTCTCATCCACCACAAACTCTCATGGCGAATTGCATAGGGGCAAGTTACCTCATCCAGCTCTGTGCCGTCACAATAAGATATTATGAGACAAGGATGGTCCCGAGCCACAGCTAATAGACGCGGGGCTCCTCCTGCACCGTCCACGTCACTTAGAGTCTTAGCCTCCATTAGGTAATCCTGTTGTGAAGCGTACTTAGTCCCTAGTTTTCTGACTGCCGTTTGTCCACGGTACTGTACTAGGTACACCGTGCCATACTTTCCTGTTCCCAAATACTCCATTTCTTCACACTCTGACATGATGGTATTTTTGTTTGAATACATCTTGGAATCGAACAGCAGATCGGGCAGGGTACCCATCTGCTTAGTAGTATCTGAGCACATAACTGTATTTGTAAGCTAGTTAGTTATAATAGGCCTTCAGAGACTATCTACCTTTCTGGATTTTTGAACCAGTGCACTGTTAAGTCAAGAAAAGCGGCAGGACTAGAGCCACTTTTCAAGAAACGTTATCTTCTGAATTGCTATTCGGAAGACTGACAAACATCGCGCACTTGTATGACCATGATAAGATCAAAATATCGACATTGTAACAATGATATAAGAACAAGAATATACATCACAATAAATGTAGTGAAACTTCTCCAATATTTATGTTTCTTAATTATTAAATGCTTTCCCTTCAGTACAAGCCCCAACACTCTGAGAAACAACATAGATAAAGAAGCGAATAATTGTTTTTCGAATTTTATAAAAGACTCTCAAATATATTTTCGTTTTCTCTAATAACAGTGTTACGAAAGAAAATGAATATATATGGTGGCAGACTATTATAGACTAAAGGTCGATTGTAAAAAATGACACGATGTTGATAGAAGTCTATTACAGAAGCTGCCAGTTAAGAGTTATGCATAAAAGTTGCTGGAAATGCTCTCGAGTAAATCTACCATTATTGCAGTGTCACACGAGCGCTGCAAAGTTGGCAAGAGTCCACCTGGTGACAGGTGCTGCCGGCGAGGGCTCGCAAGGCTCGGTGCTGGAGGATGGGCTCTATAGGGTTGCTTTGGGGTTTCTGACTCCCTTCTCTCTTCCCAGTGAGTGTGACAGGTGACTACGCCGGCCCCATTCTTCATGGGGCAAAGCTACAGGACAAATGCCCGGGTAGTACAAGGCCCCTAGCTCAAAGCCGAGGCTTGTCCCATTTCAATTGGCCACATTCTGGGTTTCGTGGCCCTGCGGAGGTCTTACTCCCTTTCATTGCCTGGGGCACCTGGTAACCGCAGCTAGTATCTTCCATACGTTCTCTCTTTTTTCTTTATATGGTGACAACTTATGCTTTTTTCGCTGTTCTTCCCTGTTCATGTCTACTGCTTTGGAGGTTCCGCTGAGTGAGCCCCTTGTGGCATGCAGCCTGCCACCCAGGGATACGTTTGGCTGTCGGTCCGATTCACCGCGGGAGCACGGTGAGTCGGGGATGGTTTTGGGTGCTCTCGACCTGCCCGCTGAATTGTCCCTTGATCATCGCTCGTCCCTCTCGTACACCACTGCTCCGAGTCTGTCTACAACCTGTATGTCCAGATCATCGTCTTCTAAACTTAAACTAACGTGGTGGCCTGGGTTGGTTATTATTTGTTCTCGAAGTTATATTTGATGGCTTGATTATTCCAAAACTTGTCGAGGCAATTTTTTTATTATATTTTTTTTTATTTTTTTTATTTTTTTTTTTTTTTTGTCGAAAGACACCACATTCCCTGCCTCAATCACTGCGTTAGGTAGGCTATTCCACACATCAACGATTCTTGAGCTGAAGTAGGCTACATCTGCCGCCTCTTCGTTCTTGTTCTTTCCTTGGCCAGTTTCTTGCTGTTGCCACGGGTTGGTCCTTCATTCCTCTCAAGATGGAAGTTCATCTCTCTGTCATTCTGTCCATTTTATATACCTCGATCATGTCACCCCTTACACGTTGATAGGCCATTGAAGGTATTTTTAGTACGGTACTTGCAGTCGATCAGGGTAACTGAGAGATTTTAGCCCTGGTACCAGCTTTGAGGCTCTTCGGAGAACATTTTCAACTATTTATGTTTCTCTTTTTGTTTTGTTTTTTTTTTTTGTTTTTTTCTTATATGGAGACCATACTGACACTTCACATATGGCACATATGGCACTTCAAATGTGGTCTAACTATCGTTTAAAAAAAAAGTTTCTGAATCCTCCTTGCAATTTACCTTCATAATTTCTGTTATTTCATTGATATGTTTCTCAAGATATAGTAGCCATTAACCTCCGGTGTTCTGTAGCTGCTACAAATTCAAGTTACGTTGGGGTCAAAATACCTGGACACACGCAGTTTAAAACAGTCTAAGCCATAGGAGGCAGGGAAGATTGATTGAATATCACACGAATACCAAGTCCCTTCCTTGTACCGTGTATTATTGTCTGTGTAAAGTTAAAATTACAGTTCACAGTTCCTTATGTCTGGAAGTGATACAATGGTTAAAACAATCCAATTTCATGTTGAATTTCCTGTTTTCCTTCTCATATACCTGTATACTGTTTTGATGCGTAATGGTTAGTGCGCTGGATTTATGTGTGAGCATCCTAGGTTCGAGTCCTTGTAGTATTACATGTATTCATAAATACCATTGTGCTGGTGGTGTAATAGTTTAGATGCTTATGTTCTAGGTGTGGTGTCCCGAATTGGAATCCCGGGAGGACCATGTGCTTTCATTAGTTTATTCAGGTACATTGGGGTTTGTAATGGATGATTAATGTTAAGAACGGGGTGTTACTTGTTTATGTTTGTAAGTTAATTAGTGGGTTGGTGATAATATTAATTTATTCAAATCACCAAACACAATAGTCTCTCGTTTGATACCGTCTTTCCCGCACATTATACTGCCCGAGAGTAGCTTGTTGTGGTCCGATTCCTAAACGTAAATACACAGCTTGCTAACCCTTTCAAGATACGATCACGCATTACTGTTTTTGTTTCCTGGCTATCATTAGACGATTATATTCAGATTAGGAAGGGCATATGGACGTCAGAGGGTTAATTGAGATAGTCTTTACCCTTATAATGCTCACAGATTCTTCCTAAGTTTTATACAAATCTTCATTATGATAGCCAGAATAAACTGTGAAAGTGTGGCATTATCCTCATGGTGCTAAGTCTCAAAATGTTCCCCTTATATCGTAGTTACTTCCTGAATCCTGGTGGATCACATATATGCTTTCATTAATTTAAATGGAGGTTTTTGGTGTTGTGAAATTAATATAAAAATATAGATTATTATCAGAAGAAAATTATTCACAATTAAAGAAAACTGTACTTTTTTCTTAATATTGGGGTAACTTAGACGAAAAATGCGTACACCTGAGTAGTTGTCCCACATCTTGTCAGGGGGAGCCGCAGAGGGCTGCTCTCGGGCAGCATGACATGCGGGGGTTGTGCAGGGGAATTAGTAGCAAGGCATAGGATCGGTTCAAGGATTAGGATGAGGGAGATATGATTAGTAATCCTATTTGTAAAGGAATCAAGAGTGGGGCTATTAACTACTGTACCGGTATGTGAGATGGGAGGTGATTCCACTCTTGGATGCTGCGGGGGAAAAAATGAATGTCTGAATATGTCCGTGCTTGCCTGATATACGATTATACGTGGTATTTTTAATTGTGGCTGCGTCTCGTTATTGATATTATTGTGAGTGTGTGGATCCCAGACGTTGTTGCAGTATTCTAAGTGTGACCGAACAAGTATTCTAAACACTAGAATATTCATGTTTGCGCGTTCTTCCTCCACTGTTTCTATTTGTGCCTCACTTACACAGAAAGTAATCCAGTTAACTATCACAAACACCTACTCCTCCTATTAATTTCACTACACTTAACAAGCACACAACACTTCTTTCCAACACACCTAAAGGACCTCTGACGTATCGGTGTCTTGATTGTGGCTCTCTATCAATCTTTAATCCTGGGGGGGGGGGACACTTGTCACAGGCACCTTTGCCTTTTGTCTCCTTCATTCACATAGACAAACAGGACTACAGTAGGAATAATGTTGACTATGTAGGCTATCAACGGTGATAGGGTAATGGCTGATGGACTATGTTTAAGGGGAGATGGGTCGTTTTTCTGGTCCACTTTCTCCCTCGTGTTGAACCCCATTTGTTTTGAGATTATAAGACGTTGGGCCCATTAGTTAGGTTACTTTAACACCTTTCGCCCCATTTCGTTGTTAATTTTAAGACCTTTCGTTCTATTCAGGTGTCGATTTTTTAAAATTTTAAGAGGCAGGCCGGGAAATTTTTCTACCGAAAAAATTACAAATTAAATCTAAGGGGTGTTTTTCTAAACTTGATGGTGGTGGTGATGATATTGATGGTTCACAGATAACCTGTTCATCATTGTTAACCCTTTGAGTACCGGCGACGTGTGTTATATGTTATTCTATGTTTCGGTGCTTATGTTCTGGGTGTGGTGTCCCAAGTTTGAATCCCGAGAGGACCATATACTTTCATTAGTTTATTCCTGTGTTAGTGGTGTAATGGTTTAGATGCTTATGTTCTGGGTGTGGTGTCCCAAGTTTGAATCCCGAGAGGACCATATGCTTTCATTAGTTTATTCCTGTGTTAGTGGTGTAATGGTTTAGATGCTTATGTTCTGGGTGTGGTGTCCCAAGTTTGAATCCCGAGAGGACCATATGCTTTCATTAGTTTATTCCTGTGTTAGTGGTGTAATGGTTTAGATGCTTATGTTCTGGGTGTGGTGTCCCAAGTTGGAATCCCGGGAAGACCATATGCTTTCATTAGTTTATTCAAGTACCTTGGGGTTTGTAATGGATGATTAATGTTAAGAACGGAGTGTTACTTAATTATAGCCAGGGTGTCCAACGAAAGCCGAGTCCATTAATTTTAGTCTGTATTATTGTTTATATAGAGATACATTTATGGTTTATAGTTCAAATGATATCTTTGGAAGTGATAACATGGCCAAAACAATGATATGTTATGTTAATTTTCTCGTATTCCTTATTCAAACAAAATTGCTCCGGTTTGACACCCATGATTTTCTAGCTATATTTATGAGATATTCTTCCAGACTTTCTCCTACTTTTTCTTCCTCTTCTGTCTCCGTTTTCACTACAGTCTCTTCCTCCTCTGTGCCTTTGTCTAACTCTTTCTCAGTTCTCGATTCTTCTACTCCTACTTCTGCCCCTTCTTCTAGCTCTCTTCCTCGTTCCTCCTCTTCTGGTCTCTCTCAACGTTCTCAGCGTCCCAAGCTTCCCCCTCGCTCTCAGTCATCTTCCTCTTCTAGTCACTCCAAATTACCTCCTCGCTCTAGACTTCCCATCACCTCTACCAAACACTATCCAGTCGGTCCAGCGGATATTTGCCAGGGCGAGAATCCCATTCAATATTTACGAATTTGGGAAGTCTGATCACCCTGCAATCTGAGAATTACGGTAAATAATTTGACGACACTGTTAATAATGAACACCGTCAAGGTGTCCCCTGACTACTGATTATACCTTTTGTCGGTATGAAATTAAGTTTTCCAAACCAGTTATGGTATTCCATAAGGTTGACAGACATCTCTCATCTCTCATCTCAAGCGTTGTTTCCACATAGCGATTTTGATAATTTAATTTGACTTTATATTGTCCTTGTCCCAATTTTGGTTTGTTTAGTTTGCAAGTTTTACATTTTAATTGGTCCTAACGTTGATTTTCCTAATTTTCAATATGTCATTTACGAATCGAAATGTTTAATTCGTAAATGCCTAGTAAATCCTAATTCTATTTTATGCTAAAGCCAGATGATTTTATTCTGCTTAACCTCACGATTATGACGCATTTTGACTATTCTGGCTATCATTAGACGATTTTATATAGCTTAAGAAGGATCTGTGGGAATCAATTAATCCTCTGAATTCCATATAGTGCACCCGATGAGTGGAAGACTGGCATAATAGTCCCCCTATATAAGGGCAAAGGGGAAAGAGGAGTGTGTGGTAACCACCGAGGAATATGTCTTCTAAGCGTAGTAGGGAAGGTATACAGTAGGGTAGTGATTGAGAGAGTGAGAGTGAGAACGGAGAAATGGATAGGCGACGAGCAGGGAGGTTTTAGGAAGGGAAGAGGATGTGTAGATCAGATTTTTACCCTGAATTGTGTTGTGGAGAAGTATCTGGAGAAGAAACAAAAGGTGTATGTTGCCTTTATGGACTTGGAGAAGGCCTATGACAGAGTGGATAGAGAAGGTTTGTGGAAAGTACTTAGAATATACGGAGTAGAGGGCAAGTTGCTGAAAGCAGTGAAGAGCATGTATGAGGGTGCAAAGGCGGCAGTACGTGTGGAGAGTGAGCAGAGCGAGTTCTTTGACCTGAATGTTGGTTTGAAACAGGGGTGTGTGATGTCCCCGTGGTTGTTTACTGTATATGGATGGAGTTATGAAAGAAATACTATCAAGAGCAGTGGATGTTGGTGTATCGCTGAAAAGGGAGGGAATTGAGTGGAAGCTACCTATACTGCTGTTTGCGGATGATACAGTTCTGATGAGTGATAATGAATGGGAGTTGCAGGGTCTGGTAAATGAGTTTGGAACAGTGTGCGAAAAACGGAATTTGAAGGTAAATACAGGGAAGAGCAAGGTTATGGTCTTCGAAAGGGGTGAAGTCACAGAGTGTGAGGTGAAGCTGAACGGTCAGGCTATGGAGATCGTCAACTCTTTTAAGTATCTGGGCAGTGTGTTGAGTAAAGATGGGACTATGGATGAAGAGGTGCGGGAGAGGGTACAACAGGGGAAGAGGGTTGTAGGAACGCTAAAAGCAGTAACAAGAAATAGGGTGGTCAGTATGGAAGTGAAGAAGTCCTTGCATGACAGTGTGGTAATCCCGACACTGACTTACGGAAGCGAAGCATGGACGTTGGTTGAGAGACTCAGACCAAGAGTGAGAGCAGTGGAAATGAATTACTTAAGGAGTGCGTGCGGAGTTACATGGAGGGATAGACAGACTAATGAGGAAGTAAGAAGGAGGTGTGGTGTGGAGGTAGATGTGCTGGAAAGTGTGAAAAGGAACAACTTGAGATGGTTCGGCCATATGGAACGTATGGAAAGCGAGAGAATGACTAAGAGGGTGTATGAGAGCGAGGTGGAGGGACAGAGGGGGAGAGGTAGACCGAATATGAGGTGGAAGGATGGAGTGAGGAAGTACATGAACGAAGGTGGTGCTGGTTGGGGGGAGGGGCGTCGACTGACTGGGGACAGAGGTGCATGGGGGCGGTTCGTTCGTGGCCACCCCTTCGGGGATCACGGCGTCAGGCAATAGATAGATAGATAGAATTCCATATACCCTTCCAAATCTGAATAGCCTACAATTGTATAATAATAGCCAGAAAACAGAAGGAATGAGTCATAGCACTAAGAAAGGGTTAATAAAAGTATCTTATTGTCAAAGGTACAGTTGTGGACACAAATATCTGTCACTGAAATATTATGATTCATATATTTTTAGTTCTTTACGAATGTATACTGTAAAGCTGGCATCACAGGAGCACTTTGGTCTATCCTTTTTTACGGGCAATTGTAGACTGGCAGCCTTGAAATATAAATTATAATAGAAGTCAGGTACTCAACAAAATCGACCTTCAGTTTTGTTTCCGATGCCAATGGGAAATAGCCTCAACATATTACGAGAAAATACTCGCTCATCGAAAATTGCCAGAAGAAAAATCCCGCTAATGTGACACCAGCTCAATGGCGAGAAAAATATACAGCCTTAAAATACGTCTTACATAGTTACACCTGCGTCTGATTATCCATTGTTGTTTTGTCCCCTTCAGTTCCGCTGCCGTCCTTGTAACTTTATTCAGGCTGCCATTAGACGATTGTATTCTGTTTAAAAAAGTTCGAATCGCGGTGAATCACATATATGCTTTCATTAATTTAATTGGAGGTGTTTGGTGTTTGGTGTTGGTGTGAAATTAATATAATATAGATTAGACGATTTTTTATTCAGATTAGGAAGGGTATGTGGAAATCAGTGGGTCAATTGAGATAGTCTTGACCCTTATAATTCCCACAGATCCTTCCTAAACTGTATAAAATCGCCTAACGATAGTCAGAATAGATTGTCAAAATGCGTCATAATTTTCAAAGGGTTAATGACACCAGTAGCACCATTATGGCGGAGGTTGGCCTCATGGTAAATTGCCATGTCCTATTATATCTCTCTCTATATATATATATATACTGTTTATATCTATCAGCTGATGGTAATTGCCATGTGTTTATCTTGTTAACTCAGCTAATATGAAGATTGTGTAGCGAAATGTGTTGTTAGTTGTTAGGCTCAAGCTACTCCATATCACTACCTTATTACTGACAACGTATGCCAAACTCTTCATGTACTGACTAGAAGGGTACTCGGTAGAGTGCATACCTCCGCCTATGCTGGCAGAGGTATGGTCAGTGCACTGGATATATGTGTGAATATCCTAGATTCTAATACTGGGAGTACCACATGTATTCATTTCACTGAATTAATTAATATATTTGTAAGTTAATTTGCCTACTTAGTTGGAACAGGGTATAGTCCTACCCTAACCTAACACAACTAATGAATGAGTTAGTGTGGAGATCGGTTTTTCCACCATACCCAAGTTCAAGTGGGTTAGTGGGATTAACAAAGGGGACATGGCAAATGTACTAAAGCTCAGTGATAGCGAAAGAACTCGTACCAATGGTTTCAAATTAGATCAATTTCGTTTCAGAAAAGATATAGGCAAGTATTGGTTTGGTAACAGAGTTGTAGACAGGTGGAATGGACTACCAAGTGCTATAGTGGGATCTAAAACTGTAGGGAGCTTTAAGATAAAATTGGATAAGCATATGGACGAGAAGGGTTGGGTGTGAAGGGGGATCAGCCGGGTTGGGCCAATCAGCGCTCTGCAGACCTCCATAATCCTGCGTTAATCTCTAACCGTTTTGGTAAGATGATCCTCAGGGTATTAGAGTGTGAAGCCTATAATTGGGCTTTGTAATGAATTGGGGTTGTGTGGGACAGGGATCTGCCTTGCTTAGGCCAATCGGCTTTCTGCAGACTCCCATTTTCTTATGTTCTTATGTTATACCCGAAAGAGGATTTATGGAGCTCCGATCTTCCTCTCAATTTTCCATCTGAACAATTTTACCAACACACCTAAACTTCGTTAAATGCGGAAATAGCCTCACGAAAATAGCATGCCCTGGTGGGGCCATGAACTCTCGAACCTTGGGTGTGAGGCAGACACCTTACCAGTTAGACCAATAGAGATGTCCCACTTGGCCTGGTCGGCTCAGGGTATTTCCGCATCCGATCTGTTTTAGGCTAGCCTACTTTCACTGACTTTACATTAGCACAGGTTGAAAACTACCGGTTGAAATCGCCCACCTGCTGTACAGCTTGGACTAAAGCCTTCCTACCCTCTTCCCCTCCTTACAGAAGAATAAAGTGGTGGGTTGGATGGTGGAGGTGACGTGCCCGTGCGTGGAGTGTCCCCGCCAGCCGCTAGAGGATCACTGGAGCACAGATAAAGAAAACTTGGTCTATGTATCTTGACTGGAGCTACCACCGCCGCGTTACTGAGTACTCCACCCTCACTAATACGTCCTCCAGGGGCGTCACCAAGCTCTCCCTCAGGTAAGAGTGTAATATTACGATTCTTAGCTATAGTCTATTCAATACAATTAGGCCAAAAATCTTGACCACTAACCCTTATAACTCAGAAACAACTAGAGTAATCGACCTCTTTGTTTTCCATTCTTGTGTGTCTTGCTGATCCTCCCTAGAGTCCCTACCCCTTGTGGGAGTCAGGGCTGGCTACTGACTGACTGACTGTAACTGAGCTCATTTTTCTACCATTTGGGAAGAGTCGGGTAGGCAATTGGTGTGGAAATTTACTGGCCGTTTGCTCTAGTTGTGTTTGTTTCAGAGCTTAGGGGTAACGATTTCTGGCCTACTTATAATGAATGGACTATAGTGTATGTTGATAGCCATTAACCCCTTGAGGATTATGATGCATTGTAACAGTTTATTCTGGCTATCATTAGACGAATTATGGAAGTCGGAGGGATTATTGAGATAGTTTTTACACCTTTGACTACTAAGAGGGCCTTCCTAAACTGAATGAAATCGTCTAATGATAGCCAAAATAAACTTGCCAGAATGTGTCATAATCCTCAAGGGGTTAAGAGGCTTGAACATTATGCAAGCAGTTAACCCATTCATTGCCAGGGACGTCCTTTTCATCATATTCTGGCAACTATTAGACGATTTTATTCAGCTTAGGAAGGACCTCTGGCAATACTATAGCTTCAAACTATCTCCACCACCCTTTTAACCACCACAAATCCATCCTAAGCTCCAATAATATCGTCTAAATACAGCTAAAATAAAATATAACACGTCGCTGGTACTCAAAGGGTTAAACCACAGGTAGTCAACAATATACAGTTATACACTGTGGCTTAAAGTGATAGAAATCTTACAATAAAGCTCATGATATATCATATTGTTTATGTAACTAATATTAATGAACAATTGTGTTATTATTTTGGGAATGTGTGTGTGTGTGTGTGTGTATATTTACGTATTTGTAGTTTACAGGAATTGAGCAGCGCTCGTGTTGTCCTGTCTTAGTTACTTTATAATCAATCCATTTTACTTAGACAAGTATCGTAATGGATATTCACAATTCCCAGTATTATTATGTTACCTCCACCAACCGATTTTACTCCTAAACTCAATTAATGAAATCAACAAATACATGTGGCAGTCC
Organism: Paralithodes platypus; assembly: GCA_032716605.1. Lineage (NCBI taxonomy): Eukaryota > Metazoa > Arthropoda > Malacostraca > Decapoda > Lithodidae > Paralithodes > Paralithodes platypus. The sequence goes on along the minus strand of CM064513.1, from coordinate 5,788,985 downwards.
AGGGATTCGAACCTAGGACGCTCACACCGAAATTCAGTGCATTTATCCATTGCGCTATGAAGACAGTTAAAGAAAGGTTGACAAGCCTACGCTTTATTATGCAGTTTCGAATCCTGCATATCAATCTAAGCATGTACACACTTTCCAACTGCACTATATTAGGCTATGGATAGATGAAAGGAAGGAGTAATTAATGGGGCCTTAACCCTTAGGAAGGCCTCTCTATAAACTACCCCTGAACCTGAATGAATTATTATGTTACCTCCACCAACCGACTTTACTCCTAAACCCAATTAATGAAATCAACAAATACATGTGGCAGTCCAGGGATTCGAACCTAGGATACTCACACCGAAATTCAGTGCATTTATCCATTGCACTATGAAGACAATTAAAGAAAGGTGGACAAGCCTACGATATATTATGCAGTTTCGAATCCTGCATATCAATCTAAGCATGTACACACTTTCCAACTGCGCTATTTTGGACTAACATATCATAGCTTATGTTGTCCTATTTCCATATTTACTTTTATGCAACCTAGATTTGAACATGTTAATGTTCTTCGCTCTCACCACCTCCTCCTCCAAGTTGTTCCAAGTCTCTATACTTCTATATGGGAAGCTGAATTTCTTTGTGTCCTTACGACATCGTGTGTACTTACTCTAGTTATTACTCAGTTACTCAGTTACTTGTTCGTCAAGGGGAATCCACGCAATGCGAGCTAAGCTCATTATTATCGCGCCTCCTTAACTGGGAATGTATTGCGTGAAATGCATGTTAAGTGTTTTATGTACTGTTGGAATGGCTGTGGATGTGTGTGTAGTCTGTATTTAGCCAATTGGCGACAACGGAAACGAAGGCTTAGGGTGGATCTGTATGGTACCATTCTCACTATAGACGGTACCGTCTCGCCCGAAGGCTTAGGTAGCCATCAGCTTAGGTGAACCATATGATACCCATCTCGCCTGTGTGTGTGTGTGTGTACATAAGTCGTTGTGTGTGTGTGTGTATGCATGGGTACTGTATAATTATATAGTCGTGTGTGTGTGTGTGTTGCATAGTCGTGTATTTTCAGTATATACTGCAATGTGTATTTACTGTCCACTATTCTTATGCATATATGTATGTGTTAAAATTATATATTTCGGCCTCGCTCTTTAACTACGGCTCCATAGCTCCTTAGCTACGGCAACAGAAGACGGTGCTAACCCTTCACATTGGTGACCGGTCCCTTGCCCCCCCCCCCCCTCCCCCCCACCACCGGCTGCCTCTCTACTCAAGGTTTATAGAAACACCTACCCAAGATCAATAGTACTATTATTGGTCTTGCACCTGCCCTTAACCCCTTCAGCACGATGACAAAGTTTTACCTTTGATTCTGGCTTAAACTAGACGATTTTATGTAGTTTAAAAAGACCAATATGTTATTCTGAGGCTTTATTGAGATCGTATTTACCCCTTTGAGTCCTGGAGGTAGATTACAAGCTAAAGAAAATCGTCTAATGTTAACTTGAATATGATAAGAATACGTCATCGTGCTGCAGGGGTTTAGGAAAGATTTGTATATATTTGTGCATATACTTATTTAATTATATTGTCTGTAGTTTCCTCCTAAGACCTTCATCAAGCTTTAGAAACCTACCCCCAAGACCCCCCTTCGAGATCAATTTGTACAATTTTCGGTAGAGAAATATCCTGGCAAAGGCCAGTTCTTCCTAAATTACAGGCTCTTTATCGATCGCCAGGAAAAATAGACACCTAAATGACATCAATGGTTTTAACATCAAACTAATATATCAAACGTCTTGAAATCTCAAAACTAATGGGGCTAAACATGAGGAAGAATGGGGTTCACAAAAACAGTATATGGACAAATATGTTTTGGATAAGGAACTGTATATGTTTGCAAAATAGGATGGTTTATTTGACCACTTGCGAGTTTCGGGCTATAAGGAAGTTGGAGCTGTAGACATCTATATCTAGCAGAATTACCAGCTAAAATATGGTTGTCGTGCATATATGAACACATAAAATACCATTAATCAAACTTGCTATTCATCAAAAACTTACATATTTTATTCTGTTACATATCAACGGCTCCAACTTCCTTATTGCCTGAAACTCGCAAGTAGAGGTAGGGTTCACGATATCTGGCCTAACTATTTGGAACAAGGTATAGTTTCTCTCCACGGAGAAGGGTCGCTGGTCCAACCGCTTATAATCTGATATTGCCAAATATTTATATATGTAGCTATCTTCAAACGTCTTTTTATCAGCTTAGGAAATATCTCTCGGAGTTAGAGGGTTAATTATTGACATGGTCTTTAACCCACTGATTCCTTGAGATTGTTTCTAAACAAAATAAAATCATTTGAAAATAACAATAAAATAAATAAATAATATATGGCCTTATTAATAGTGTCAATTCTACTCCCGATTCAACACTAAACAAAAACTTTCCTTCCTTCACCCGTCAATGGCCTCAACACTAACCATTTTACCCTCGCCTATTATCTTATTTTGGATTATAGCAATTACTCTCCGGAGAGTTTCGATGACATTATTTAGTGATGGGCGTTTTCTATGATTTTTATATACCATTGATGTGATAAGGTTGATAAACTCAGAGGGCCACAGCAGCTCGGACGTCCTGCGGGAATTGATAATTTTCAATTGTCCATGAAACATTTTCCCCAAACCGAAAACATCGCTGGCTGGGTGACTGATGAATCCAAAGAAAAACTCAGGCGCATAGTCGGGAAAGTTCTTGTAATCGTCGGGTGAGTGGTTCTTGTACTTAGGTGGTGGGATACCCGTGTTAGAAGCGAGACCAGCGTCAATAATCATGGCCTTAGGATAGTTCATGTCATCCATATCAACCAAGACATTGTTCCCCTTGATGTCGTTATGGATATATCCCGTCCAGTGGAACTGAGACAATTTTGATGCCAAACTAAAGAAAACTCTCATCCACCACAAACTCTCATGGCGAATTGCATAGGGGCAAGTTACCTCATCCAGCTCTGTGCCGTCACAATAAGATATTATGAGACAAGGATGGTCCCGAGCCACAGCTAATAGACGCGGGGCTCCTCCTGCACCGTCCACGTCACTTAGAGTCTTAGCCTCCATTAGGTAATCCTGTTGTGAAGCGTACTTAGTCCCTAGTTTTCTGACTGCCGTTTGTCCACGGTACTGTACTAGGTACACCGTGCCATACTTTCCTGTTCCCAAATACTCCATTTCTTCACACTCTGACATGATGGTATTTTTGTTTGAATACATCTTGGAATCGAACAGCAGATCGGGCAGGGTACCCATCTGCTTAGTAGTATCTGAGCACATAACTGTATTTGTAAGCTAGTTAGTTATAATAGGCCTTCAGAGACTATCTACCTTTCTGGATTTTTGAACCAGTGCACTGTTAAGTCAAGAAAAGCGGCAGGACTAGAGCCACTTTTCAAGAAACGTTATCTTCTGAATTGCTATTCGGAAGACTGACAAACATCGCGCACTTGTATGACCATGATAAGATCAAAATATCGACATTGTAACAATGATATAAGAACAAGAATATACATCACAATAAATGTAGTGAAACTTCTCCAATATTTATGTTTCTTAATTATTAAATGCTTTCCCTTCAGTACAAGCCCCAACACTCTGAGAAACAACATAGATAAAGAAGCGAATAATTGTTTTTCGAATTTTATAAAAGACTCTCAAAATATATTTTCGTTTTCTCTAATAACAGTGTTACGAAAGAAAATGAATATATATGGTGGCAGACTATTATAGACTAAAGGTCGATTGTAAAAAATGACACGATGTTGATAGAAGTCTATTACAGAAGCTGCCAGTTAAGAGTTATGCATAAAAGTTGCTGGAAATGCTCTCGAGTAAATCTACCATTATTGCAGTGTCACACGAGCGCTGCAAAGTTGGCAAGAGTCCACCTGGTGACAGGTGCTGCCGGCGAGGGCTCGCAAGGCTCGGTGCTGGAGGATGGGCTCTATAGGGTTGCTTTGGGGTTTCTGACTCCCTTCTCTCTTCCCAGTGAGTGTGACAGGTGACTACGCCGGCCCCATTCTTCATGGGGCAAAGCTACAGGACAAATGCCCGGGTAGTACAAGGCCCCTAGCTCAAAGCCGAGGCTTGTCCCATTTCAATTGGCCACATTCTGGGTTTCGTGGCCCTGCGGAGGTCTTACTCCCTTTCATTGCCTGGGGCACCTGGTAACCGCAGCTAGTATCTTCCATACGTTCTCCCTTTTTTCTTTATATGGTGACAACTTATGCTTTTTTCGCTGTTCTTCCCTGTTCATGTCTACTGCTTTGGAGGTTCTGCTGAGTGAGCCCCTTGTGGCATGCAGCCTGCCACCCAGGGATACGTTTGGCTGTCGGTCCGATTCACCGCGGGAGCACGGTGAGTCGGGGATGGTTTTGGGTGCTCTCGACCTGCCCGCTGAATTGTCCCTTGATCATCGCTCGTCCCTCTCGTACACCACTGCTCCGAGTCTGTCTACAACCTGTATGTCCAGATCATCGTCTTCTAAACTTAAACTAACGTGGTGGCCTGGGTTGGTTATTATTTGTTCTCGAAGTTATATTTGATGGCTTGATTATTCCAAAACTTGTCGAGGCAATTTTTTTATTATATTTTTTTTTATTTTTTTTATTTTATTTTTTTTTTTGTCGAAAGACACCACATTCCCTGCCTCAATCACTGCGTTAGGTAGGCTATTCCACACATCAACGATTCTTGAGCTGAAGTAGGCTACATCTGCCGCCTCTTCGTTCTTGTTCTTTCCTTGGCCAGTTTCTTGCTGTTGCCACGGGTTGGTCCTTCATTCCTCTCAAGATGGAAGTTCATCTCTCTGTCATTCTGTCCATTTTATATACCTCGATCATGTCACCCCTTACACGTTGATAGGCCATTGAAGGTATTTTTAGTACGGTACTTGCAGTCGATCAGGGTAACTGAGAGATTTTAGCCCTGGTACCAGCTTTGAGGCTCTTCGGAGAACATTTTCAACTATTTATGTTTCTCTTTTTGTTTTGTTTTTGTTTTTTTGTTTTTTTCTTATATGGAGACCATACTGACACTTCACATATGGCACATATGGCACTTCAAATGTGGTCTAACTATCGTTTAAAAAAAAAGTTTCTGAATCCTCCTTGCAATTTACCTTCATAATTTCTGTTATTTCATTGATATGTTTCTCAAGATATAGTAGCCATTAACCTCCGGTGTTCTGTAGCTGCTACAAATTCAAGTTACGTTGGGGTCAAAATACCTGGACACACGCAGTTTAAAACAGTCTAAGCCATAGGAGGCAGGGAAGATTGATTGAATATCACACGAATACCAAGTCCCTTCCTTGTACCGTGTATTATTGTCTGTGTAAAGTTAAAATTACAGTTCACAGTTCCTATTATGTCTGGAAGTGATACAATGGTTAAAACAATCCAATTTCATGTTGAATTTCCTGTTTTCCTTCTCATATACCTGTATACTGTTTTGATGCGTAATGGTTAGTGCGCTGGATTTATGTGTGAGCATCCTAGGTTCGAGTCCTTGTAGTATTACATGTATTCATAAATACCATTGTGCTGGTGGTGTAATAGTTTAGATGCTTATGTTCTAGGTGTGGTGTCCCGAATTGGAATCCCGGGAGGACCATGTGCTTTCATTAGTTTATTCAGGTACATTGGGGTTTGTAATGGATGATTAATGTTAAGAACGGGGTGTTACTTGTTTATGTTTGTAAGTTAATTAGTGGGTTGGTGATAATATTAATTTATTCAAATCACCAAACACAATAGTCTCTCGTTTGATACCGTCTTTCCCGCACATTATACTGCCCGAGAGTAGCTTGTTGTGGTCCGATTCCTAAACGTAAATACACAGCTTGCTAACCCTTTCAAGATACGATCACGCATTACTGTTTTTGTTTCCTGGCTATCATTAGACGATTATATTCAGATTAGGAAGGGCATAATTATGGACGTCAGAGGGTTAATTGAGATAGTCTTTACCCTTATAATGCTCACAGATTCTTCCTAAGTTTTATACAAATCTTCATTATGATAGCCAGAATAAACTGTGAAAGTGTGGCATTATCCTCATGGTGCTAAGTCTCAAAATGTTCCCCTTATATCGTAGTTACTTCCTGAATCCTGGTGGATCACATATATGCTTTCATTAATTTAAATGGAGGTTTTTGGTGTTGTGAAATTAATAAAAAATATAGATTATTATCAGAAGAAAATTATTCACAATTAAAGAAAACTGTACTTTTTTTCTTAATATTGGGGTAACTTAGACGAAAAATGCGTACACCTGAGTAGTTGTCCCACATCTTGTCAGGGGGAGCCGCAGAGGGCTGCTCTCGGGCAGCATGACATGCGGGGGTTGTGCAGGGGAATTAGTAGCAAGGCATAGGATCGGTTCAAGGATTAGGATGAGGGAGATATGATTAGTAATCCTATTTGTAAAGGAATCAAGAGTGGGGCTATTAACTACTGTACCGGTATGTGAGATGGGAGGTGATTCCACTCTTGGATGCTGCGGGGAAAAAATGAATGTCTGAATATGTCCGTGCTTGCCTGATATACGATTATACGTGGTATTTTTAATTGTGGCTGCGTCTCGTTATTGATATTATTGTGAGTGTGTGGATTAAAATGTAAAACTTGCAAACTAAACAAACCAAAATTGGGACAAGGACAATATAAAGTCAAATTAAATTATCAAAATCGCTATGTGGAAACAACGCTTACTAAAATGAAAATTATTAAATAAAAGAACACAATCCACCACATAGGGTGTACATCACTACATGAGCAAGTTAATCTGTTTCCCAAGCAAACCAATCGCACATATAACAACGCACTATCGTCACGTTAAAGGAAGTAGTCAAGTTTGGGAAGTCCGGGACGTTCTGGCAAATTTTACTAAACTCTGCATGAATAAAGAAACTACATGTTAAATGTCAAAATATTATTTAAAATCAAATTTGCAACATGACAAGACATTAACAATAGTAAAAAATACAAATATTGATAAGATATCTATACTATTACAAAATAATATATAAAATACAGTACAGCACTCACTAACGATAGTGCTATCGGGTAGGTACCTGTAAGCATAGCATGCCTCAAGTGACCCCTATCAATAACTACCCTACAAATAACCTACATTTATAGCACAAATAAACTAAGGAAATCGCAAAAGTAAGCAATTGATACTATCGACAATGAATACATATAATATAAAGAGAAATAATTGCAAAATATGAAGTAACAACAGATTTAAACAAAGAGTACTCTTTTAACAAGAACAATAAATTTAAAAAATCATCAATATTAATAATAATAATAATAATAATAGAAAAAGAAAAAGAAAAAGATAAACAATAAATACAGACAAAAAGTAAGCAGAGGTTATACAAGAAACTTCAAGTTAAAAATGCTTGATTAAAATTATTGATGTCAAATTTTAGAATACAGTCACAATAATTGACCCTAAAAAGATTAAATTTATGGAACAATTTACTTGCCTCAAAACCTCTGTCCACTAAGAGTCTGTATAGTAACCTAGCTCTAGCCCAAAAGTCATCTACTTTAGTGCAGATTTTACAAAATCTTATTAATTGGGAATAAGGGCATCTTTAAGTTTAGTTCTATCAAAATATACAGAACTAGTGGGAGTAGAGCTAAGTGATGCATTATTAAAATATGTATAAACATTTATGAAATAATTACCATTCCTAACGAACCTGTCAAAGTGCAAATCTATAATAAAGCAAAGCTCTGAATATACTAAATCTAAAGGCAAATTGGTATACAAAGTTGAAAAGTCGAAGCTATGTACCGAGGTAACTTTCGGCATGGTATTTATTTTATCAATAACTTCTAACGAATTGTCAACACTCCAATAATAGTTAATGCCAGTTCTTCTCATGATGGTATTACAATATCTTTTATGCGTACTTTTAATGTATTTTAAGCAATTTACTACTTGTTCTGATAGAGTTTTAGTGGTAGCAAATTTTGCTCCGGCAATAAAGCGATATTTATAAGGTCTTTTATGAAATTTAGGTAACATGTATAATTTTGCAATGCACTTGTTCTTATCAGAAAGTTTAATATCAAATATTATATTTTCTTGGTATGTTCATCGATTAAGTTATCAATATTCAGATTATTTTGAATTTCATAAACAGAATTACCGCAAATATTTTTACGTAATATGTTACCCTTAATACCTAATTCTTTTTTCATATTTTCAAGATAAAATTTCTTACATGTGAAGCTATAATTATTGCTGGCTTTATCTACTGTAGTGATTACAAAATGTTTATGTAAATTTATTAAATCAGCTTTAAGCTTATTATAATTATAGTCTATAAAATCTGAAAGATTAAATTCATTTTTAAGTGAGAAAATTTTATTTCTAATTAACTTAATTAATAATTTAGACCATGCTTCTAGTTCTCTCGCATTGCAGCACGCAATTTTTAACAATTTATCTTTTAATTTATTGACTGAAAAAACAATATCTTTTAAAATTATGTCCCATGTTACTTTATTACTCCCTATTCTAAATTTAAACCCTTTACGACATAGCTCCGCTAATTTGTCGTTTGCAAAATGTTTAACTAGTTCTACATCACCTGTTAATATGTGACATATCGGACTATAAATGAACTTTGCTAGTGCATCACGTCTGCTAGCTGGCATATCCATGACTCTTTCACACACGCATTTATTATTATTGAAAATATCATTATCTGAAAGATTTCCTAAAACTTTATTATAATTACAAATAATAGACCCAACAGGTCGTTCATATGAATACACTATTAATGGTTTGAAATCTTTACAACCATCTGGTAATATGGACTTAACTTTCTTTGAATTAATAAGACGGTTAACATTAATTTTGTCTAAAATTTTAGAGGAATAATTTAAAGTGGACAGGACTTTATCTTTAATACGGTTATCTTTGGATTTCTTAGAATTAGCTCTAATATATCCCATAAAAGCAAAGACTATATTCTTAAATTTATTTGTGAAATTATGTTTATTATTTAGAATATTTTCTATAAAAGGAGCAAAACTTTTCTATTGTAGGCCTTTCAATGAATCTTTTAATTTTTTAATTCCGAAATTTCGATATAATGAATATAAATTATTAACAATAATTATAATATCAGACCTGCTTTTCTTTTTATTAAATGTATTTAGTCTTCTATTACCGTGTCTACCAGGTCTTCTGTTTAAAACAGGGAAGTTAAAATATGGGTTATTAAAATCGTTTTTTAATAAATCTTTATACAAAATGTTGCCTACATTTTTTATTTGATTGTTAAGTCCAAATGGATAGATGGTCATTAATTTTCCAATCCAATAATTTTCTCTATCTAAAACATTTTGATTACTTTGAACAATTTCTATAATTTTGTATTTACAATCAAATTTAGTACAATCTGTGTTAAAATGCTTATATAGAAGAATCTTGGAGTCGATGCCGTTCTTAATTCCTGATCTATGCCCGTAGGCTCTTTCTCTTAAACATTCATTAACATTCATTAAACGTCATCCCAGACGTTGTCGCAGTATTCTAAGTGTGACCGAACAAGTATTCTAAACACTAGAATATTCATGTTTGCGTGTTCTTCCTCCACTGTTTCTATTTGTGCCTCACTTACACAGAAAGTAATCCAGTTAACTATCACAAACACCTACTCCTCCTATTAATTTCACTACACTTAACAAGCACACAACACTTCTTTCCAACACACCTAAAGGACCTCTGACGTATCGGTGTCTTGATTGTGGCTCTCTATCAATCTTTAATCCTGGGGGGGGGGGACACTTGTCACAGGCACCTTTGCCTTTTGTCTCCTTCATTCACATAGACAAACAGGACTACAGTAGGAATAATGTTGACTATGTAGGCTATCAACGGTGATAGGGTAATGGCTGATGGACTATGTTTAAGGGGAGATGGGTCGTTTTTCTGGTCCACTTTCTCCCTCGTGTTGAACCCCATTTGTTTTGAGATTATAAGACGTTGGGCCCATTAGTTAGGTTACTTTAACACCTTTCGCCCCATTTCGTTGTTAATTTTAAGACCTTTCGTTCTATTCAGGTGTCGATTTTTTAAAATTTTAAGAGGCAGGCCGGGAAATTTTTCTACCGAAAAAATTACAAATTAATCTTAAGGGGTGTTTTTCTAAACTTGATGGTGGTGGTGATGATATTGATGGTTCACAGATAACCTGTTCATCATTGTTAACCCTTTGAGTACCGGCGACGTGTGTTATATGTTATTCTATGTTTCGGTGCTTATGTTCTGGGTGTGGTGTCCCAAGTTTGAATCCCGAGAGGACCATATACTTTCATTAGTTTATTCCTGTGTTAGTGGTGTAATGGTTTAGATGCTTATGTTCTGGGTGTGGTGTCCCAAGTTTGAATCCCGAGAGGACCATATGCTTTCATTAGTTTATTCCTGTGTTAGTGGTGTAATGGTTTAGATGCTTATGTTCTGGGTGTGGTGTCCCAAGTTGGAATCCCGGGAAGACCATATGCTTTCATTAGTTTATTCAAGTACCTTGGGGTTTGTAATGGATGATTAATGTTAAGAACGGAGTGTTACTTAATTATAGCCAGGGTGTCCAACGAAAGCCGAGTCCATTAATTTTAGTCTGTATTATTGTTTATATAGAGATAAATTTATGGTTTATAGTTCAAATGATAGCTTTGGAAATGACACCATGGCCAAAACAATGATATGTTATGTTAATTTTCTCGTATTCCTTATTCAAACAAAATTGCTCCGGTTTGACACCCATGATTTTCTAGCTATATTTATGAGATATTCTTCCAGACTTTCTCCTACTTTTTCTTCCTCTTCTGTCTCCGTTTTCACTACAGTCTCTTCCTCCTCTGTGCCTTTGTCTAACTCTTTCTCAGTTCTCGATTCTTCTACTCCTACTTCTGCCCCTTCTTCTAGCTCTCTTCCTCGTTCCTCCTCTTCTGGTCTCTCTCAACGTTCTCAGCGTCCCAAGCTTCCCCCTCGCTCTCAGTCATCTTCCTCTTCTAGTCACTCCAAATTACCTCCTCGCTCTAGACTTCCCATCACCTCTACCAAACACTATCCAGTCGGTCCAGCGGATATTTGCCAGGGCGAGAATCCCATTCAATATTTACGAATTTGGGAAGTCTGATCACCCTGCAATCTGAGAATTACGGTAAATAATTTGACGACACTGTTAATAATGAACACCGTCAAGGTGTCCCCTGACTACTGATTATACCTTTTGTCGGTATGAAATTAAGTTTTCCAAACCAGTTATGGTATTCCATAAGGTTGACAGACATCTCTCATCTCTCATCTCAAGCGTTGTTTCCACATAGCGATTTTGATCATTTAATTTGACTTTATATTGTCCTTGTCCCAATTTTGGTTTGTTTAGTTTGCAAGTTTTACATTTTAATTGGTCCTAACGTTGATTTTCCTAATTTTCAATATGTCATTTACGAATCGAAATGTTTAATTCGTAAATGCCTAGTAAATCCTAATTCTATTTTATGCTAAAGCCAGATGATTTTATTCTGCTTAACCTCATGATTATGACGCATTTTGACTATTCTGGCTATCATTAGACGATTTTATATAGCTTAAGAAGGATCTGTGGGAATCAATTAATCCTCTGAATTCCATATACCCTTCCAAATCTGAATAGCCTACAATTGTATAATAATAGCCAGAAAACAGAAGGAATGAGTCATAGCACTAAGAAAGGGTTAATAAAAGTATCTTATTGTCAAAGGTACAGTTGTGGACACAAATATCTGTCACTGAAATATTATGATTCATATATTTTTAGTTCTTTACGAATGTATACTGTAAAGCTGGCATCACAGGAGCACTTTGGTCTATCCTTTTTTACGGGCAATTGTAGACTGGCAGCCTTGAAATATAAATTATAATAGAAGTCAGGTACTCAACAAAATCGACCTTCAGTTTTGTTTCCGATGCCAATGGGAAATAGCCTCAACATATTACGAGAAAATACTCGCTCATCGAAAATTGCCAGAAGAAAAATCCCGCTAATGTGACACCAGCTCAATGGCGAGAAAAATATACAGCCTTAAAATACGTCTTACATAGTTACACCTGCGTCTGATTATCCATTGTTGTTTTGTCCCCTTCAGTTCCGCTGCCGTCCTTGTAACTTTATTCAGGCTGCCATTAGACGATTGTATTCTGTTTAAAAAAGTTCGAATCGCGGTGAATCACATATATGCTTTCATTAATTTAATTGGAGGTGTTTGGTGTTTGGTGGTGGTGTGAAATTAATATAATATAGATTAGACGATTTTTTATTCAGATTAGGAAGGGTATGTGGAAATCAGTGGGTCAATTGAGATAGTCTTGACCCTTATAATTCCCACAGATCCTTCCTAAACTGTATAAAATCGCCTAACGATAGTCAGAATAGATTGTCAAAATGCGTCATAATCTTCAAAGGGTTAATGACACCAGTAGCACCATTATGGCGGAGGTTGGCCTCATGGTAAATTGCCATGTCCTATTATATCTCTCTCTATATATATATATATATACTGTTTATATCTATCAGCTGATGGTAATTGCCATGTGTTTATCTTGTTAACTCAGCTAATATGAAGATTGTGTAGCGAAATGTGTTGTTAGTTGTTAGGCTCAAGCTACTCCATATCACTACCTTATTACTGACAACGTATGCCAAACTCTTCATGTACTGACTAGAAGGGTACTCGGTAGAGTGCATACCTCCGCCTATGCTGGCAGAGGTATGGTCAGTGCACTGGATATATGTGTGAATATCCTAGATTCTAATACTGGGAGTACCACATGTATTCATTTCACTGAATTAATTAATATATTTGTAAGTTAATTTGCCTACTTAGTTGGAACAGGGTATAGTCCTACCCTAACCTAACACAACTAATGAATGAGTTAGTGTGGAGATCGGTTTTTCCACCATACCCAAGTTCAAGTGGGTTAGTGGGATTAACAAAGGGGACATGGCAAATGTACTAAAGCTCAGTGATAGCGAAAGAACTCGTACCAATGGTTTCAAATTAGATCAATTTCGTTTCAGAAAAGATATAGGCAAGTATTGGTTTGGTAACAGAGTTGTAGACGGGTGGAATGGACTACCAAGTGCTATAGTGGGATCTAAAACTGTAGGGAGCTTTAAGATAAAATTGGATAAGCATATGGACGAGAAGGGTTGGGTGTGAAGGGGGATCAGCCGGGTTGGGCCAATCAGCGCTCTGCAGACCTCCATAATCCTGCGTTAATCTCTAACCGTTTTGGTAAGATGATCCTCAGGGTATTAGAGTGTGAAGCCTATAATTGGGCTTTGTAATGAATTGGGGTTGTGTGGGACAGGGATCTGCCTTGCTTAGGCCAATCGGCTTTCTGCAGACTCCCATTTTCTTATGTTCTTATGTTATACCCGAAAGAGGATTTATGGAGCTCCGATCTTCCTCTCAATTTTCCATCTGAACAATTTTACCAACACACCTAAACTTCGTTAAATGCGGAAATAGCCTCACGAAAATAGCATGCCCTGGTGGGGGCACGAACTCTCGAACCTTGGGTGTGAGGCAGACACCTTACCAGTTAGACCAATAGAGATGTCCCACTTGGCCTGGTCGGCTCAGGGTATTTCCGCATCCGATCTGTTTTAGGCTAGCCTACTTTCACTGACTTTACATTAGCACAGGTTGAAAACTACCGGTTGAAATCGCCCACCTGCTGTACAGCTTGGACTAAAGCCTTCCTACCCTCTTCCCCTCCTTACAGAAGAATAAAGTGGTGGGTTGGATGGTGGAGGTGACGTGCCCGTGCGTGGAGTGTCCCCGCCAGCCGCTAGAGGATCACTGGAGCACAGATAAAGAAAACTTGGTCTATGTATCTTGACTGGAGCTACCACCGCCGCGTTACTGAGTACTCCACCCTCACTAATACGTCCTCCAGGGGCGTCACCAAGCTCTCCCTCAGGTAAGAGTGTAATATTACGATTCTTAGCTATAGTCTATTCAATACAATTAGGCCAAAAATGTTGACCACTAACCCTTATAACTCAGAAACAACTAGAGTAATCGACCTCTTTGTTTTCCATTCTTGTGTGTCTTGCTGATCCTCCCTAGAGTCCCTACCCCTTGTGGGAGTCAGGGCTGGCTACTGACTGACTGACTGTAACTGAGCTCATTTTTCTACCATTTGGGAAGAGTCGGGTAGGCAATTGGTGTGGAAATTTACTGGCCGTTTGCTCTAGTTGTGTTTGTTTCAGAGCTTAGGGGTAACGATTTCTGGCCTACTTATAATGAATGGACTATAGTGTATTGTGATAGCCATTAACCCCTTGAGGATTATGATGCATTGTAACAGTTTATTCTGGCTATCATTAGACGAATTATGGAAGTCGGAGGGATTATTGAGATAGTTTTTACACCTTTGACTACTAAGAGGGCCTTCCTAAACTGAATGAAATCGTCTAATGATAGCCAAAATAAACTTGCCAGAATGTGTCATAATCCTCAAGGGGTTAAGAGGCTTGAACATTATGCAAGCAGTTAACCCATTCATTGCCAGGGACGTCCTTTTCATCATATTCTGGCAACTATTAGACGATTTTATTCAGCTTAGGAAGGACCTCTGGCAATACTATAGCTTCAAACTATCTCCACCACCCTTTTAACCACCACAAATCCATCCTAAGCTCCAATAATATCGTCTAAATACAGCTAAAATAAAATATAACACGTCGCTGGTACTCAAAGGGTTAAACCACAGGTAGTCAACAATATACAGTTATACACTGTGGCTTAAAGTGATAGAAATCTTACAATAAAGCTCATGATATATCATATTGTTTATGTAACTAATATTAATGAACAATTGTGTTATTATTTTGGGAATGTGTGTGTGTGTGTGTGTGTGTATATTTACGTATTTGTAGTTTACAGGAATTGAGCAGCGCTCGTGTTGTCCTGTCTTAGTTACTTTATAATCAATCCATTTTACTTAGACAAGTATCGTAATGGATATTCACAATTCCCAGTATTATTATGTTACCTCCACCAACCGATTTTACTCCTAAACTCAATTAATGAAATCAACAAATACATGTGGCAGTCCAGGGATTCGAACCTAGGACGCTCACACCGAAATTCAGTGCATTTATCCATTGCGCTATGAAGACAGTTAAAGAAAGGTTGACAAGCCTACGCTTTATTATGCAGTTTCGAATCCTGCATATCAATCTAAGCATGTACACACTTTCCAACTGCGCTATATTAGGCTATGGATAGATGAAAGGAAGGAGTAATTAATGGGGCCTTAACCCTTAGGAAGGCCTCTCTATAAACTACCCCTGAACCTGAATGAATTATTATGTTACCTCCACCAACCGACTTTACTCCTAAACCCAATTAATGAAATCAACAAATACATGTGGCAGTCCAGGGATTCGAACCTAGGATACTCACACCGAAATTCAGTGCATTTATCCATTGCACTATGAAGACAATTAAAGAAAGGTGGACAAGCCTACGATTTATTATGCAGTTTCGAATCCTGCATATCAATCTAAGCATGTACACACTTTCCAACTGCGCTATTTTGGACTAACATATCATAGCTTATGTTGTCCTATTTCCATATTTACTTTTATGCAACCTAGATTTGAACATGTTAATGTTCTTCGCTCTCACCACCTCCTCCTCCAAGTTGTTCCAAGTCTCTATACTTCTATATGGGAAGCTGAATTTCTTTGTGTCCTTACGACATCGTGTGTACTTACTCTAGTTATTACTCAGTTACTCAGTTACTTGTTCGTCAAGGGGAATCCACGCAATGCGAGCTAAGCTCATTATTATCGCGCCTCCTTAACTGGGAATGTATTGCGTGAAATGCATGTTAAGTGTTTTATGTACTGTTGGAATGGCTGTGGATGTGTGTGTAGTCTGTATTTAGCCAATTGGCGACAACGGAAACGAAGGCTTAGGGTGGATCTGTATGGTACCATTCTCACTATAGACGGTACCGTCTCGCCCGAAGGCTTAGGTAGCCATCAGCTTAGGTGAACCATATGATACCCATCTCGCCTGTGTGTGTGTGTGTGTACATAAGTCGTTGTGTGTGTGTGTATGCATGGGTACTGTATAATTATATAGTCGTGTGTGTGTGTGTTGCATAGTCGTGTATTTTCAGTATATACTGCAATGTGTATTTACTGTCCACTATTCTTATGCATATATGTATGTGTTAAAATTATATATTTCGGCCTCGCTCTTTAACTACGGCTCCATAGCTCCTTAGCTACGGCAACAGAAGACGGTGCTAACCCTTCACATTGGTGACCGGTCCCTTGCCCCCCACCCCCGGCTGCCTCTCTACTCAAGGTTTATAGAAACACCTACCCAAGATCAATAGTACTATTATTGGTCTTGCACCTGCCCTTAACCCCTTCAGCACGATGACAAAGTTTTACCTTTGATTCTGGCTTAAACTAGACGATTTTATGTAGTTTAAAAAGACCAATATGTTATTCTGAGGCTTTATTGAGATCGTATTTACCCCTTTGAGTCCTGGAGGTAGATTACAAGCTAAAGAAAATCGTCTAATGTTAACTTGAATATGATAAGAATACGTCATCGTGCTGCAGGGGTTTAGGAAAGATTTGTATATATTTGTGCATATACTTATTTAATTATTATTGTCTGTAGTTTCCTCCTAAGACCTTCATCAAGCTTTAGAAACCTACCCCCAAGACCCCCCTTCGAGATCAATTTGTACAATTTTCGGTAGAGAAATATCCTGGCAAAGGCCAGTTCTTCCTAAATTACAGGCTCTTTATCGATCGCCAGGAAAAATAGACACCTAAATGACATCAATGGTTTTAACATCAAACTAATATATCAAACGTCTTGAAATCTCAAAACTAATGGGGCTAAACATGAGGAAGAATGGGGTTCACAAAAACAGTATATGGACAAATATGTTTTGGATAAGGAACTGTATATGTTTGCAAAATAGGATGGTTTATTTGACCACTTGCGAGTTTCGGGCTATAAGGAAGTTGGAGCTGTAGACATCTATATCTAGCAGAATTACCAGCTAAAATATGGTTGTCGTGCATATATGAACACATAAAATACCATTAATCAAACTTGCTATTCATCAAAAACTTACATATTTTATTCTGTTACATATCAACGGCTCCAACTTCCTTATTGCCTGAAACTCGCAAGTAGAGGTAGGGTTCACGATATCTGGCCTAACTATTTGGAACAAGGTATAGTTTCTCTCCACGGAGAAGGGTCGCTGGTCCAACCGCTTATAATCTGATATTGCCAAATATTTATATATGTAGCTATCTTCAAACGTCTTTTTATCAGCTTAGGAAATATCTCTCGGAGTTAGAGGGTTAATTATTGACATGGTCTTTAACCCACTGATTCCTTGAGATTGTTTCTAAACAAAATAAAATCATTTGAAAATAACAATAAAATAAATAAATAATATATGGCCTTATTAATAGTGTCAATTCTACTCCCGATTCAACACTAAACAAAAACTTTCCTTCCTTCACCCGTCAATGGCCTCAACACTAACCATTTTACCCTCGCCTATTATCTTATTTTGGATTATAGCAATTACTCTCCGGAGAGTTTCGATGACATTATTTAGTGATGGGCGTTTTCTATGATTTTTATATACCATTGATGTGATAAGGTTGATAAACTCAGAGGGCCACAGCAGCTCGGACGTCCTGCGGGAATTGATAATTTTCAATTGTCCATGAAACATTTTCCCCAAACCGAAAACATCGCTGGCTGGGTGACTGATGAATCCAAAGAAAAACTCAGGCGCATAGTCGGGAAAGTTCTTGTAATCGTCGGGTGAGTGGTTCTTGTACTTAGGTGGTGGGATACCCGTGTTAGAAGCGAGACCAGCGTCAATAATCATGGCCTTAGGATAGTTCATGTCATCCATATCAACCAAGACATTGTTCCCCTTGATGTCGTTATGGATATATCCCGTCCAGTGGAACTGAGACAATTTTGATGCCAAACTAAAGAAAACTCTCATCCACCACAAACTCTCATGGCGAATTGCATAGGGGCAAGTTACCTCATCCAGCTCTGTGCCGTCACAATAAGATATTATGAGACAAGGATGGTCCCGAGCCACAGCTAATAGACGCGGGGCTCCTCCTGCACCGTCCACGTCACTTAGAGTCTTAGCCTCCATTAGGTAATCCTGTTGTGAAGCGTACTTAGTCCCTAGTTTTCTGACTGCCGTTTGTCCACGGTACTGTACTAGGTACACCGTGCCATACTTTCCTGTTCCCAAATACTCCATTTCTTCACACTCTGACATGATGGTATTTTTGTTTGAATACATCTTGGAATCGAACAGCAGATCGGGCAGGGTACCCATCTGCTTAGTAGTATCTGAGCACATAACTGTATTTGTAAGCTAGTTAGTTATAATAGGCCTTCAGAGACTATCTACCTTTCTGGATTTTTGAACCAGTGCACTGTTAAGTCAAGAAAAGCGGCAGGACTAGAGCCACTTTTCAAGAAACGTTATCTTCTGAATTGTTATTCGGAAGACTGACAAACATCGCGCACTTGTATGACCATGATAAGATCAAAATATCGACATTGTAACAATGATATAAGAACAAGAATATACATCACAATAAATGTAGTGAAACTTCTCCAATATTTATGTTTCTTAATTATTAAATGCTTTCCCTTCAGTACAAGCCCCAACACTCTGAGAAACAACATAGATAAAGAAGCGAATAATTGTTTTTCGAATTTTATAAAAGACTCTCAAAATATATTTTCGTTTTCTCTAATAACAGTGTTACGAAAGAAAATGAATATATATGGTGGCAGACTATTATAGACTAAAGGTCGATTGTAAAAAATGACACGATGTTGATAGAAGTCTATTACAGAAGCTGCCAGTTAAGAGTTATGCATAAAAGTTGCTGGAAATGCTCTCGAGTAAATCTACCATTATTGCAGTGTCACACGAGCGCTGCAAAGTTGGCAAGAGTCCACCTGGTGACAGGTGCTGCCGGCGAGGGCTCGCAAGGCTCGGTGCTGGAGGATGGGCTCTATAGGGTTGCTTTGGGGTTTCTGACTCCCTTCTCTCTTCCCAGTGAGTGTGACAGGTGACTACGCCGGCCCCATTCTTCATGGGGCAAAGCTACAGGACAAATGCCCGGGTAGTACAAGGCCCCTAGCTCAAAGCCGAGGCTTGTCCCATTTCAATTGGCCACATTCTGGGTTTCGTGGCCCTGCGGAGGTCTTACTCCCTTTCATTGCCTGGGGCACCTGGTAACCGCAGCTAGTATCTTCCATACGTTCTCCCTTTTTTCTTTATATGGTGACAACTTATGCTTTTTTCGCTGTTCTTCCCTGTTCATGTCTACTGCTTTGGAGGTTCCGCTGAGTGAGCCCCTTGTGGCATGCAGCCTGCCACCCAGGGATACGTTTGGCTGTCGGTCCGATTCACCGCAGGAGCACGGTGAGTCGGGGATGGTTTTGGGTGCTCTCGACCTGCCCGCTGAATTGTCCCTTGATCATCGCTCGTCCCTCTCGTACACCACTGCTCCGAGTCTGTCTACAACCTGTATGTCCAGATCATCGTCTTCTAAACTTAAACTAACGTGGTGGCCTGGGTTGGTTATTATTTGTTCTCGAAGTTATATTTGATGGCTTGATTATTCCAAAATTTGTCGAGGCAATTTTTTTATTATGTGTTTTTTATTTTTTTATTTTTTTATTTTTTTTTGTCGAAAGACACCACATTCCCTGCCTCAATCACTGGGTTAGGTAGGCTATTCCACACATCAACGATTCTTGAGCTGAAGTAGGCTACATCTGCCGCCTCTTCGTTCTTGTTCTTTCCTTGGCCAGTTTCTTGCTGTTGCCACGGGTTGGTCCTTCATTCCTCTCAAGATGGAAGTTCATCTCTCTGTCATTCTGTCCATTTTATATACCTCGATCATGTCACCCCTTACACGTTGATAGGCCATTGAAGGTATTTTTAGTACGGTACTTGCAGTCGATCAGGGTAACTGAGAGATTTTAGCCCTGGTACCAGCTTTGAGGCTCTTCGGAGAACATTTTCAACTATTTATGTTTCTCTTTTTGTTTTGTTTTTGTTTTTTGTTTTTTTCTTATATGGAGACCATACTGACTGGGCATATGGCACTTCAAATGTGGTCTAACTATCGTTTAAAAAAAAGTTTCTGAATCCTCCTTGCAATTTACCTTCATAATTTCTGTTATTTCATTGATATGTTTCTCAAGATATAGTAGCCATTAACCTCCGGTGTTCTGTAGCTGCTACAAATTCAAGTTACGTTGGGGTCAAAATACCTGGACACACGCAGTTTAAAACAGTCTAAGCCATAGGAGGCAGGGAAGATTGATTGAATATCACACGAATACCAAGTCCCTTCCTTGTACCGTGTATTATTGTCTGTGTAAAGTTAAAATTACAGTTCACAGTTCCTATTATGTCTGGAAGTGATACAATGGTTAAAACAATCCAATTTCATGTTGAATTTCCTGTTTTCCTTCTCATATACCTGTATACTGTTTTGATGCGTAATGGTTAGTGCGCTGGATTTATGTGTGAGCATCCTAGGTTCGAGTCCTTGTAGTATTACATGTATTCATAAATACCATTGTGCTGGTGGTGTAATAGTTTAGATGCTTATGTTCTAGGTGTGGTGTCCCGAATTGGAATCCCGGGAGGACCATGTGCTTTCATTAGTTTATTCAGGTACATTGGGGTTTGTAATGGATGATTAATGTTAAGAACGGGGTGTTACTTGTTTATGTTTGTAAGTTAATTAGTGGGTTGGTGATAATATTAATTTATTCAAATCACCAAACACAATAGTCTCTCGTTTGATACCGTCTTTCCCGCACATTATACTGCCCGAGAGTAGCTTGTTGTGGTCCGATTCCTAAACGTAAATACACAGCTTGCTAACCCTTTCAAGATACGATCACGCATTACTGTTTTTGTTTCCTGGCTATCATTAGACGATTATATTCAGATTAGGAAGGGCATAATTATGGACGTCAGAGGGTTAATTGAGATAGTCTTTACCCTTATAATGCTCACAGATTCTTCCTAAGTTTTATACAAATCTTCATTATGATAGCCAGAATAAACTGTGAAAGTGTGGCATTATCCTCATGGTGCTAAGTCTCAAAATGTTCCCCTTATATCGTAGTTACTTCCTGAATCCTGGTGGATCACATATATGCTTTCATTAATTTAAATGGAGGTTTTTGGTGTTGTGAAATTAATAAAAAATATAGATTATTATCAGAAGAAAATTATTCACAATTAAAGAAAACTGTACTTTTTTTCTTAATATTGGGGTAACTTAGACGAAAAATGCGTACACCTGAGTAGTTGTCCCACATCTTGTCAGGGGGAGCCGCAGAGGGCTGCTCTCGGGCAGCATGACATGCGGGGGTTGTGCAGGGGAATTAGTAGCAAGGCATAGGATCGGTTCAAGGATTAGGATGAGGGAGATATGATTAGTAATCCTATTTGTAAAGGAATCAAGAGTGGGGCTATTAACTACTGTACCGGTATGTGAGATGGGAGGTGATTCCACTCTTGGATGCTGCGGGGAAAAAATGAATGTCTGAATATGTCCGTGCTTGCCTGATATACGATTATACGTGGTATTTTTAATTGTGGCTGCGTCTCGTTATTGATATTATTGTGAGTGTGTGGATCCCAGACGTTGTTGCAGTATTCTAAGTGTGACCGAACAAGTATTCTAAACACTAGAATATTCATGTTTGCGCGTTCTTCCTCCACTGTTTCTATTTGTGCCTCACTTACACAGAAAGTAATCCAGTTAACTATCACAAACACCTACTCCTCCTATTAATTTCACTACACTTAACAAGCACACAACACTTCTTTCCAACACACCTAAAGGACCTCTGACGTATCGGTGTCTTGATTGTGGCTCTCTATCAATCTTTAATCCTGGGGGGGGGGGGACACTTGTCACAGGCACCTTTGCCTTTTGTCTCCTTCATTCACATAGACAAACAGGACTACAGTAGGAATAATGTTGACTATGTAGGCTATCAACGGTGATAGGGTAATGGCTGATGGACTATGTTTAAGGGGAGATGGGTCGTTTTTCTGGTCCACTTTCTCCCTCGTGTTGAACCCCATTAGTTAGGTTACTTTAACACCTTTCGCCCCATTTCGTTGTTAATTTTAAGACCTTTCGTTCTATTCAGGTGTCGATTTTTTAAAATTTTAAGAGGCAGGCCGGGAAATTTTTCTACCGAAAAAATTACAAATTAATCTTAAGGGGTGTTTTTCTAAACTTGATGGTGGTGGTGATGATATTGATGGTTCACAGATAACCTGTTCATCATTGTTAACCCTTTGAGTACCGGCGACGTGTGTTATATGTTATTCTATGTTTCGGTGCTTATGTTCTGGGTGTGGTGTCCCAAGTTTGAATCCCGAGAGGACCATATACTTTCATTAGTTTATTCCTGTGTTAGTGGTGTAATGGTTTAGATGCTTATGTTCTGGGTGTGGTGTCCCAAGTTTGAATCCCGAGAGGACCATATGCTTTCATTAGTTTATTCCTGTGTTAGTGGTGTAATGGTTTAGATGCTTATGTTCTGGGTGTGGTGTCCCAAGTTTGAATCCCGAGAGGACCATATGCTTTCATTAGTTTATTCCTGTGTTAGTGGTGTAATGGTTTAGATGCTTATGTTCTGGGTGTGGTGTCCCAAGTTGGAATCCCGGGAAGACCATATGCTTTCATTAGTTTATTCAAGTACCTTGGGGTTTGTAATGGATGATTAATGTTAAGAACGGAGTGTTACTTAATTATAGCCAGGGTGTCCAACGAAAGCCGAGTCCATTAATTTTAGTCTGTATTATTGTTTATATAGAGATACATTTATGGTTTATAGTTCAAATGATATCTTTGGAAGTGATAACATGGCCAAAACAATGATATGTTATGTTAATTTTCTCGTATTCCTTATTCAAACAAAATTGCTCCGGTTTGACACCCATGATTTTCTAGCTATATTTATGAGATATTCTTCCAGACTTTCTCCTACTTTTTCTTCCTCTTCTGTCTCCGTTTTCACTACAGTCTCTTCCTCCTCTGTGCCTTTGTCTAACTCTTTCTCAGTTCTCGATTCTTCTACTCCTACTTCTGCCCCTTCTTCTAGCTCTCTTCCTCGTTCCTCCTCTTCTGGTCTCTCTCAACGTTCTCAGCGTCCCAAGCTTCCCCCTCGCTCTCAGTCATCTTCCTCTTCTAGTCACTCCAAATTACCTCCTCGCTCTAGACTTCCCATCACCTCTACCAAACACTATCCAGTCGGTCCAGCGGATATTTGCCAGGGCGAGAATCCCATTCAATATTTACGAATTTGGGAAGTCTGATCACCCTGCAATCTGAGAATTACGGTAAATAATTTGACGACACTGTTAATAATGAACACCGTCAAGGTGTCCCCTGACTACTGATTATACCTTTTGTCGGTATGAAATTAAGTTTTCCAAACCAGTTATGGTATTCCATAAGGTTGACAGACATCTCTCATCTCTCATCTCAAGCGTTGTTTCCACATAGCGATTTTGATCATTTAATTTGACTTTATATTGTCCTTGTCCCAATTTTGGTTTGTTTAGTTTGCAAGTTTTACATTTTAATTGGTCCTAACGTTGATTTTCCTAATTTTCAATATGTCATTTACGAATCGAAATGTTTAATTCGTAAATGCCTAGTAAATCCTAATTCTATTTTATGCTAAAGCCAGATGATTTTATTCTGCTTAACCTCACGATTATGACGCATTTTGACTATTCTGGCTATCATTAGACGATTTTATATAGCTTAAGAAGGATCTGTGGGAATCAATTAATCCTCTGAATTCCATATACCCTTCCAAATCTGAATAGCCTACAATTGTATAATAATAGCCAGAAAACAGAAGGAATGAGTCATAGCACTAAGAAAGGGTTAATAAAAGTATCTTATTGTCAAAGGTACAGTTGTGGACACAAATATCTGTCACTGAAATATTATGATTCATATATTTTTAGTTCTTTACGAATGTATACTGTAAAGCTGGCATCACAGGAGCACTTTGGTCTATCCTTTTTTACGGGCAATTGTAGACTGGCAGCCTTGAAATATAAATTATAATAGAAGTCAGGTACTCAACAAAATCGACCTTCAGTTTTGTTTCCGATGCCAATGGGAAATAGCCTCAACATATTACGAGAAAATACTCGCTCATCGAAAATTGCCAGAAGAAAAATCCCGCTAATGTGACACCAGCTCAATGGCGAGAAAAATATACAGCCTTAAAATACGTCTTACATAGTTACACCTGCGTCTGATTATCCATTGTTGTTTTGTCCCCTTCAGTTCCGCTGCCGTCCTTGTAACTTTATTCAGGCTGCCATTAGACGATTGTATTCTGTTTAAAAAAGTTCGAATCGCGGTGAATCACATATATGCTTTCATTAATTTAATTGGAGGTGTTTGGTGTTTGGTGTTGGTGTGAAATTAATATAATATAGATTAGACGATTTTTTATTCAGATTAGGAAGGGTATGTGGAAATCAGTGGGTCAATTGAGATAGTCTTGACCCTTATAATTCCCACAGATCCTTCCTAAACTGTATAAAATCGCCTAACGATAGTCAGAATAGATTGTCAAAATGCGTCATAATCTTCAAAGGGTTAATGACACCAGTAGCACCATTATGGCGGAGGTTGGCCTCATGGTAAATTGCCATGTCCTATTATATCTCTCTCTATATATATATATATACTGTTTATATCTATCAGCTGATGGTAATTGCCATGTGTTTATCTTGTTAACTCAGCTAATATGAAGATTGTGTAGCGAAATGTGTTGTTAGTTGTTAGGCTCAAGCTACTCCATATCACTACCTTATTACTGACAACGTATGCCAAACTCTTCATGTACTGACTAGAAGGGTACTCGGTAGAGTGCATACCTCCGCCTATGCTGGCAGAGGTATGGTCAGTGCACTGGATATATGTGTGAATATCCTAGATTCTAATACTGGGAGTACCACATGTATTCATTTCACTGAATTAATTAATATATTTGTAAGTTAATTTGCCTACTTAGTTGGAACAGGGTATAGTCCTACCCTAACCTAACACAACTAATGAATGAGTTAGTGTGGAGATCGGTTTTTCCACCATACCCAAGTTCAAGTGGGTTAGTGGGATTAACAAAGGGGACATGGCAAATGTACTAAAGCTCAGTGATAGCGAAAGAACTCGTACCAATGGTTTCAAATTAGATCAATTTCGTTTCAGAAAAGATATAGGCAAGTATTGGTTTGGTAACAGAGTTGTAGACGGGTGGAATGGACTACCAAGTGCTATAGTGGGATCTAAAACTGTAGGGAGCTTTAAGATAAAATTGGATAAGCATATGGACGAGAAGGGTTGGGTGTGAAGGGGGATCAGCCGGGTTGGGCCAATCAGCGCTCTGCAGACCTCCATAATCCTGCGTTAATCTCTAACCGTTTTGGTAAGATGATCCTCAGGGTATTAGAGTGTGAAGCCTATAATTGGGCTTTGTAATGAATTGGGGTTGTGTGGGACAGGGATCTGCCTTGCTTAGGCCAATCGGCTTTCTGCAGACTCCCATTTTCTTATGTTCTTATGTTATACCCGAAAGAGGATTTATGGAGCTCCGATCTTCCTCTCAATTTTCCATCTGAACAATTTTACCAACACACCTAAACTTCGTTAAATGCGGAAATAGCCTCACGAAAATAGCATGCCCTGGTGGGGGCACGAACTCTCGAACCTTGGGTGTGAGGCAGACACCTTACCAGTTAGACCAATAGAGATGTCCCACTTGGCCTGGTCGGCTCAGGGTATTTCCGCATCCGATCTGTTTTAGGCTAGCCTACTTTCACTGACTTTACATTAGCACAGGTTGAAAACTACCGGTTGAAATCGCCCACCTGCTGTACAGCTTGGACTAAAGCCTTCCTACCCTCTTCCCCTCCTTACAGAAGAATAAAGTGGTGGGTTGGATGGTGGAGGTGACGTGCCCGTGCGTGGAGTGTCCCCGCCAGCCGCTAGAGGATCACTGGAGCACAGATAAAGAAAACTTGGTCTATGTATCTTGACTGGAGCTACCACCGCCGCGTTACTGAGTACTCCACCCTCACTAATACGTCCTCCAGGGGCGTCACCAAGCTCTCCCTCAGGTAAGAGTGTAATATTACGATTCTTAGCTATAGTCTATTCAATACAATTAGGCCAAAAATGTTGACCACTAACCCTTATAACTCAGAAACAACTAGAGTAATCGACCTCTTTGTTTTCCATTCTTGTGTGTCTTGCTGATCCTCCCTAGAGTCCCTACCCCTTGTGGGAGTCAGGGCTGGCTACTGACTGACTGACTGTAACTGAGCTCATTTTTCTACCATTTGGGAAGAGTCGGGTAGGCAATTGGTGTGGAAATTTACTGGCCGTTTGCTCTAGTTGTGTTTGTTTCAGAGCTTAGGGGTAACGATTTCTGGCCTACTTATAATGAATGGACTATAGTGTATGTTGATAGCCATTAACCCCTTGAGGATTATGATGCATTGTAACAGTTTATTCTGGCTATCATTAGACGAATTATGGAAGTCGGAGGGATTATTGAGATAGTTTTTACACCTTTGACTACTAAGAGGGCCTTCCTAAACTGAATGAAATCGTCTAATGATAGCCAAAATAAACTTGCCAGAATGTGTCATAATCCTCAAGGGGTTAAGAGGCTTGAACATTATGCAAGCAGTTAACCCATTCATTGCCAGGGACGTCCTTTTCATCATATTCTGGCAACTATTAGACGATTTTATTCAGCTTAGGAAGGACCTCTGGCAATACTATAGCTTCAAACTATCTCCACCACCCTTTTAACCACCACAAATCCATCCTAAGCTCCAATAATATCGTCTAAATACAGCTAAAATAAAATATAACACGTCGCTGGTACTCAAAGGGTTAAACCACAGGTAGTCAACAATATACAGTTATACACTGTGGCTTAAAGTGATAGAAATCTTACAATAAAGCTCATGATATATCATATTGTTTATGTAACTAATATTAATGAACAATTGTGTTATTATTTTGGGAATGTGTGTGTGTGTGTGTGTGTGTATATTTACGTATTTGTAGTTTACAGGAATTGAGCAGCGCTCGTGTTGTCCTGTCTTAGTTACTTTATAATCAATCCATTTTACTTAGACAAGTATCGTAATGGATATTCACAATTCCCAGTATTATTATGTTACCTCCACCAACCGATTTTACTCCTAAACTCAATTAATGAAATCAACAAATACATGTGGCAGTCCAGGGATTCGAACCTAGGACGCTCACACCGAAATTCAGTGCATTTATCCATTGCGCTATGAAGACAGTTAAAGAAAGGTTGACAAGCCTACGCTTTATTATGCAGTTTCGAATCCTGCATATCAATCTAAGCATGTACACACTTTCCAACTGCGCTATATTAGGCTATGGATAGATGAAAGGAAGGAGTAATTAATGGGGCCTTAACCCTTAGGAAGGCCTCTCTATAAACTACCCCTGAACCTGAATGAATTATTATGTTACCTCCACCAACCGACTTTACTCCTAAACCCAATTAATGAAATCAACAAATACATGTGGCAGTCCAGGGATTCGAACCTAGGATACTCACACCGAAATTCAGTGCATTTATCCATTGCACTATGAAGACAATTAAAGAAAGGTGGACAAGCCTACGATTTATTATGCAGTTTCGAATCCTGCATATCAATCTAAGCATGTACACACTTTCCAACTGCGCTATTTTGGACTAACATATCATAGCTTATGTTGTCCTATTTCCATATTTACTTTTATGCAACCTAGATTTGAACATGTTAATGTTCTTCGCTCTCACCACCTCCTCCTCCAAGTTGTTCCAAGTCTCTATACTTCTATATGGGAAGCTGAATTTCTTTGTGTCCTTACGACATCGTGTGTACTTACTCTAGTTATTACTCAGTTACTCAGTTACTTGTTCGTCAAGGGGAATCCACGCAATGCGAGCTAAGCTCATTATTATCGCGCCTCCTTAACTGGGAATGTATTGCGTGAAATGCATGTTAAGTGTTTTATGTACTGTTGGAATGGCTGTGGATGTGTGTAGTCTGTATTTAGCCAATTGGCGACAACGGAAACGAAGGCTTAGGGTGGATCTGTATGGTACCATTCTCACTATAGACGGTACCGTCTCGCCCGAAGGCTTAGGTAGCCATCAGCTTAGGTGAACCATATGATACCCATCTCGCCTGTGTGTGTGTGTGTGTACATAAGTCGTTGTGTGTGTGTGTGTATGCATGGGTACTGTATAATTATATAGTCGTGTGTGTGTGTGTGTTGCATAGTCGTGTATTTTCAGTATATACTGCAATGTGTATTTACTGTCCACTATTCTTATGCATATATGTATGTGTTAAAATTATATATTTCGGCCTCGCTCTTTAACTACGGCTCCATAGCTCCTTAGCTACGGCAACAGAAGACGGTGCTAACCCTTCACATTGGTGACCGGTCCCTTGCCCCCCCCCCCCTCCCCCCCACCCCCGGCTGCCTCTCTACTCAAGGTTTATAGAAACACCTACCCAAGATCAATAGTACTATTATTGGTCTTGCACCTGCCCTTAACCCCTTCAGCACGATGACAAAGTTTTACCTTTGATTCTGGCTTAAACTAGACGATTTTATGTAGTTTAAAAAGACCAATATGTTATTCTGAGGCTTTATTGAGATCGTATTTACCCCTTTGAGTCCTGGAGGTAGATTACAAGCTAAAGAAAATCGTCTAATGTTAACTTGAATATGATAAGAATACGTCATCGTGCTGCAGGGGTTTAGGAAAGATTTGTATATATTTGTGCATATACTTATTTAATTATTATTGTCTGTAGTTTCCTCCTAAGACCTTCATCAAGCTTTAGAAACCTACCCCCAAGACCCCCCTTCGAGATCAATTTGTACAATTTTCGGTAGAGAAATATCCTGGCAAAGGCCAGTTCTTCCTAAATTACAGGCTCTTTATCGATCGCCAGGAAAAATAGACACCTAAATGACATCAATGGTTTTAACATCAAACTAATATATCAAACGTCTTGAAATCTCAAAACTAATGGGGCTAAACATGAGGAAGAATGGGGTTCACAAAAACAGTATATGGACAAATATGTTTTGGATAAGGAACTGTATATGTTTGCAAAATAGGATGGTTTATTTGACCACTTGCGAGTTTCGGGCTATAAGGAAGTTGGAGCTGTAGACATCTATATCTAGCAGAATTACCAGCTAAAATATGGTTGTCGTGCATATATGAACACATAAAATACCATTAATCAAACTTGCTATTCATCAAAAACTTACATATTTTATTCTGTTACATATCAACGGCTCCAACTTCCTTATTGCCTGAAACTCGCAAGTAGAGGTAGGGTTCACGATATCTGGCCTAACTATTTGGAACAAGGTATAGTTTCTCTCCACGGAGAAGGGTCGCTGGTCCAACCGCTTATAATCTGATATTGCCAAATATTTATATATGTAGCTATCTTCAAACGTCTTTTTATCAGCTTAGGAAATATCTCTCGGAGTTAGAGGGTTAATTATTGACATGGTCTTTAACCCACTGATTCCTTGAGATTGTTTCTAAACAAAATAAAATCATTTGAAAATAACAATAAAATAAATAAATAATATATGGCCTTATTAATAGTGTCAATTCTACTCCCGATTCAACACTAAACAAAAACTTTCCTTCCTTCACCCGTCAATGGCCTCAACACTAACCATTTTACCCTCGCCTATTATCTTATTTTGGATTATAGCAATTACTCTCCGGAGAGTTTCGATGACATTATTTAGTGATGGGCGTTTTCTATGATTTTTATATACCATTGATGTGATAAGGTTGATAAACTCAGAGGGCCACAGCAGCTCGGACGTCCTGCGGGAATTGATAATTTTCAATTGTCCATGAAACATTTTCCCCAAACCGAAAACATCGCTGGCTGGGTGACTGATGAATCCAAAGAAAAACTCAGGCGCATAGTCGGGAAAGTTCTTGTAATCGTCGGGTGAGTGGTTCTTGTACTTAGGTGGTGGGATACCCGTGTTAGAAGCGAGACCAGCGTCAATAATCATGGCCTTAGGATAGTTCATGTCATCCATATCAACCAAGACATTGTTCCCCTTGATGTCGTTATGGATATATCCCGTCCAGTGGAACTGAGACAATTTTGATGCCAAACTAAAGAAAACTCTCATCCACCACAAACTCTCATGGCGAATTGCATAGGGGCAAGTTACCTCATCCAGCTCTGTGCCGTCACAATAAGATATTATGAGACAAGGATGGTCCCGAGCCACAGCTAATAGACGCGGGGCTCCTCCTGCACCGTCCACGTCACTTAGAGTCTTAGCCTCCATTAGGTAATCCTGTTGTGAAGCGTACTTAGTCCCTAGTTTTCTGACTGCCGTTTGTCCACGGTACTGTACTAGGTACACCGTGCCATACTTTCCTGTTCCCAAATACTCCATTTCTTCACACTCTGACATGATGGTATTTTTGTTTGAATACATCTTGGAATCGAACAGCAGATCGGGCAGGGTACCCATCTGCTTAGTAGTATCTGAGCACATAACTGTATTTGTAAGCTAGTTAGTTATAATAGGCCTTCAGAGACTATCTACCTTTCTGGATTTTTGAACCAGTGCACTGTTAAGTCAAGAAAAGCGGCAGGACTAGAGCCACTTTTCAAGAAACGTTATCTTCTGAATTGTTATTCGGAAGACTGACAAACATCGCGCACTTGTATGACCATGATAAGATCAAAATATCGACATTGTAACAATGATATAAGAACAAGAATATACATCACAATAAATGTAGTGAAACTTCTCCAATATTTATGTTTCTTAATTATTAAATGCTTTCCCTTCAGTACAAGCCCCAACACTCTGAGAAACAACATAGATAAAGAAGCGAATAATTGTTTTTCGAATTTTATAAAAGACTCTCAAAATATATTTTCGTTTTCTCTAATAACAGTGTTACGAAAGAAAATGAATATATATGGTGGCAGACTATTATAGACTAAAGGTCGATTGTAAAAAATGACACGATGTTGATAGAAGTCTATTACAGAAGCTGCCAGTTAAGAGTTATGCATAAAAGTTGCTGGAAATGCTCTCGAGTAAATCTACCATTATTGCAGTGTCACACGAGCGCTGCAAAGTTGGCAAGAGTCCACCTGGTGACAGGTGCTGCCGGCGAGGGCTCGCAAGGCTCGGTGCTGGAGGATGGGCTCTATAGGGTTGCTTTGGGGTTTCTGACTCCCTTCTCTCTTCCCAGTGAGTGTGACAGGTGACTACGCCGGCCCCATTCTTCATGGGGCAAAGCTACAGGACAAATGCCCGGGTAGTACAAGGCCCCTAGCTCAAAGCCGAGGCTTGTCCCATTTCAATTGGCCACATTCTGGGTTTCGTGGCCCTGCGGAGGTCTTACTCCCTTTCATTGCCTGGGGCACCTGGTAACCGCAGCTAGTATCTTCCATACGTTCTCCCTTTTTTCTTTATATGGTGACAACTTATGCTTTTTTCGCTGTTCTTCCCTGTTCATGTCTACTGCTTTGGAGGTTCCGCTGAGTGAGCCCCTTGTGGCATGCAGCCTGCCACCCAGGGATACGTTTGGCTGTCGGTCCGATTCACCGCAGGAGCACGGTGAGTCGGGGATGGTTTTGGGTGCTCTCGACCTGCCCGCTGAATTGTCCCTTGATCATCGCTCGTCCCTCTCGTACACCACTGCTCCGAGTCTGTCTACAACCTGTATGTCCAGATCATCGTCTTCTAAACTTAAACTAACGTGGTGGCCTGGGTTGGTTATTATTTGTTCTCGAAGTTATATTTGATGGCTTGATTATTCCAAAATTTGTCGAGGCAATTTTTTTATTATATTTTTTTTTATTTTTTTATTTTTTTATTTTTTTTTGTCGAAAGACACCACATTCCCTGCCTCAATCACTGGGTTAGGTAGGCTATTCCACACATCAACGATTCTTGAGCTGAAGTAGGCTACATCTGCCGCCTCTTCGTTCTTGTTCTTTCCTTGGCCAGTTTCTTGCTGTTGCCACGGGTTGGTCCTTCATTCCTCTCAAGATGGAAGTTCATCTCTCTGTCATTCTGTCCATTTTATATACCTCGATCATGTCACCCCTTACACGTTGATAGGCCATTGAAGGTATTTTTAGTACGGTACTTGCAGTCGATCAGGGTAACTGAGAGATTTTAGCCCTGGTACCAGCTTTGAGGCTCTTCGGAGAACATTTTCAACTATTTATGTTTCTCTTTTTGTTTTGTTTTTGTTTTTTTGTTTTTTTCTTATATGGAGACCATACTGACTGGGCATATGGCACTTCAAATGTGGTCTAACTATCGTTTAAAAAAAAGTTTCTGAATCCTCCTTGCAATTTACCTTCATAATTTCTGTTATTTCATTGATATGTTTCTCAAGATATAGTAGCCATTAACCTCCGGTGTTCTGTAGCTGC
Organism: Paralithodes platypus; assembly: GCA_032716605.1. NCBI lineage: Eukaryota > Metazoa > Arthropoda > Malacostraca > Decapoda > Lithodidae > Paralithodes > Paralithodes platypus. Next base: position 5,756,201 of record CM064513.1, on the reverse strand, counting down.
TACAAATTCAAGTTACGTTGGGGTCAAAATACCTGGACACACGCAGTTTAAAACAGTCTAAGCCATAGGAGGCAGGGAAGATTGATTGAATATCACACGAATACCAAGTCCCTTCCTTGTACCGTGTATTATTGTCTGTGTAAAGTTAAAATTACAGTTCACAGTTCCTATTATGTCTGGAAGTGATACAATGGTTAAAACAATCCAATTTCATGTTGAATTTCCTGTTTTCCTTCTCATATACCTGTATACTGTTTTGATGCGTAATGGTTAGTGCGCTGGATTTATGTGTGAGCATCCTAGGTTCGAGTCCTTGTAGTATTACATGTATTCATAAATACCATTGTGCTGGTGGTGTAATAGTTTAGATGCTTATGTTCTAGGTGTGGTGTCCCGAATTGGAATCCCGGGAGGACCATGTGCTTTCATTAGTTTATTCAGGTACATTGGGGTTTGTAATGGATGATTAATGTTAAGAACGGGGTGTTACTTGTTTATGTTTGTAAGTTAATTAGTGGGTTGGTGATAATATTAATTTATTCAAATCACCAAACACAATAGTCTCTCGTTTGATACCGTCTTTCCCGCACATTATACTGCCCGAGAGTAGCTTGTTGTGGTCCGATTCCTAAACGTAAATACACAGCTTGCTAACCCTTTCAAGATACGATCACGCATTACTGTTTTTGTTTCCTGGCTATCATTAGACGATTATATTCAGATTAGGAAGGGCATAATTATGGACGTCAGAGGGTTAATTGAGATAGTCTTTACCCTTATAATGCTCACAGATTCTTCCTAAGTTTTATACAAATCTTCATTATGATAGCCAGAATAAACTGTGAAAGTGTGGCATTATCCTCATGGTGCTAAGTCTCAAAATGTTCCCCTTATATCGTAGTTACTTCCTGAATCCTGGTGGATCACATATATGCTTTCATTAATTTAAATGGAGGTTTTTGGTGTTGTGAAATTAATAAAAAATATAGATTATTATCAGAAGAAAATTATTCACAATTAAAGAAAACTGTACTTTTTTTCTTAATATTGGGGTAACTTAGACGAAAAATGCGTACACCTGAGTAGTTGTCCCACATCTTGTCAGGGGGAGCCGCAGAGGGCTGCTCTCGGGCAGCATGACATGCGGGGGTTGTGCAGGGGAATTAGTAGCAAGGCATAGGATCGGTTCAAGGATTAGGATGAGGGAGATATGATTAGTAATCCTATTTGTAAAGGAATCAAGAGTGGGGCTATTAACTACTGTACCGGTATGTGAGATGGGAGGTGATTCCACTCTTGGATGCTGCGGGGAAAAAATGAATGTCTGAATATGTCCGTGCTTGCCTGATATACGATTATACGTGGTATTTTTAATTGTGGCTGCGTCTCGTTATTGATATTATTGTGAGTGTGTGGATCCCAGACGTTGTTGCAGTATTCTAAGTGTGACCGAACAAGTATTCTAAACACTAGAATATTCATGTTTGCGCGTTCTTCCTCCACTGTTTCTATTTGTGCCTCACTTACACAGAAAGTAATCCAGTTAACTATCACAAACACCTACTCCTATTAATTTCACTACACTTAACAAGCACACAACACTTCTTTCCAACACACCTAAAGGACCTCTGACGTATCGGTGTCTTGATTGTGGCTCTCTATCAATCTTTAATCCTGGGGGGGGGGGGACACTTGTCACAGGCACCTTTGCCTTTTGTCTCCTTCATTCACATAGACAAACAGGACTACAGTAGGAATAATGTTGACTATGTAGGCTATCAACGGTGATAGGGTAATGGCTGATGGACTATGTTTAAGGGGAGATGGGTCGTTTTTCTGGTCCACTTTCTCCCTCGTGTTGAACCCCATTAGTTAGGTTACTTTAACACCTTTCGCCCCATTTCGTTGTTAATTTTAAGACCTTTCGTTCTATTCAGGTGTCGATTTTTTAAAATTTTAAGAGGCAGGCCGGGAAATTTTTCTACCGAAAAAATTACAAATTAATCTTAAGGGGTGTTTTTCTAAACTTGATGGTGGTGGTGATGATATTGATGGTTCACAGATAACCTGTTCATCATTGTTAACCCTTTGAGTACCGGCGACGTGTGTTATATGTTATTCTATGTTTCGGTGCTTATGTTCTGGGTGTGGTGTCCCAAGTTTGAATCCCGAGAGGACCATATACTTTCATTAGTTTATTCCTGTGTTAGTGGTGTAATGGTTTAGATGCTTATGTTCTGGGTGTGGTGTCCCAAGTTTGAATCCCGAGAGGACCATATGCTTTCATTAGTTTATTCCTGTGTTAGTGGTGTAATGGTTTAGATGCTTATGTTCTGGGTGTGGTGTCCCAAGTTTGAATCCCGAGAGGACCATATGCTTTCATTAGTTTATTCCTGTGTTAGTGGTGTAATGGTTTAGATGCTTATGTTCTGGGTGTGGTGTCCCAAGTTGGAATCCCGGGAAGACCATATGCTTTCATTAGTTTATTCAAGTACCTTGGGGTTTGTAATGGATGATTAATGTTAAGAACGGAGTGTTACTTAATTATAGCCAGGGTGTCCAACGAAAGCCGAGTCCATTAATTTTAGTCTGTATTATTGTTTATATAGAGATACATTTATGGTTTATAGTTCAAATGATATCTTTGGAAGTGATAACATGGCCAAAACAATGATATGTTATGTTAATTTTCTCGTATTCCTTATTCAAACAAAATTGCTCCGGTTTGACACCCATGATTTTCTAGCTATATTTATGAGATATTCTTCCAGACTTTCTCCTACTTTTTCTTCCTCTTCTGTCTCCGTTTTCACTACAGTCTCTTCCTCCTCTGTGCCTTTGTCTAACTCTTTCTCAGTTCTCGATTCTTCTACTCCTACTTCTGCCCCTTCTTCTAGCTCTCTTCCTCGTTCCTCCTCTTCTGGTCTCTCTCAACGTTCTCAGCGTCCCAAGCTTCCCCCTCGCTCTCAGTCATCTTCCTCTTCTAGTCACTCCAAATTACCTCCTCGCTCTAGACTTCCCATCACCTCTACCAAACACTATCCAGTCGGTCCAGCGGATATTTGCCAGGGCGAGAATCCCATTCAATATTTACGAATTTGGGAAGTCTGATCACCCTGCAATCTGAGAATTACGGTAAATAATTTGACGACACTGTTAATAATGAACACCGTCAAGGTGTCCCCTGACTACTGATTATACCTTTTGTCGGTATGAAATTAAGTTTTCCAAACCAGTTATGGTATTCCATAAGGTTGACAGACATCTCTCATCTCTCATCTCAAGCGTTGTTTCCACATAGCGATTTTGATCATTTAATTTGACTTTATATTGTCCTTGTCCCAATTTTGGTTTGTTTAGTTTGCAAGTTTTACATTTTAATTGGTCCTAACGTTGATTTTCCTAATTTTCAATATGTCATTTACGAATCGAAATGTTTAATTCGTAAATGCCTAGTAAATCCTAATTCTATTTTATGCTAAAGCCAGATGATTTTATTCTGCTTAACCTCACGATTATGACGCATTTTGACTATTCTGGCTATCATTAGACGATTTTATATAGCTTAAGAAGGATCTGTGGGAATCAATTAATCCTCTGAATTCCATATACCCTTCCAAATCTGAATAGCCTACAATTGTATAATAATAGCCAGAAAACAGAAGGAATGAGTCATAGCACTAAGAAAGGGTTAATAAAAGTATCTTATTGTCAAAGGTACAGTTGTGGACACAAATATCTGTCACTGAAATATTATGATTCATATATTTTTAGTTCTTTACGAATGTATACTGTAAAGCTGGCATCACAGGAGCACTTTGGTCTATCCTTTTTTACGGGCAATTGTAGACTGGCAGCCTTGAAATATAAATTATAATAGAAGTCAGGTACTCAACAAAATCGACCTTCAGTTTTGTTTCCGATGCCAATGGGAAATAGCCTCAACATATTACGAGAAAATACTCGCTCATCGAAAATTGCCAGAAGAAAAATCCCGCTAATGTGACACCAGCTCAATGGCGAGAAAAATATACAGCCTTAAAATACGTCTTACATAGTTACACCTGCGTCTGATTATCCATTGTTGTTTTGTCCCCTTCAGTTCCGCTGCCGTCCTTGTAACTTTATTCAGGCTGCCATTAGACGATTGTATTCTGTTTAAAAAAGTTCGAATCGCGGTGAATCACATATATGCTTTCATTAATTTAATTGGAGGTGTTGGTGTGAAATTAATATAATATAGATTAGACGATTTTTTATTCAGATTAGGAAGGGTATGTGGAAATCAGTGGGTCAATTGAGATAGTCTTGACCCTTATAATTCCCACAGATCCTTCCTAAACTGTATAAAATCGCCTAACGATAGTCAGAATAGATTGTCAAAATGCGTCATAATCTTCAAAGGGTTAATGACACCAGTAGCACCATTATGGCGGAGGTTGGCCTCATGGTAAATTGCCATGTCCTATTATATCTCTCTCTATATATATATATATACTGTTTATATCTATCAGCTGATGGTAATTGCCATGTGTTTATCTTGTTAACTCAGCTAATATGAAGATTGTGTAGCGAAATGTGTTGTTAGTTGTTAGGCTCAAGCTACTCCATATCACTACCTTATTACTGACAACGTATGCCAAACTCTTCATGTACTGACTAGAAGGGTACTCGGTAGAGTGCATACCTCCGCCTATGCTGGCAGAGGTATGGTCAGTGCACTGGATATATGTGTGAATATCCTAGATTCTAATACTGGGAGTACCACATGTATTCATTTCACTGAATTAATTAATATATTTGTAAGTTAATTTGCCTACTTAGTTGGAACAGGGTATAGTCCTACCCTAACCTAACACAACTAATGAATGAGTTAGTGTGGAGATCGGTTTTTCCACCATACCCAAGTTCAAGTGGGTTAGTGGGATTAACAAAGGGGACATGGCAAATGTACTAAAGCTCAGTGATAGCGAAAGAACTCGTACCAATGGTTTCAAATTAGATCAATTTCGTTTCAGAAAAGATATAGGCAAGTATTGGTTTGGTAACAGAGTTGTAGACGGGTGGAATGGACTACCAAGTGCTATAGTGGGATCTAAAACTGTAGGGAGCTTTAAGATAAAATTGGATAAGCATATGGACGAGAAGGGTTGGGTGTGAAGGGGGATCAGCCGGGTTGGGCCAATCAGCGCTCTGCAGACCTCCATAATCCTGCGTTAATCTCTAACCGTTTTGGTAAGATGATCCTCAGGGTATTAGAGTGTGAAGCCTATAATTGGGCTTTGTAATGAATTGGGGTTGTGTGGGACAGGGATCTGCCTTGCTTAGGCCAATCGGCTTTCTGCAGACTCCCATTTTCTTATGTTCTTATGTTATACCCGAAAGAGGATTTATGGAGCTCCGATCTTCCTCTCAATTTTCCATCTGAACAATTTTACCAACACACCTAAACTTCGTTAAATGCGGAAATAGCCTCACGAAAATAGCATGCCCTGGTGGGGGCACGAACTCTCGAACCTTGGGTGTGAGGCAGACACCTTACCAGTTAGACCAATAGAGATGTCCCACTTGGCCTGGTCGGCTCAGGGTATTTCCGCATCCGATCTGTTTTAGGCTAGCCTACTTTCACTGACTTTACATTAGCACAGGTTGAAAACTACCGGTTGAAATCGCCCACCTGCTGTACAGCTTGGACTAAAGCCTTCCTACCCTCTTCCCCTCCTTACAGAAGAATAAAGTGGTGGGTTGGATGGTGGAGGTGACGTGCCCGTGCGTGGAGTGTCCCCGCCAGCCGCTAGAGGATCACTGGAGCACAGATAAAGAAAACTTGGTCTATGTATCTTGACTGGAGCTACCACCGCCGCGTTACTGAGTACTCCACCCTCACTAATACGTCCTCCAGGGGCGTCACCAAGCTCTCCCTCAGGTAAGAGTGTAATATTACGATTCTTAGCTATAGTCTATTCAATACAATTAGGCCAAAAATGTTGACCACTAACCCTTATAACTCAGAAACAACTAGAGTAATCGACCTCTTTGTTTTCCATTCTTGTGTGTCTTGCTGATCCTCCCTAGAGTCCCTACCCCTTGTGGGAGTCAGGGCTGGCTACTGACTGACTGACTGTAACTGAGCTCATTTTTCTACCATTTGGGAAGAGTCGGGTAGGCAATTGGTGTGGAAATTTACTGGCCGTTTGCTCTAGTTGTGTTTGTTTCAGAGCTTAGGGGTAACGATTTCTGGCCTACTTATAATGAATGGACTATAGTGTATGTTGATAGCCATTAACCCCTTGAGGATTATGATGCATTGTAACAGTTTATTCTGGCTATCATTAGACGAATTATGGAAGTCGGAGGGATTATTGAGATAGTTTTTACACCTTTGACTACTAAGAGGGCCTTCCTAAACTGAATGAAATCGTCTAATGATAGCCAAAATAAACTTGCCAGAATGTGTCATAATCCTCAAGGGGTTAAGAGGCTTGAACATTATGCAAGCAGTTAACCCATTCATTGCCAGGGACGTCCTTTTCATCATATTCTGGCAACTATTAGACGATTTTATTCAGCTTAGGAAGGACCTCTGGCAATACTATAGCTTCAAACTATCTCCACCACCCTTTTAACCACCACAAATCCATCCTAAGCTCCAATAATATCGTCTAAATACAGCTAAAATAAAATATAACACGTCGCTGGTACTCAAAGGGTTAAACCACAGGTAGTCAACAATATACAGTTATACACTGTGGCTTAAAGTGATAGAAATCTTACAATAAAGCTCATGATATATCATATTGTTTATGTAACTAATATTAATGAACAATTGTGTTATTATTTTGGGAATGTGTGTGTGTGTGTGTGTATATTTACGTATTTGTAGTTTACAGGAATTGAGCAGCGCTCGTGTTGTCCTGTCTTAGTTACTTTATAATCAATCCATTTTACTTAGACAAGTATCGTAATGGATATTCACAATTCCCAGTATTATTATGTTACCTCCACCAACCGATTTTACTCCTAAACTCAATTAATGAAATCAACAAATACATGTGGCAGTCCAGGGATTCGAACCTAGGACGCTCACACCGAAATTCAGTGCATTTATCCATTGCGCTATGAAGACAGTTAAAGAAAGGTTGACAAGCCTACGCTTTATTATGCAGTTTCGAATCCTGCATATCAATCTAAGCATGTACACACTTTCCAACTGCGCTATATTAGGCTATGGATAGATGAAAGGAAGGAGTAATTAATGGGGCCTTAACCCTTAGGAAGGCCTCTCTATAAACTACCCCTGAACCTGAATGAATTATTATGTTACCTCCACCAACCGACTTTACTCCTAAACCCAATTAATGAAATCAACAAATACATGTGGCAGTCCAGGGATTCGAACCTAGGATACTCACACCGAAATTCAGTGCATTTATCCATTGCACTATGAAGACAATTAAAGAAAGGTGGACAAGCCTACGATTTATTATGCAGTTTCGAATCCTGCATATCAATCTAAGCATGTACACACTTTCCAACTGCGCTATTTTGGACTAACATATCATAGCTTATGTTGTCCTATTTCCATATTTACTTTTATGCAACCTAGATTTGAACATGTTAATGTTCTTCGCTCTCACCACCTCCTCCTCCAAGTTGTTCCAAGTCTCTATACTTCTATATGGGAAGCTGAATTTCTTTGTGTCCTTACGACATCGTGTGTACTTACTCTAGTTATTACTCAGTTACTCAGTTACTTGTTCGTCAAGGGGAATCCACGCAATGCGAGCTAAGCTCATTATTATCGCGCCTCCTTAACTGGGAATGTATTGCGTGAAATGCATGTTAAGTGTTTTATGTACTGTTGGAATGGCTGTGGATGTGTGTGTAGTCTGTATTTAGCCAATTGGCGACAACGGAAACGAAGGCTTAGGGTGGATCTGTATGGTACCATTCTCACTATAGACGGTACCGTCTCGCCCGAAGGCTTAGGTAGCCATCAGCTTAGGTGAACCATATGATACCCATCTCGCCTGTGTGTGTGTGTGTACATAAGTCGTTGTGTGTGTGTGTATGCATGGGTACTGTATAATTATATAGTCGTGTGTGTGTGTGTGTTGCATAGTCGTGTATTTTCAGTATATACTGCAATGTGTATTTACTGTCCACTATTCTTATGCATATATGTATGTGTTAAAATTATATTTCGGCCTCGCTCTTTAACTACGGCTCCATAGCTCCTTAGCTACGGCAACAGAAGACGGTGCTAACCCTTCACATTGGTGACCGGTCCCTTGCCCCCCCCCCCCCCTCCCCCCCACCCCCGGCTGCCTCTCTACTCAAGGTTTATAGAAACACCTACCCAAGATCAATAGTACTATTATTGGTCTTGCACCTGCCCTTAACCCCTTCAGCACGATGACAAAGTTTTACCTTTGATTCTGGCTTAAACTAGACGATTTTATGTAGTTTAAAAAGACCAATATGTTATTCTGAGGCTTTATTGAGATCGTATTTACCCCTTTGAGTCCTGGAGGTAGATTACAAGCTAAAGAAAATCGTCTAATGTTAACTTGAATATGATAAGAATACGTCATCGTGCTGCAGGGGTTTAGGAAAGATTTGTATATTTGTGCATATACTTATTTAATTATTATTGTCTGTAGTTTCCTCCTAAGACCTTCATCAAGCTTTAGAAACCTACCCCCAAGACCCCCCTTCGAGATCAATTTGTACAATTTTCGGTAGAGAAATATCCTGGCAAAGGCCAGTTCTTCCTAATTTCCAGGCTCTTTATCGATCGCCAGGAAAAATAGACACCTAAATGACATCAATGGTTTTAACATCAAACTAATATATCAAACGTCTTGAAATCTCAAAACTAATGGGGCAACACATGAGGCAGAAGGGAGTTCACAAAAAACAGTATATGGACAAATATGTTTTGGATAAGGAACTGTATATGTTTGCAAAATAGGATGGTTTATTTGACCACTTGCGAGTTTCGGGCTATAAGGAAGTTGGAGCTGTAGACATCTATATCTAGCAGAATTACCAGCTAAAATATGGTTGTCGTGCATATATGAACACATAAAATACCATTAATCAAACTTGCTATTCATCAAAAACTTACATATTTTATTCTGTTACATATCAACGGCTCCAACTTCCTTATTGCCTGAAACTCGCAAGTAGAGGTAGGGTTCACGATATCTGGCCTAACTATTTGGAACAAGGTATAGTTTCTCTCCACGGAGAAGGGTCGCTGGTCCAACCGCTTATAATCTGATATTGCCAAATATTTATATATGTAGCTATCTTCAAACGTCTTTTTATCAGCTTAGGAAATATCTCTCGGAGTTAGAGGGTTAATTATTGACATGGTCTTTAACCCACTGATTCCTTGAGATTGTTTCTAAACAAAATAAAATCATTTGAAAATAACAATAAAATAAATAAATAATATATGGCCTTATTAATAGTGTCAATTCTACTCCCGATTCAACACTAAACAAAAACTTTCCTTCCTTCACCCGTCAATGGCCTCAACACTAACCATTTTACCCTCGCCTATTATCTTATTTTGGATTATAGCAATTACTCTCCGGAGAGTTTCGATGACATTATTTAGTGATGGGCGTTTTCTATGATTTTTATATACCATTGATGTGATAAGGTTGATAAACTCAGAGGGCCACAGCAGCTCGGACGTCCTGCGGGAATTGATAATTTTCAATTGTCCATGAAACATTTTCCCCAAACCGAAAACATCGCTGGCTGGGTGACTGATGAATCCAAAGAAAAACTCAGGCGCATAGTCGGGAAAGTTCTTGTAATCGTCGGGTGAGTGGTTCTTGTACTTAGGTGGTGGGATACCCGTGTTAGAAGCGAGACCAGCGTCAATAATCATGGCCTTAGGATAGTTCATGTCATCCATATCAACCAAGACATTGTTCCCCTTGATGTCGTTATGGATATATCCCGTCCAGTGGAACTGAGACAATTTTGATGCCAAACTAAAGAAAACTCTCATCCACCACAAACTCTCATGGCGAATTGCATAGGGGCAAGTTACCTCATCCAGCTCTGTGCCGTCACAATAAGATATTATGAGACAAGGATGGTCCCGAGCCACAGCTAATAGACGCGGGGCTCCTCCTGCACCGTCCACGTCACTTAGAGTCTTAGCCTCCATTAGGTAATCCTGTTGTGAAGCGTACTTAGTCCCTAGTTTTCTGACTGCCGTTTGTCCACGGTACTGTACTAGGTACACCGTGCCATACTTTCCTGTTCCCAAATACTCCATTTCTTCACACTCTGACATGATGGTATTTTTGTTTGAATACATCTTGGAATCGAACAGCAGATCGGGCAGGGTACCCATCTGCTTAGTAGTATCTGAGCACATAACTGTATTTGTAAGCTAGTTAGTTATAATAGGCCTTCAGAGACTATCTACCTTTCTGGATTTTTGAACCAGTGCACTGTTAAGTCAAGAAAAGCGGCAGGACTAGAGCCACTTTTCAAGAAACGTTATCTTCTGAATTGTTATTCGGAAGACTGACAAACATCGCGCACTTGTATGACCATGATAAGATCAAAATATCGACATTGTAACAATGATATAAGAACAAGAATATACATCACAATAAATGTAGTGAAACTTCTCCAATATTTATGTTTCTTAATTATTAAATGCTTTCCCTTCAGTACAAGCCCCAACACTCTGAGAAACAACATAGATAAAGAAGCGAATAATTGTTTTTCGAATTTTATAAAAGACTCTCAAAATATATTTTCGTTTTCTCTAATAACAGTGTTACGAAAGAAAATGAATATATGGTGGCAGACTATTATAGACTAAAGGTCGATTGTAAAAAATGACACGATGTTGATAGAAGTCTATTACAGAAGCTGCCAGTTAAGAGTTATGCATAAAAGTTGCTGGAAATGCTCTCGAGTAAATCTACCATTATTGCAGTGTCACACGAGCGCTGCAAAGTTGGCAAGAGTCCACCTGGTGACAGGTGCTGCCGGCGAGGGCTCGCAAGGCTCGGTGCTGGAGGATGGGCTCTATAGGGTTGCTTTGGGGTTTCTGACTCCCTTCTCTCTTCCCAGTGAGTGTGACAGGTGACTACGCCGGCCCCATTCTTCATGGGGCAAAGCTACAGGACAAATGCCCGGGTAGTACAAGGCCCCTAGCTCAAAGCCGAGGCTTGTCCCATTTCAATTGGCCACATTCTGGGTTTCGTGGCCCTGCGGAGGTCTTACTCCCTTTCATTGCCTGGGGCACCTGGTAACCGCAGCTAGTATCTTCCATACGTTCTCCCTTTTTTCTTTATATGGTGACAACTTATGCTTTTTTCGCTGTTCTTCCCTGTTCATGTCTACTGCTTTGGAGGTTCCGCTGAGTGAGCCCCTTGTGGCATGCAGCCTGCCACCCAGGGATACGTTTGGCTGTCGGTCCGATTCACCGCAGGAGCACGGTGAGTCGGGGATGGTTTTGGGTGCTCTCGACCTGCCCGCTGAATTGTCCCTTGATCATCGCTCGTCCCTCTCGTACACCACTGCTCCGAGTCTGTCTACAACCTGTATGTCCAGATCATCGTCTTCTAAACTTAAACTAACGTGGTGGCCTGGGTTGGTTATTATTTGTTCTCGAAGTTATATTTGATGGCTTGATTATTCCAAAATTTGTCGAGGCAATTTTTTTATTATATTTTTTTTTATTTTTTTTATTTTTTTATTTTTTTTTGTCGAAAGACACCACATTCCCTGCCTCAATCACTGGGTTAGGTAGGCTATTCCACACATCAACGATTCTTGAGCTGAAGTAGGCTACATCTGCCGCCTCTTCGTTCTTGTTCTTTCCTTGGCCAGTTTCTTGCTGTTGCCACGGGTTGGTCCTTCATTCCTCTCAAGATGGAAGTTCATCTCTCTGTCATTCTGTCCATTTTATATACCTCGATCATGTCACCCCTTACACGTTGATAGGCCATTGAAGGTATTTTTAGTACGGTACTTGCAGTCGATCAGGGTAACTGAGAGATTTTAGCCCTGGTACCAGCTTTGAGGCTCTTCGGAGAACATTTTCAACTATTTATGTTTATCTTTTGTTTTTCTGTTTTTTTTGTCTTATATGGAGACCATACTGACTGGGCATATGGTACTCCAAATGTGGTCTAACTATCGTTTTAAAAAAAAGTTTCTGAATCCTCCTTGCAATTTACCTTCATAATTTCTGTTATTTCATTGATATGTTTCTCAAGATATAGTAGCCATTAACCTCCGGTGTTCTGTAGCTGCTACAAATTCAAGTTACGTTGGGGTCAAAATACCTGGACACACGCAGTTTAAAACAGTCTAAGCCATAGGAGGCAGGGACGATTGATTGAATATCACACGAATACCAAGTCCCTTCCTTGTACCGTGTATTATTGTCTGTGTAAAGTTAAAATTACAGTTCACAGTTCCTATTATGTCTGGAAGTGATACAATGGTTAAAACAATCCAATTTCATGTTGAATTTCCTGTTTTCCTTCTCATATACCTGTATACTGTTTTGATGCGTAATGGTTAGTGCGCTGGATTTATGTGTGAGCATCCTAGGTTCGAGTCCTTGTAGTATTACATGTATTCATAAATACCATTGTGCTGGTGGTGTAATAGTTTAGATGCTTATGTTCTAGGTGTGGTGTCCCGAATTGGAATCCCGGGAGGACCATGTGCTTTCATTAGTTTATTCAGGTACATTGGGGTTTGTAATGGATGATTAATGTTAAGAACGGGGTGTTACTTGTTTATGTTTGTAAGTTAATTAGTGGGTTGGTGATAATATTAATTTATTCAAATCACCAAACACAATAGTCTCTCGTTTGATACCGTCTTTCCCGCACATTATACTGCCCGAGAGTAGCTTGTTGTGGTCCGATTCCTAAACGTAAATACACAGCTTGCTAACCCTTTCAAGATACGATCACGCATTACTGTTTTTGTTTCCTGGCTATCATTAGACGATTATATTCAGATTAGGAAGGGCATAATTATGGACGTCAGAGGGTTAATTGAGATAGTCTTTACCCTTATAATGCTCACAGATTCTTCCTAAGTTTTATACAAATCTTCATTATGATAGCCAGAATAAACTGTGAAAGTGTGGCATTATCCTCATGGTGCTAAGTCTCAAAATGTTCCCCTTATATCGTAGTTACTTCCTGAATCCTGGTGGATCACATATATGCTTTCATTAATTTAAATGGAGGTTTTTGGTGTTGTGAAATTAATAAAAAATATAGATTATTATCAGAAGAAAATTATTCACAATTAAAGAAAACTGTACTTTTTTTCTTAATATTGGGGTAACTTAGACGAAAAATGCGTACACCTGAGTAGTTGTCCCACATCTTGTCAGGGGGAGCCGCAGAGGGCTGCTCTCGGGCAGCATGACATGCGGGGGTTGTGCAGGGGAATTAGTAGCAAGGCATAGGATCGGTTCAAGGATTAGGATGAGGGAGATATGATTAGTAATCCTATTTGTAAAGGAATCAAGAGTGGGGCTATTAACTACTGTACCGGTATGTGAGATGGGAGGTGATTCCACTCTTGGATGCTGCGGGGAAAAAATGAATGTCTGAATATGTCCGTGCTTGCCTGATATACGATTATACGTGGTATTTTTAATTGTGGCTGCGTCTCGTTATTGATATTATTGTGAGTGTGTGGATCCCAGACGTTGTTGCAGTATTCTAAGTGTGACCGAACAAGTATTCTAAACACTAGAATATTCATGTTTGCGCGTTCTTCCTCCACTGTTTCTATTTGTGCCTCACTTACACAGAAAGTAATCCAGTTAACTATCACAAACACCTACTCCTCCTATTAATTTCACTACACTTAACAAGCACACAACACTTCTTTCCAACACACCTAAAGGACCTCTGACGTATCGGTGTCTTGATTGTGGCTCTCTATCAATCTTTAATCCTGGGGGGGGGGGACACTTGTCACAGGCACCTTTGCCTTTTGTCTCCTTCATTCACATAGACAAACAGGACTACAGTAGGAATAATGTTGACTATGTAGGCTATCAACGGTGATAGGGTAATGGCTGATGGACTATGTTTAAGGGGAGATGGGTCGTTTTTCTGGTCCACTTTCTCCCTCGTGTTGAACCCCATTTGTTTTGAGATTATAAGACGTTGGGCCCATTAGTTAGGTTACTTTAACACCTTTCGCCCCATTTCGTTGTTAATTTTAAGACCTTTCGTTCTATTCAGGTGTCGATTTTTTAAAATTTTAAGAGGCAGGCCGGGAAATTTTTCTACCGAAAAAATTACAAATTAATCTTAAGGGGTGTTTTTCTAAACTTGATGGTGGTGGTGATGATATTGATGGTTCACAGATAACCTGTTCATCATTGTTAACCCTTTGAGTACCGGCGACGTGTGTTATATGTTATTCTATGTTTCGGTGCTTATGTTCTGGGTGTGGTGTCCCAAGTTTGAATCCCGAGAGGACCATATACTTTCATTAGTTTATTCCTGTGTTAGTGGTGTAATGGTTTAGATGCTTATGTTCTGGGTGTGGTGTCCCAAGTTTGAATCCCGAGAGGACCATATGCTTTCATTAGTTTATTCCTGTGTTAGTGGTGTAATGGTTTAGATGCTTATGTTCTGGGTGTGGTGTCCCAAGTTTGAATCCCGAGAGGACCATATGCTTTCATTAGTTTATTCCTGTGTTAGTGGTGTAATGGTTTAGATGCTTATGTTCTGGGTGTGGTGTGTCCCAAGTTGGAATCCCGGGAAGACCATATGCTTTCATTAGTTTATTCAAGTACCTTGGGGTTTGTAATGGATGATTAATGTTAAGAACGGAGTGTTACTTAATTATAGCCAGGGTGTCCAACGAAAGCCGAGTCCATTAATTTTAGTCTGTATTATTGTTTATATAGAGATACATTTATGGTTTATAGTTCAAATGATATCTTTGGAAGTGATAACATGGCCAAAACAATGATATGTTATGTTAATTTTCTCGTATTCCTTATTCAAACAAAATTGCTCCGGTTTGACACCCATGATTTTCTAGCTATATTTATGAGATATTCTTCCAGACTTTCTCCTACTTTTTCTTCCTCTTCTGTCTCCGTTTTCACTACAGTCTCTTCCTCCTCTGTGCCTTTGTCTAACTCTTTCTCAGTTCTCGATTCTTCTACTCCTACTTCTGCCCCTTCTTCTAGCTCTCTTCCTCGTTCCTCCTCTTCTGGTCTCTCTCAACGTTCTCAGCGTCCCAAGCTTCCCCCTCGCTCTCAGTCATCTTCCTCTTCTAGTCACTCCAAATTACCTCCTCGCTCTAGACTTCCCATCACCTCTACCAAACACTATCCAGTCGGTCCAGCGGATATTTGCCAGGGCGAGAATCCCATTCAATATTTACGAATTTGGGAAGTCTGATCACCCTGCAATCTGAGAATTACGGTAAATAATTTGACGACACTGTTAATAATGAACACCGTCAAGGTGTCCCCTGACTACTGATTATACCTTTTGTCGGTATGAAATTAAGTTTTCCAAACCAGTTATGGTATTCCATAAGGTTGACAGACATCTCTCATCTCTCATCTCAAGCGTTGTTTCCACATAGCGATTTTGATAATTTAATTTGACTTTATATTGTCCTTGTCCCAATTTTGGTTTGTTTAGTTTGCAAGTTTTACATTTTAATTGGTCCTAACGTTGATTTTCCTAATTTTCAATATGTCATTTACGAATCGAAATGTTTAATTCGTAAATGCCTAGTAAATCCTAATTCTATTTTATGCTAAAGCCAGATGATTTTATTCTGCTTAACCTCATGATTATGACGCATTTTGACTATTCTGGCTATCATTAGACGATTTTATATAGCTTAAGAAGGATCTGTGGGAATCAATTAATCCTCTGAATTCCATATACCCTTCCAAATCTGAATAGCCTACAATTGTATAATAATAGCCAGAAAACAGAAGGAATGAGTCATAGCACTAAGAAAGGGTTAATAAAAGTATCTTATTGTCAAAGGTACAGTTGTGGACACAAATATCTGTCACTGAAATATTATGATTCATATATTTTTAGTTCTTTACGAATGTATACTGTAAAGCTGGCATCACAGGAGCACTTTGGTCTATCCTTTTTTACGGGCAATTGTAGACTGGCAGCCTTGAAATATAAATTATAATAGAAGTCAGGTACTCAACAAAATCGACCTTCAGTTTTGTTTCCGATGCCAATGGGAAATAGCCTCAACATATTACGAGAAAATACTCGCTCATCGAAAATTGCCAGAAGAAAAACCCCGCTAATGTGACACCAGCTCAATGGCGAGAAAAATATACAGCCTTAAAATACGTCTTACATAGTTACACCTGCGTCTGATTATCCATTGTTGTTTTGTCCCCTTCAGTTCCGCTGCCGTCCTTGTAACTTTATTCAGGCTGCCATTAGACGATTGTATTCTGTTTAAAAAAGTTCGAATCGCGGTGAATCACATATATGCTTTCATTAATTTAATTGGAGGTGTTTGGTGTTGGTGTGAAATTAATATAATATAGATTAGACGATTTTTTATTCAGATTAGGAAGGGTATGTGGAAATCAGTGGGTCAATTGAGATAGTCTTGACCCTTATAATTCCCACAGATCCTTCCTAAACTGTATAAAATCGCCTAACGAGTCAGAATAGATTGTCAAAATGCGTCATAATCTTCAAAGGGTTAATGACACCAGTAGCACCATTATGGCGGAGGTTGGCCTCATGGTAAATTGCCATGTCCTATTATAATCTCTCTCTCTATATATATATATATATATATATATATATATATATATATATATTATACTGTTTATATCTATCAGCTGATGGTAAATTGCCATGTGTTTATCTTGTTAACTCAGCTAATACGAAGATTGTGTAGCGAAATGTGTTGTTAGTTGTTAGGCTCAAGCTACTCCATATCACTACCTTATTACTGACAACGTATGCCAAACTCTTCATGTACTGACTAGAAGGGTACTCGGTAGTATGCATACCTCCGCCTATGCTGGCAGAGGTATGGTCAGTGCACTGGATATATGTGTGAATATCCTAGATTCTAATCCTGGGAGTACCACATGTATTCATTTCACTGAATTAATTAATATATTTGTAAGTTAATTTACCTACTTAGTTGGAACAGGGTATAGTCCTACCCTAACCTAACACAACTAATGAATGAATTAGTGTGGAGATCGGTTTTTACACCATACCCGAAAGAGGATTTATGGAGCTCCGATCTTACTCTCAACCATCGAACAATTTTACCAACACATCTAAACTTCGTTAAATGCGGAAATAGCCTCACGAAAATAGCATGCCCTGGTGGGGGCACGAACTCTCGACCCTTGGGTGTGAGGCAGACACCTTACCAGTTAGACCAATAGAGATGTCCCACTTGGCCTGTTCGGCTCAGGGTATTTCCGCATCCGATCTGTTTTAGGCTAGCCTACTTTCACTGACTTTACATTAGCACAGGTTGAGAACTACCGGTTGAAATCGCCCACCTTCTGTACAGCTTGAACTAATGCCTTCCTACCCTCTTCCCTTCCTTACAGAAGAATAAAGTGGTGGGTTGGGTGGTGGAGGTGACGTGCCCGTGCGTGGAGTGTCCCCGCCAGCCGCTAGAGGATCACTGGAGCACAGATAAAGAAAACTTGGTCTATGTATCTTGACTGGAGCTACCACCGCCGCGTTACTGAGTACTCCACCCTCACTAATACGTCCTCCAGGGGCGTCACCAAGCTCTCCCTCAGGTAAGAGTGTAATATTACGATTCTTAGCTATAGTCTATTCAATACAATTAGGCCAAAAATCTTGACCACTAACCCTTATAACTCAGAAACAACTAGAGTAATCGACCTCTTTGTTTTCCATTCTTGTGTGTCTTGCTGATCCTCCCTAGAGTCCCTACCCCTTGTGGGAGTCAGGGCTGGCTACTGACTGACTGACTGTAACTGAGCTCATTTTTCTACCATTTGGGAAGAGTCGGGTAGGCAATTGGTGTGGAAATTTACTGGCCGTTTGCTCTAGTCGTGTTTGTTTCAGAGCTTAGGGGTAACGATTTCTGGCCTACTTATAATGAATGGACTATAGTATATGTTGATAGCCATTAACCCCTTGAGGATTATGATGCATTGTAACAGTTTATTCTGGCTATCATTAGACGAATTATGGAAGTCGGAGGGATTATTGAGATAGTTTTTACCCCTTTGACTACTAGAGGGCCTTCCTAAACTGAATGAAATCGTCTAATGATAGCCAAAATAAACTTGCCAGAACGTGTCATAATCCTCAAGGGGTTAAGAGGCTTGAACATTATGCAAGCAGTTAACCCATTCATTGCCAGGGACGTCCTTTTCATCATATTCTGGCAACTATTAGACGATTTTATTCAGCTTAGGAAGGACCTCTGGCAATACTAAAGCTTCAAACTATCTCCACCACCCTTTTAACCACCACAAATCCATCCTAAGCTCCATAATATCGTCTAAATACAGCTAAAATAAAATATAACACGTCGCTGGTACTCAAAGGGTTAAACCACAGGTAGTCAACAATATACAGTTATACACTGTGGCTTAAAGTGATAGCAATCTTACAATAAAGCTCATGATATATCATATTGTTTATGTAACTAATATTAATGAACAATTGTGTTATTATTTTGGGAATGTGTGTGTGTGTGTGTGTATTTACCTATTTGTTTTACCTATTTGTAGTTTACAGGAATTGAGCAGCGCTCGTGTTGTCCTATCTTAGTTACATTATAATCAATCCATTTTACTTAGACAAGTATCGTAATGGATATTCCCAATTCCCAGTATTATTATGTTACCTCCACCAACCGATTTTACTCCTAAACTCAATTAATGAAATCAACAAATACATGTGGCAGTCCAGGGATTCGAACCTAGGACGCTCACACCGAAATTCAGTGCATTTATCCATTGCGCTATGAAGACAATTAAAGAAAGGTGGACACAAGCCTACGATTTATTATGCAGTTTCGAATCCTGCATATCAATCTAAGCATGTACACACTTTCCAACTGCGCTATTTTGGACTAACATATCATAGCTTATGTTGTCCTATTTCTATATTTACTTTTATGCAACCTAGATTTGAACATGTTAATGTTCTTCGCTCTCACCACCTTCTCCTCCTCCTCCAAGTTGTTCCAAGTCTCTATACTTCTATATGGGAAGCTGAATTTCTTTGTGTCCTTACGACATTGTGTGTGTGTGTGTACATAAGTCATTGTGTTGTTGTTGTTGTTGTTGTTGTTGTTGTTGTTCCCCAAGCTGCCTGGCCGAACAGCCCCAAGGCCCCGAGCAATTCCAAGGCCATAACCGAGTGCCCCCACAGAACCCTCCCCGCCGACCACAATAAAGCCTGGGTGACCGAAGCCACTCCATGGCGGGGAGCTGAGGAGGGTGCGGAAACGCCCGGGAAACCAAAGCCCCACCCAGGGCCCTGTGCCCCTCAGTAATTATGAAGAGAAAGTTGAGGGGCAAGGGAAAAATGTGACGCTTTGGCTTCCAATCTTGGTAGATTGGGAGGTCAATCCACGGAAGAGACGCCGTCACTTGAGATCTAGAAAATATATAAGTTAAAGGAACAGTCAGAGTAAGCTATGGGTATGGCAGAGATTGCTCAGCTCTCACTCTGATAGACCAGCCCATCACCACATGACTAGAACCCAATCCTCTCAGCATCAGCTAGGAAAGGCCCTAGAAAGCCGCCTTTGGCGGGGGGATAGCTCCCCTATTTCAACCCCTTTCGGGGTTGGGCACCCGCATTGTGTGTGTGTGTATGCATGGGTACTGTATAATTATATAGTCGTGTGTGTGTTGCATAGTCGTGTATTTTCAGTATATACTGCAATGTGTATTTACTGTCTACTATTCTTATGCATATATGTATGTGTTAAAATTATATATTACGACCTCGCTCTTTAACTACGGCTCCATAGCTCCTTAGCTACGGCAACAGAAGACGGTGCTAACCCTTCATATTGGTGACCGGTCCCTCCCCCCCCCCCCCTGGCTGCCTCTCTACTCAAGGTTTATAGAAACACCTACCCAAGATCAATAGTACTATTATTGGTCTTGCACCTGCCCTTAACCCCTTCAGCACGATGACAAAGTTTTACCTTTGATTCTGGCTTAAACTAGACGATTTTATGTAGTTTAAAAAGACCATGGCAATATGTTTTTCTGAGGCTTTATTGAGATCGTATTTACCCCTTTGAGTCCTGGAGGTAGATTACAAGCTAAAGAAAATCGTCTAATGTTAACTTGAATATGATAAGAATACGTCATCGTGCTGCAGGGGTTTAGGAAAGATTTGTATATATTTGTGCATATACTTATTTAATTATTATTGTCTGTAGTTTCCTCCTAAGACCTTCATCAAGCTTTAGAAACCTACCCCCAAGACCCCCCTTCGAGATCAATTTGTACATTTTTCGGTAGAGAAATATCCTGGCAAAGGCCAGTTCTTCCTAAATTACAGGCTCTATCGATTGCCAGGAAAAATAGACACCTAAATGACATCAATGGTTTTAACATCAAACTAATATATCAAACGTCTTGAAATCTCAAAACTAATGGGGCTAAACATGAGGAAGAATGGGGTTCACAAAAACAGTATATGGACAAATATGTTTTGGATAAGGAACTGTATATTTTTGCAAAATAGGATGGTTTATTTGACCACTTGCGAGTTTCGGGCTATAAGGAAGTTGGAGCTGTAGACATCTATATCTAGCAGAATTACCAGCTAAAATATGGTTGTCGTGCATATATGAACACATAAAATACCATTAATCAAACTTTCTATTCATCAAAAACTTACATATTTTATTCTGTTACATATCAACGGCTCCAACTTCCTTATTGCCTGAAACTCGCAAGTAGAGGTAGGGTTCACGATATCTGGCCTAACTATTTGGAACAAGGTATAGTTTCTCTCCACGGAGAAGGGTCGCTGGTCCAACCGCTTATAATCTGATATTGCCAAATATTTATATATGTAGCTATCTTCAAACGTCTTTTTATCAGCTTAGGAAATATCTCTCGGAGTTAGAGGGTTAATTATTGACATGGTCTTTAACCCACTGATTCCTTGAGATTGTTTCTAAACAAAATAAAATCATTTGAAAATAACAATAAAATAAATAAATAATATATGGCCTTATTAATAGTGTCAATTCTACTCCCGATTCAACACTAAAAAAAAACTTTCCTTCCTTCACCCGTCAATGGCCTCAACACTAACCATTTTACCCTCGCCTATTATCTTATTTTGGATTATAGCAATTACTCTCCGGAGAGTTTCGATGACATTATTTAGTGATGGGCGTTTTCTATGATTTATATATACCATTGATGTGATAAGGTTGATAAACTCAGAGGGCCACAGCAGCTCGGACGTCCTGCGGGAATTGATAATTTTCAATTGTCCATGAAACATTTTCCCCAAACCGAAAACATCGCTGGCTGGGTGACTGATGAATCCAAAGAAAAACTCAGGTGCATAGTCGGGAAAGTTCTTGTAATCGTCGGGTGAGTGGTTCTTGTACTTAGGTGGTGGGATGCCCGTGTTAGAAGCGAGACCAGCGTCAATAATCATGGCCTTAGGATAGTTCATGTCATCCACATCAACCAAGACATTGTTCCCCTTGATGTCGTTATGGATATATCCCGTCCAGTGGAACTGAGACAATTTTGATGCCAAACTAAAGAAAACTCTCATCCACCACAAACTCTCATGGCGGGCATAAGGGCAAGTTACCTCATCCAGCTCTGTGCCGTCACAATAAGATATTATGAGACAAGGATGGTCCCGAGCCACAGCTAATAGACGCGGGGCTCCTCCTGCACCGTCCACGTCAATTAGAGTCTTAGCCTCCATTAGGTAATCCTGTTGTGAAGCGTACTTAGTCCCTAGTTTTCTGACTGCCGTTTGTCCACGGTACTGTACTAGGTACACTGTGCCATACTTTCCTGTTCCCAAATACTCCATTTCTTCACACTCTGACATGATGGTATTTTTGTTCGAATACATCTTGGAATCGAACAGCAGATCGGGCAGGGTACCCATCTGCTTAGTAGTATCTGAGCACATAACTGTATTTGTATGCTAGTTAGTTATAATAGGCCTTCAGAGACTATCTACCTTTCTGGATTATTGAACCAGCACACTGTTAAGACAAGAAAAGCGGCAGGACTAGAGCCCCTTTTCAAGAAACGTTATCTTCTGAATTGCTATTCGGAAGACTGACAAACACATCGCGCACTTGTATGACCATGATAAGATCAAAATATCGACATTGTAACAATGATATAAGAACAAGAATATAAATCACAATAAACGTAGTGAAACTTCTCCAATATTTATTTTTCTTAATTATTAAATGCTTTCCCTTCAGTACAAGCCCCAACACTGAGAAACAACATAGATAAAGAAGCGAATAATTGTTTTTCGAATTTTATAAAAGACTCCCAAAATATATTTTCGTTTTCTCTAATAATAATGTTATGAAAGAAAATTAATATATATGGTGGCAGACTATTATAGACTAAAGGTCGATTGTAAAAAATGACACGATGTTGATAGAAGTCTATTACAGAAGCTACCAGTTGAGAGTTATGGATAAAAGTTGCTGGAAATGCTCTCGAGTAAATGTACCATTATTGCAGTGTCACACGAGCGCTTATTTCGTCAATGTGTACGACAAAAAAATGTCTACAATGTACCAGTAGGCCTACAGCCTCAAGCAACTCCTATCCATAAAGTACCCTTCCGAGAGCGTGTAGGACAAATTATACACAGAAAAGCACGCATTTTCCTTGGTTGCCACTCAACCTCCATAGTATCACCAGTTCCACCATGGGAATACGTTCCACCCACAGTCCAAACAGACCTCAACAACCAAGAAAAACAACTCTGCTGAACTCAAGCAAGAATTCCTCGATTTCCTCCACACCCAGCACCAAAATTCCACCCATGTATACACAGATGGATCACGCATCAGTACCAGTAACAATAACAGCAAATCTGTGTCTGCAGCTTTATGGATCCCAAAATTTCACCTTACCATGGGATGGAAGCTACCCAAACTAACCACAGTGTTTACTGCAGAGCTCTACGGACTCCTTCGTGCACTAGAGGTTATGAACACCCTCCCAGTAAGTGCCTACACCATCTGCTGTGACTTCAAAAGTGCCATCCAAGCCATCAACTATATCACCAAGACAAACAAGGAAATAGTGTACCCTATAATCCAACTCCTCACCACCCTCCACTCTAAAGGATATACAATATCCCTCCAATGGGTACCCAGCCACATTTACATCCTCCATAATGAAATAGTGGATGGACTAGCCAAAGGGATGCACTCCTTCCACCTAACAACAGTCATACCCTACTCCACAACCGACCGGACAAACATCCTCAGAGAACATGCACGTACTCCAAGACTTCAAGGAAGAGTGGAAAGTTACCATAGCTGGCACAATACAGTAACATCAAGTCAGAGTGGTCAGTGTGGAAACACTCCATCTACAAGAACAAAGCCTTAAACACCGCCGCTCTCCGCCTCAGAACTGGACACACCAGACTGGGAATGTACTGTCCCATATGTACAGAATGGGACTCCGAGAAGATGAAAATTGTCCGTACTGCCTCACCCCAGAGACAGTCGAGCATTATCTACTCCATTGCCACAGACACTACGTACAGTGCCCGCACAGTCGCACCCACCTCAGAAGTGTAGTAACCCAACAAGGAGGAACATTCAACATCAAGCATATCCTAGGTGGAGGAGACCTACCACAGCACAGCAAACATGTCATCGCATCAGTCCTAGGAACATCCTGTATAAAATCAGGGCATAACAGGGATCTGCCTTGCTTAGGCCAATCGGCTTTCTGCAGACTCCCATTTTCTTATGTTCTTATGTTAACAGGATACAAGGCAAAGAGAGAGGGAGAGAAATAGAAAAAGAAAAAAACGAGGAAAGAGAGAGAGAGAGAGAGAAAGAGTAAACTAAAAAAAACGCGAGGTGGGCTCAATTGTTAAATTAAGCCGTAACGCAAACATTGAGCCCACCTGCTGTTTGTTGGGCCCCAGTAAGAAGATGAAGAAATAATACATCTACAGTGAAGAAAGAAAACTGGGGAAGCAACTACTATCACACTACGACAAAATCCTACAGGATATTCAAGACGGAGAAAATGTAGACGTCATATATCTAGATTTCGCCAAAGCTTTTGACAAGGTGGACCATGGGATCCTTCTACATAAACTCAAATCACTGGGAATAGGGGGAGACCTTGGAAAATGGCTCCACAGTTTCATCACCAACAGAAAACAAAGAGTCATGGTTCAAGGAAGCCTATCAGAAGCAGGTGGGGTCATCAGCGGAGTACCACAAGGATCAGTACTGGGACCTCTCCTATTCCTCATCATGATAGGAGACATCGACAGGGACCTGGAACACTCAACAGCCTCATCGTTTGCAGACGACACCAGACTCATGAAGAAAATCACCTCACAACATGATGCACAGCTACTACAACAAGACTTGGACAAAATCCTGAAGTGGGCAGAAGAAAACAACATGGCCCTAAACGGAGACAAGTTTCGAGCTTCTAAGGTACGGGAACAAGAGAGCACTACAAAACGACACCAACTACAAAAGTGGACAGCAAGAAATTACCGCCAAGGACACAGTGAAGGACTTGGCGGATGAATAACAGGGGTGCTATGGGCTCTCTGCGAGAGGGCTGGTTATCACACAGAGGCCCACGTCTCTTCAACAAACTCCCACGGCGAGTAAGAGACATGAGGGACATCTCGTTAGACAACTTCAAGAGAGCCCTAGATGTCGAACTGCAAAAAGTGCCAGACGAGCCCATCCTCGCAAGGGAGCGAGCTGTCGCTTCAAACAGTCTACTGCACCAAATCACCACCCATAACGAGGGGCGTCGCGCTCCTTGGTGCCGCTAGAGGAGCGGCGAACACATCCAAAGGTATCCAAAGGTAAAGGGAGTAAATATGAGCGGTGACTCCACTTTTTCCCAGCATATTACCAAAGCCACAACAACAGCAAAACAAATAGCAGGCTGGATCCTGAGAACCTTCCACACAAGAAATGAGAGGTGTATGTTAACACTGTGGAAGTCACTGGTCCTACCACGACTGGAGTACTGCTCTCAGCTCTGGTCTCCCCAAAAAGTAGGAGAAATAACAGAAATTGAAGCCACCCAGAGGACATTCACCAGTAAAATCCATGGGTTTCAACACTTTAACTACTGGGAGAGACTCAAGGAGCTGCAGCTGTACTCACTTCAAAGACGTAGGGAGAGATACATCATCATCTACTGTAAAGTCAGTGAAAATAGGCTAGCCTAAACAGACCTCGGATGCGGAAATACCCTGAGCCGAACAGGCCAAGTGGGATATCTCTATTGGTCTAACTGGTAAGGTGCCTGCCTCACACCCAAGGGTCGAGAGTTCGTGCCCCCACCAGGGCATGATATTTTCGTGAGGCTATTTCCGCATTTAACGAAGTTTAGGTGTGCTGGTTAAATTGTTCAGATGGTTGAGAGTAAGATCGGAGTTCCATAAATCCTCTTTCGGGTATGGTGTAAAAACCGATCCCCACAGGACAA
The DNA here is from genome assembly GCA_032716605.1 of Paralithodes platypus. Lineage (NCBI taxonomy): Eukaryota > Metazoa > Arthropoda > Malacostraca > Decapoda > Lithodidae > Paralithodes > Paralithodes platypus. The sequence goes on along the minus strand of CM064513.1, from coordinate 5,730,451 downwards.
GGAAGAGGATAGGAGAGAGCAGGGAGTGTTGTGAGACTCGATTGGGTTGGGTTGTGGAGTTGCCAGCCGCCCAAGCGAGTTGCCAACTGGGCAGTTTGTAGGTGCGTGTAGCATCGCTCAGTGAAGTTGACTCACCATTCCCGTTCATCTCTCTGACGGACTCTCGGTCGATTCGGCTCAAGCTTGTTCCTCTCTGTTCGTTCCTCTCTGTTCGGAGCTTTCGCTTCCCGGAAGGTGAAGTAGTGTAAAGTCAGTGAAAATAGGCTAGCCTAAACAGACCTCGGATGCGGAAATACCCTGAGCCGAACAGGCCAAGTGGGATATCTCTATTGGTCTAACTGGTAAGGTGCCTGCCTCACACCCAAGGGTCGAGAGTTCGTGCCCCCCACCAGGGCATGATATTTTCGTGAGGCTATATCCGCATTTAACGAAGTTTAGGTGTGCTGGTTAAATTGTTCAGATGGTTGAGAGTAAGATCGGAGTTCCATAAATCCTCTTTCGGGTATGGTGTAAAAACCGATCCCCACACTACGTCTGGAAGATTTTGGAAAAAAAGGTACCAAATCCAAACATCCAAGAGACTCAACACCAAAGGCGAGGGAGGCTGTGCTATGTGAGGACTACGCCGGGATCAACACAAAAAATCAAATCCCTGATCCATCACAGCTTTGCATACAATGGAACCAGACTGTTCAACTGTATACCAGCCCCTCTCAGGAACATGACCGGGGTGTCTCCAGACACCTTCAAGAAACACTTGGACATGTGGCTGGCCAAAATACCGGACCGGCCACCAACACCAGGATACCCCAGCACCAACTCCAACCGACTTCTGGAATGGAGAGTGGAAGAAAGGGAGCTGCCTGGTCGCAGTGGAGCCCCAGCTCAACTGTGTCACTAACGGACGGAATACAGTTCAGTTCAGTTCATTTGGAATTCGGGAAGTTTAGCCTTAAAGTCGGCACTTCCCTAAGAGGTTTTGTTATTTTTCTTTTTGTGACTTTTTGTGACGTGCTCATTTGTCTAAAAATAAATCTCTCATTTGTCATCCCTTTTTCTGAAATCTTCTTTCTTCTCTCTTCTTCCTTCATTCTTGTTTCTTCTCTCTTCAGTCTTCTTATTTCAGTTCTTTCAATTTTTTCTCTCGTACTCTCCACATTTGATAGATTGTCTGTTTCACTCTATTGCTTATTTCTTTGTTAAATAAAAGATGTCCGATGACTTGGTTTTCATTTTCAATATAAGGCTGTTGGAACCCTGGATCTTTTATTCTGCATGCTTTATAAAATGAACAGTGTAGTAGAAAATGTTTTAGGTCTTCTGTTCCTTCCTTACACAGATCGCATTGTGTCTCTCCTCCCACATGCCTATTTCTATCTTTTAGATTTAAGTTATTTGTCCTACATCTGTAAAATATTATAGATGCCTGTGTGTTGTCATAAATATCTTCCTCGCTCTTAATCTCCTTATAACTTCTATACACTTCTAGGCTACTCCTCTCGCCATCTTCCCGAATCCCAGTCCAGAACTCGTTTTCTAATGTCGTCCTTCTTAATATTTGCTAAATTTGTTTCTCCTAACTTCAAATTCCCTACATACTTTCGAATTTCTGCAGTCCAGGGATCTTTACTATTTCTAAGTTTTTCCTCTGTGATTCTTCTTAGCAAGTCATTACTTTCCTCTCCTACTAAATATTTAAGATATTTTATGTTACCTTCCATAATTCTTGCCTCCATTGATGAGGCTCCTATTTCACCCCTTAAGGTTACCTTTTGGGCATATCTGGGTGCCCCTAATATGTGTCTAAAAACCCTATTCTCTATATTTTGTAATTTATTTATTTCTGTTTTTGAAAACCTATAACATTCGAGCCATACAGGACTGCTGGTATCACAATACTTTTCCAATATGTTTTTCCAATAAGTATCTTATTACAACTTTGTGATATTACCGGGTATGTAAGGTTAGCCATTCTATTTGCTTTATCCAAAGCTTCTATTTTCTGGGTTTTAAAACATTTTGTTATTATCATTAATTTGTATTCCTAGATATTTAATTTGTTTTACCACTTCTATTTCTCGTATGTTGTTTGGTTTGTTTTTCATATTAAATATTAGGATTTTACTTTTGTCTTTATTTATACTTAAGCCACACTCTCCCCCTATCTATTAATTTATCTATTACTCTTTCTGCTTCCTGGATTGTATGAGCCAAGAGTAGCCCGTCATCGGCATAAAACAATGAATTTATTTTGAAACACTCATCTACAAACCCTCTTTTATTTTCTAACTGCTTAATTATCTCCTAAGTTATTAATTTAAATAATGTGGACCCCGTACAGCCTTGTCTGATGCCGCTTGTTACCTTAATCTCCGTCTCATTTACTTGCCCCTTATTTATAATTGTACTATCTTCTTTATATATGTTACTTACTATGTCTATAACATTTGAATTTATATTGTAATCTTTTAATACTTTTATCAGTTTCTCCCTTCTGATTGAGTCATAGGCCTTTTTAAAGTCTATTGAGATTACTATGAGTGACCTCTTTTGTTTAAATATTTTATCTATACAGTATTTCAATATAAAAAGATTATTTTCGATTCTACCCTTATTTGTAAACCCACTCTATGTCTCCCTTACCTCTCCATTCTCCCTAATGTGTTCTATTTTATTTTTAATTGCTGTCGTCATGAAAAGTTTATATGCTGTCTGTCAGAGCGATTGGCCTCAATTAATTTACCTTTGGTTTATTTACTTTTGGTAACATAACAGTTTTTGACTTCTTCCACTCTTCTGGAATTACATTTGTGTCCATAATATTATTAAAGCACATTGCAAGTTTTTCTAAGCACTTATCACTTTGTGACAATGCTTTATATAACTCAGGTTTCATTGCATCAAGGCCTGCTGCTTTTCTATTCTTTAATTTCTTTATATTTTCCTTTAATTCTCCCACTGTAATGTTTGGTTTCTCCATGTAGTTTATGTTTTTATTAGTTTGCAAGTTTTACATTTTAATTTATTAACTCTTAAAGCCATTTCCATGTGTTCCCGTAACTCCTCTGTAACTGTGACTGATTGTACGTTATAATTGTGTTCATCATTTACATTCATCCCTATTTTAAATAATTTACCTTCTTGCCTGTCCTCCATTTCTTTCTCTTTTAATTCTCTATATTCCCTATTTATATCCTCATTCCAAACTTCCTCGATGTTATTGTCATGCATTTTATATATACCACTCCAAAACATATTTAATTCCTCTACAGCCCTTTTATCTGACAATACTTCTCCTTCATCGTTATAAAGTTTTAATTCTTTTATTTCGTTTTGACTTTTGTTTCTTAGTTTATTTATATATTTCCACATCTTTTTACTCGCATCTCCTCCCTCTATTATCTCTAGTCGTTTTCCTCTCATGTATATAAATGGCTTCCCTGATCTCTTTCTGTACTTTACTTTTTTGTTCCAAGAAAAGTATGTTACTTCTCTCCTCTTCCTCTCTATTTTTAGCATTTCTTCTTAATCTATTATAATATCTCCTTTTTTTTATACCTTTTCTAATACTGTCATTCATCCATGGTGCCTCTTGTTTTATTTTGTCTCTTCCTAATCTCCTCCTATAGGTAGTTTTAAGTATATCATCAGCTGTCTCCTTCATTACTCTATTGAAGACTTATATCGTTACTCTCTTCTCTCGTTATTCTATTTTCTTGTTCCCTAATAAATTTGACTATGGTCTCCTTGTTTGTTTTATAGTATTCTTTTGTTTCCCATTTCTTCCCTTTAAAGGATTTACTATTTGAATTATTCCACTCAAAATATACCTCAATAAGGTTATGGTCTGACAGATCATAAACGTCTTGCTTTTCATCTATTTTCATACTTTTAAAATCTTCATACATTTTATCTGAAATTAAAACATAATCTATTACGCTAGATTGCTCGTTTCTTCGCCATGTTATCTCCCCATTACACTCCTGGTCATCATTTAACATATTTAATTTAAATTTATCCATCAAATCTAGTATAATGTGTCCATTATAATTTAGTTTTTGTTTACCTTTGAACCCTACATGGGCGTTCATGTCACCTAATATTATAACTCTTTCATCTTCCATTTGGTCTACATGTCTCTCTATCTCCTTCTTCATTTCATCATTCCTTACCTTATCATTTACAGAAAAGTATAACCAGAACAAGTGTAAAAATTTCCCATGTATAGATCCTTTTACATAAAGTAAATCTTTATGTTTACACTCTACCTTGCTTAAACTTACTTTATCTGTGTAAAGTGTAACAAAGTGTAAAGCTGCATTTTGTGTTACCACCACTGATAAGCCATTGGGCTTTTGGCAGAAAATGACAAAAATTATCAGTGATATCCGAGACATGTTTACATACAGTGTTCTCATCGTCTAGCATATTACTGCTTCATATTCATCAGCCAACTTAAAATAGCCCTATATAATATTTAATTATCACTAAAACAATACACTATACCATGTAGGAAGTCTTCTGGAGAAATGGGGAAAATTTAGACAAAAATGCAAGATAAACTAAATCACAAATGTATGCTAGAATAGCATTGACAAATCGCTAGATAGTCACCAGACACTAAAAACTTGTATGTCACTAGAAAACATATGTTGAAGTATCTAGAATAATCTTTAACAATCGAATTATCTCTCCAATTCCTTAAAATAGGGAAACTAACTTGAATATCGCTAGAATTCATCACATCTTGATGTCGCTAGATGGAAGTGATGTAAATGATTCGCTGGATTTAGCGGTAGCAGCTACATTGGCAACATCGTACCAAGAACCTTCATTCCGTTATAATGAACAAGGTCAGATTTCGAAACTATTACAATTATTTCAAAGTTCAGAGATCATCAGATTGGTTTGGAAGTCGAAGTACACAATTTCAGTTCCATTAGTTTAACAAACATTTACCTAATAAATGATAATATGCTACTTAGAGGGTTTATAATAATAATAATAATAATAATAATTCTTTATTCCAGACACATAAGATAGATACAGTATAAATACAGTACGACCTAATGGTCCATATCACATACACTTCTCGTCAGAGCACAGATAATAATTATACACAAAGATATATTAATAAAGACACAATAAAATAAAAAATACAGTAGGCCTATTTACAGAATAGAGCACATATCACATTTTGTCACAATATAACACAGATAGGCTAACTAAGGCTATTGCTCAATGTTGGTTAACACCTATTGCACAGATCATTGCTCATAGTTCAATTAGACCTATATATTACATTACAGTACATACTATGTGTGCAGCAGCTTCTGCCAGTGAGATATAATACGGGATTCATAGATATGATCACTAGACCAAAGAGCTACAATCAGCGTGTTACTGGAGGATTGCAGTCGCTGCGAAAAGCTGTACACCAGTCTCCTGATGACAGCCCGACAGCACTGCACATCCAACAGTGTGCACACCATACTAGTGCTTTCATATTTAGAGAGACCAATGAACATCTTGAGTATATTATGATAGGATGTACACAGACCATTTATGGTGGCTCTCTTATACTTCCACCACAAATGGGCCGTGTACATAGAGGAACAATATGTCCGGAACAAAGTGACTTTAGTTTCCCAATTACACATGTGGAATTTTCTCAAGATGGTGTTACCACGTAAATATAGCTGTCTGCGCTGACGGCCGATATCTGCATCATCTGAGCAATCGTTTGAGATAATGTGTCCCAGGTATTTTATTTTGTTTACTTCTTGAATAATTTGATTATTGAGTGAGAAATTTGGCAGTTTACTTTTATACAGTAATTTTGATCTAAATATAAGAACAGCACTTTTCAGTGGGTTGAATTTAACACAATGTTTACTACCAAAAGATTCACATATATCAAGAAGTTTGCTCAGACCCGCAGAAGACGGTGCAATAATGACCAGATCATCAGCATACATGAGATGGTTGATGATTTTATTCCCACCATAACATCCAATCTGCTCTTTATTCAATTTATCACTTAATTCATCCATATATACATTGAATAAGTAAGGTGAGAGAATACTACCCTGTCTCACTCCATTGGTTACTGTAAAGGAATCCGAAATAATGTTACCCCATCTTACATTAAATGTTTGATTGGCGTACCAGTACTTCAAGATTCTCAGTATATAGGATGGCACTCCCCTTGTTGCTAATTTATCAAACAGGATATTGTGGCAGACTCTGTCAAATGCCTTACTAGCATCAAGAAAGCATGCAAAAATAGAGCTGTTCATTTTGATGTACCCATCCACTAGCTCCTTCAGAGTGTAGATGCACTGGTCCGTACCATGATTCTTTTTAAAACCAAATTGATTACTATTAGTTGAGATATACACTGAGATTCTGTCTAAAATTATTAACTCTAGTATCTTACTTACAATACTGGCAAGGGCAATAGGTCTATAGTTGTCTTTTGATGTAATTTTGCCAGCCTTGTCTTTAATTACTGGTATCAAGGTAACGGACATCATAGATTCTGGTAGGAAACCATGGATTAGAAAGCTGGTAAAGCAACTGCTGAGTTTCTCCAAGAGGAGAGTGGAGGAGTACTTCAAATGTTCAGCATATATACCATCAAAACCACAGGATTTGTTAGCATCTAGCCTACTTATTGCAGCCTTGATTTTTTCACTTGTAACTTTAATTGTGTCATATTTTTCTTCTTTGTTACACTGTTGTAGCAGCAATGGTATTTCCTTGGTGCCCAACAGAGTTAAACAAAGTTTGGTAATGTGTTTTCCAAAGATTGGCTATGTTATTAGTACCAGAGATCCCATCTACACTAACGGGTAGAGGTGTGCAGCTATTATGCATTTTTTTAATATCCTTCCAGAAGGCCAATGTGTCTTTGCTAGCAAAGTTTTTGGCCAATGCTTCTCTTCTTAATACATTTTCATTGTTTTTTATATATCTGATTGCATACTTGCATCTAGCCTTTAGTCTGGTGAACATGTCAAAAATGGGTCCCTGTCTCGGTTTGTTATGATCCAGCCATACACTACGAGCATCTCGGGATGCCTGGTATAGTTCTGAAACATGGTCATTCCACCCAGGTTTGTTAAAAGAGTAATTTTTGTTATGCTTGTAAAATACTATGTCACTAGCCTTAGTAAGACAAGATATAATATTATTGTACAGCTTGCTGACTTCTTCTCGATGACTAGCATTAACACAATTGGGGTCTTCACAGGTAATGGCATCCTCACTGCCAGGATCAAGCTCAGAAAGGAGAGTGTGTGTTAAAGTGCAAAATTGCTCACACTCCTCCTCGTCAAGCCCGCCCCATGGCAGTTTTGGATTTACACTATTGTTTGACTGGGTTAATTCTGGCGCTCTTTCCAAACTAGCTGTTAAGGTCAATGGGATATGATCTTCATCTGTATATGTATACTGAATTTCCATATTTGTTATCATATCATGGAAATCAGCACTAGCTACGGTATGATCTAGCCAAGACGTTGAGCCCCATGCTGCACTGACACATGTGTAACTACTATGAGGGAGCATGAGCTGAGAAGAGATAATTAGATCATGCTCACCACAGAAGTTAGTCATATGACTAGCAAACAGAGAGTTACTCATGTCCTTCAGATTAGCATTCCAGTCCCCTATTACAGAGTAGCAGGTGGTATTTAGTTCTTGTAAAAGAGCACTTAGCTCTCCAAGGCATTCCAGGTATTGTTCTTCATTTTCATTACATTGGTAGGGCAAGTACACACTAAGAATAACTACTTTCCGTTGGATATCTTCTATTTCTATACCTGTACACCATGGTAAATTTGTTACAAGTGGTTTAACCCGGCTGTCTAAAGAGTCCCTCCACAAAATAGCTACTCCTCCCGGTGGGTGACCTGCTACTAGACCATCCATAGCATCGGTTGTCGAGACCCCAAACCCATGAAAATTATCACAGATAGTACTGAGGTTACCCAAATCCTGTTTAAAATACCAAGTCTCCTGCAGGCACACAATATCACTGGTTTAATAAAGAAGGATTACTTTCCCGATATCGTATAGGCGTACGCAAGCTGTTGTTCTTTTGTTTGGTTTTAAGAACGTCAACAAACGCTTCGTATATTTGGGGTTCTTAGTTATACATTAGAACATATTTATAGCTTGCATACTCTTATAAGTATAAACACTTACGGTAGCATTCAAGGAGACTACTGCAGGACTCTTCTTCTTCTTCTTCTTACCTCTGACCGGGTATAGGCTATCCTAGTGTTTACTAGCCTATAGCCCTATACCCCTTTGGAAGGACATTAGCCTAACCTAACAACCTTACCTAACCTATCCTACTATTATAGGTAGGGGCTGCCGCCCCCACACCCCCGCTTTGACTTAGATTTGTGGTGTATTTGTCTGTGAAGTGGGTATTTTTCAATTTGTTGATAACGAAAATCGGTTTAATTCTAGTTTCGCTTTCACAGCATACTCATAAATTTCTATGGATACTTTAGAGTTGTCATATACCATACTTAATTCCTATATATGTCCAAAGCGGTGGAAATGCATTATAAGGAATTAGGGGCCTATACCTACTGTAAAAAAAAAAAAAAAAATCTCCCCATATGCGGCACCATAGCTATTACATAATACTAGGTTTTGTTAGGTTAGGCTAATGTCGTTAATGTAGTTTATTATCATTATATTACGTCTTTTACCCAGCAATTTCCCTGATCTTCATAGTTTGTCGGGAAGCTATGCCTTTACAACGGCGCCTCCCTTTTGTCGCTGTGTACGTGAAACTAGAATTTTACCTGAAAATCCTCCATGCGGACTATATGGAGAAAAATATGGCGAATCTATTGGTGCCTATTTTCCCTAATAAATTGTTTCTCATAACGTCGCACCCATAAGCCCAGAAGTAGCCTTAGGCAAGAGTGACGGTGACAACCCCCATACCAGTAACTCACCAAACGTGGCTATAGGCCTAGATCTAGGGATGGGGAACACACCAGGAAATATTAGCATCACAATGCCAGATGCACATAGCCCCCCCACCGCAACACTAGCAGACACGGCAGAGCCCCCTCAAAATGCAGCAAGACAGGTGAGGTCGGGGACCCCAACGAGCACACACCCCACATGCAACGGATGCGGCCAAAATGCTCCTACATACAGTAGAACAGGGGAGGTTAGTGCTGTAAATACAAATTCATGGAGACCTAGGGCCAGAGCTGATTACAGGGGCACCGATATTAGGAGGAAAAGAATAGAAGTATGCAATTTCTACCTAAGAAATGAATGCCGATACGGAGTAGTGGGCAGGGGATGCAAACAAGACCACCCAAAAATATGTGCAAAATTCATGAAGCACGGGCGGGATGAAAGAATAGGTTGCAAGCGTGGATGGAAATGCATCGACTACCACCCATATGTATGCAGAATCTCACTCAACAAAAGGGCATGTACTATGAGAGACTGCAATCTTCCACACATCAAGGGAACCAAAATACTGACGCCAAGAAACAACGTCAACAGACCAAGGGAACACGCTACAGGACACATTCAAAGGGAATTTGCTTACACACCAACATATGAGGAAAAAATAGAAAGTCAACGCAATGCCCTCAGAAGCTGGCCAACCATCCAGCAAACTCACAAGGCCAGACCAGCAGCGGTACACACGGCTATGCCCGACCAAGGTGCTTTTTTAGAGGTAGTAATGGGACGTCTTCTGGAAGTGGAAAAACGGTCTCAAGTGATTATGGAGAGATTCCTAGCCCAAACCGAGGGGCCAGACACGAACCACAGAGGAAGGTGCAACTACCACTAACTAGTTTTGTTGTGGGCAACATCAGAGGACTTTACCCACGAAACAATCAATGTAAAGTCCCTATGTTGGGAGAAATTGCAGAGGAAGACAACTCAATTTTTCTAGCCCTCACAGAAACACACCTGAACGAAAACATTTTGGATGCAGAGATCAATATCCATAATTTCACTCTATTCAGAGCCGACAGAGAGGACAGAAGCCACGGAGGAGTAGCACTCTACCTAAGGGAGGATATGGCTGCAAATACCGAAACTTTAGTTGCATTCTCAAACGGCACAACAGAGCTACTAGCAGTACACATAAGACAAACCGACATGCTCATCATAATTTTGTATCGACCTCCAAACACCACAGGGGAAATTTTCAAGGAGGTCACAGAGAAAATACAATCACTCCTACAAAATCTTCCAACTCCCGCTACAGATGTCATCATCACAGGAGACTTCAACCTGCCCATCATCAATTGGGCAACCATGAAAATAGATGGAGGAACCAGGGAGGAAAAACAGCAAGCCAAGGAGCTAATGACTATCATGGACACTGCATACATGAAGCAATACATCGAGGAACCTACAAGAGGCAACAACACACTGGACTTACTATTTGGCAACAACTTCGACCTGGTACACTCGTATGAAACTGTAAAAACTATAATGTCCGACCACAGCCTCATCAAAGTTAGAACCCCCACACCAACCGCCACACCACCAAGAAGATGTCAACAGGAATCAAGCCAAATACCCTGCACCTCTCTGAAAGATCTCAACTTCTACAGCAAAGATATAGACTGGGACAGACTGAGAGCAGAACTGGCAGGAACTGATTGGAGGGCACTATTCGAAGATAAAAACGTCGACGAAACTCTCAGTATCCTCCAGCAACAATGCCTGGAGACCTGTAAAAACACCATACCACCCAAATCAAGCAGGAAGCAGATCAAGCAGATTCCCAGAGATAGAAAAATACTAATGAAGAAAAGGACGTACTTGAGAGCCAAGCAAAGGAAGACCAGCTATGCGCACAATATCACCAAACTACAAGAAGAGCTTGATGAAGTGGAACGTAAACTCATCCAGTCACACCAAGAGCAAAGAACACGCGAAGAACTACAAGCAGTTGCAAACATACGAGTAAATAGCAAATTCTTCTATGCATATGCAAAAAGGAGACTCAGGAATACCACAACAATAGGACCACTTGCAAAACCTACGGGCGAACTTGAGAGTGACCCAACCGAAATGGCCAAGATACTCAAACAGCAGTATGAAAGTGTCTTCAGCCCGCCAAATGAAGACAAGAAAATCGAGAATGCAACGACTTTCTTTGGCAACGCTCCAGAGACACCACATCAACTCTCCTCGGTAACAGTATCAACAGAGGACATAATAGCAGCCATCGACAAGATTGGACCAAACTCTGCAGCAGGACCAGACGGCTTTCATGCCCAACTGCTAAAAAACTGCAAACATCAGCTAGCCCTGCCTCTAAAACTGCTGTGGAGCAAGTCCCTCCAAACTGGATATGTACCACAATCCCTAAAAGAAGGTAATGTCACACCAATACACAAAGGGGGTAGTAAAGGCATAGCCAAAAATTACAGACCAGTGGTGCTGACGTCACACCTTATTAAAATCATAGAAAGAACAATAAGAGCTAAGATGGTCAGCTTCCTGGAAGATAATGAGGCGTTCAACGAGGGGCAACATGGCTTTAGAAAAGGCCGCTCCTGCCTCTCACAACTACTATCACACTACGACAAAATCCTACAGGATATTCAAGACGGAGAAAATGTAGACGTCATATATCTAGATTTCGCCAAAGCTTTTGACAAGGTGGACCATGGGATCCTTCTACATAAACTCAAATCACTGGGAATAGGGGGAGACCTTGGAAGATGGCTCCATAGCTTCATCACCAACAGAAAACAAAGAGTCACGGTTCAAGGAAGCCTATCAGAAGCAGGTGGGGTCATCAGCGGAGTACCACAAGGATCAGTACTGGGACCTCTCCTATTCCTCATCATGATAGGAGACATCGACAGGGACCTGGAACACTCAACAGCCACATCGTTTGCAGACGACACCAGACTCATGAAGAAAATCACCTCACAACATGATGCTCAGCTACTACAACAAGACTTGGACAAAATCCTGAAGTGGGCAGAAGAAAACAACATGGCCCTAAACGGAGACAAGTTCGAGCTTCTAAGGTACGGGAACAAGAGAGCACTACAAAACGACACCAACTACAAAAGCGGACAGCAAGAAATTACCGCCAAGGACACAGTGAAGGACTTGGGAGTAAATATGAGCAGTGACGCCACTTTTTCCCAGCATATTACCAAAGCCACAACAACAGCAAAACAAATAGCAGGCTGGATCCTGAGAACCTTCCACACAAGAAATGAGAGGTGTATGCTAACATTGTGGAAGTCACTGGTCCTACCACGACTGGAGTACTGCTCCCAGCTCTGGTCTCCCCAAAAAGTAGGAGAAATAACAGAAATTGAAGCCACCCAGAGGACATTCACCAGTAAAATCCATGGGTTTCAACACTTTAACTACTGGGAGAGACTTAAGGAGCTGCAGCTGTACTCACTTCAAAGACGTAGGGAGAGATACATCATCATCTACGTCTGGAAGATTTTGGAAAAAAAGGTACCAAACCCAAACATCCAAGAGACTCAGCACCAAAGGCGAGGGAGGCTGTGCTATGTGAGGACTACGCCGGGATCAACACAAAAAATCAAATCCCTGATCCATCACAGCTTTACATACAATGGAACCAGACTGTTCAACTGTATACCAGCCCCTCTCAGGAACATAACCGGGGTGTCTCCAGACACCTTCAAGAAACACTTGGACATGTGGCTGGCCAAAATACCGGACCGGCCACCAACACCAGGATACCCCAGCACCAACTCCAACCGACTTCTGGAATGGAGAGTGGAAGAAAGGGAGCTGCCTGGTCGCAGTGGAGCCCCAGCTCAACTGTGTCACTAACGGACGGAATACAACTAAGTGTAACTAAGTGTAAGTGTAGTGTCCTTGGTAAATCTACAGTTATACTACCCCTCCCCCCTTCAAAACACGCCTTTTAGCATGTTTTTGGATGGTTCAGCAGACGCGGAAACTAGAAAAAAAGGTATTTTGATAAACATTTATCACCAACCAGATACGAGTTTTTCAGGTAATTTGTTTTTGTTTTTTATTTGATATACAGTGTTGTTTAATACCGAGGAGCGTCGCATTTTAGTATTTTTAATATTAGCCTAACCTAACCTAACCTAACTTAACCTAACCTAACCGAAAACTAACCTGTCTCGCAGGTCTAAACCCAGCTCAGGTTCCCTGTTTATGGGTGCGTGACGGTCTAAGCCCAGCTCACGTTCCCTGTTTATGGGTTCGCGAAGGTTTGTAATACTTCAATGTATCTATTTCAAGTCAAATATACATTTCCGCGCATCATCAAACCATACTAAGTCTACTAATAATAATATTAACCTATTAGTACCAACAGAATAGCGACAAAATAGGGGTAGTATAACTGTAGATTTATCGTGTCCTTGAATATTATCACACTTACTTGTTGAAGAGCCAAGAGGAAATACACAAAAGCCCAATTTAGAATGATCGTGAATATCTTTATTTTGGCGTATGTTTGGGCTAATTTAAGACTACATTTAGATTAATAGAATTTTTGGAAAAACTAAATAGGCCTAGGCTAAGATGGTCACCAATTTTCCCATGGATTTTTTTATTTTTCCCTGTTAGTATTCATCAATATACTGTATAGTGTTTGGAAATAATTGCAACCCTCGGCGAAACCGTTTTCCCCATTATACAACGATTTTAAGACACGCCGCCCGATAGGGGGGAGGGCTATGAAGTACAGGGAAAATGAGGGGTTAAATGCGTAAAACGGCGATTAAAACTTATTTTAGCAAAACTTGGCTCGGGTTTTAAGGTATTTCTAAGGCCTAAAAACCCAATATTTCGAAAACCCGAGCCAAGTTTTGGCCAAAGCTGGCTCTGATTTTGAGAGTTTGTAGACAACAAAATGACAGTAACCTCATTTAGAAATTTGGCTCAGGTTTCCCGAAATTGCAAAGGCATAAAACCCGAATTTTGGAAAACCCGAGCCAAGTTTTGGCAAAACTTGGCTCGGATTTTGCACATTTTAAGACTGAACAAATTACAGTAACCTAATTTAGAATTTTGGCTCATGTTTCCCTAAATTGCAAACCCCAAAAAGCATAATTTTGGAAAACCCGAGCCAATTTTTGGCAAAACTTGGATCGTATTTTGAGAATCGAAAAAGACTAACTACATGTCGGAAATCGGCTCATGATTTCCCTAAATGCAAAGCCATATAACCAGATTTATCGAAAACGTAGCACTTATTTAAATCATAAATATCCAGTAACATAGACCTAGTACATTGGATACAAGCCTAATCCACACCTAACGCCTACAATGTGTCCGTAGTACCTAGTAGGCCTACGTGGGATACAACATGGCGGTTGGGCCGGCGCCCATTTAGTAGCCTACCGGTATTCGGCCGTATCTGTAAATACGAATGCGAGGAACTTCGAGCGAATTCCTGATCGAGCGGATGCACAATCCAATCTAACTTAACTTAACTTAACTTAACTTAACTTAACTTAACTTAACTTAACCTAACCTAACCTAACCTAACCTAACCTAACCTAACCTAACCTAACCTAACCTAACCTAACCTAACCTAACCTAACCTAACCTAACCTAACCTAACCTAACCTAACCTAACCTAACCTAACCTAACCTAACCTAACCTAACCTAACCTAACCTAACCTAACCTAACCTAACCTAACCTAACCTAACCTAACCTAACCTAACCTAACCTAACCTAACCTAACCTAACCTAACCTAACCTAACCTACGAATCTTGTTTCTGAAACCTAGTATATTAACCTAACCAAACAACCCAACCTATCGACAGAGATGGGCAGGTGGAGTGGACTAAAAAGCTGGTGGACAGACCTCGGGAGACAGGTGAAAATAGCGTGTGTACGAATCGGTGCCGTCTATAGGAAGGTATTGACAACCATGTTTCGACAAAATTCCATTTTAGTACTATATAATTTTATTAAGTTTTGCCGAGGCTTAAAACACATTTTCATATTATGTTTAGAGCATATAAAATCCATATGTGTGTTCAAATATTGCAAAATAATTGGTGACCAACTTATTTAGTTATACCGGTACTGAATTTGTTAACACTCGCCAATGAAATATGATGACTTGCTTACAGATACTGTATATACTTAAATCCCGAATCGGCTTGACTTTAACCAGTTGTTTACTTACTCAACCCTGTGGAGGAGCAGGGTTGAGTTGGCTTGATATTGGACACCCTTTTATGGCATTTGGGTGTGAAATACGACACCATTTCCAGTCTATCGGAGATAATGATGGTAAAGGAAAATGCGGTATAGGCTAAGTGTAAGGTGTAAGAAGACCAACGAGGGGCCGATACTTATGGCATCGATACTTAAGGCTATCCCTCAACATCATCATCATCATCATGTTTTCTCTTTCTCTCCCTCCTCGTTTTTTATTTTATTTTTTCTATTTCTCTCCCTCTCTCTTTGCCTTGTATCCGTTCGGCCCCGTTCAGCCTACTGTTTTAAGACGTTTATCCCCATCCAGGTGTCGATTTCTTCCTGGCGAGCGATATAGGGAGCCAGCATTGTATGGAGAAATCCGGCTTCGCCGGAGAAATTTTTCTATCGAAAAATGTACAAATTTAACTTAGCCTACTCTCGAAACCAAAATATATATATATGTCCGCTGAACATGATGGCGGTGTTTAGATTATTCTATCCTCATTATTGGATTTTATAGAAATAAATCTATAACGATAGTTTTTCGCTCTAATAGAATCCATTCCGCAGCAAAATATTAACTGTTTTCACCAATAATAACTGCTTTTAAAAAAAAAATGTTTTCATGAATGGCAAGAGGAAAGGTTATTCTATAAGATTTCATCAAAAATAACAATATGTAGAATTTCACCGTAGGTGAAAGAAGAAGAAGAAAGCATAAAATACATCTCCAAAAGAAAATTTAGATCAACACAGAACCAACCCAAATGGATGAATAATAGACTATTAGATCTTCTAGGACAAAAGAGAGGAATATATAGAAAAATTAGAAAAGGCGAAATTCACCTTGCTTACTATCAGAATCTATCAAGACAGGTAAAAAAGGATATTAGGAAAGAAAAAAGAAATTATGAAATTAAGGTTGCCAATGACTCAAAAAATAATCCTAAAGCTTTTTACCAACTATATAAATCCAAGGTTAGAGATGTAATTGGTCCCCTTAAAACTTCGATAGGAGAAATGACAGAAAATGATTTAGAAATGTGCAGTACATTAAATAGTCAATTTCTTTCCGTTTTCACTAATGAAAATTTGGCACAGTTTCCAGAAATCCGTAAGGTATATAGCGATAGTATAGAAAATAGGTTAAGTACGGTTACTATAAGTAGAAATGATGTGCTTAAGGAAATTGACAGACTGAAACCTCATAAATCGCCTGGTCCTGATGAGGTATATGCTAGAGTATTAAAAGAATGTAGGGATGAGTTAAGTTATCCATTAACATTTTTATTTAACAAGTCATTGGAGACAGGTATAGTTCCAGAAGCTTGGAAGCTTGCAAACGTAGTTCCGATCTTCAAAAAAGGTGACAAATCAATAGCATCCAATTACCGTCCCATTAGTCTTACATCAATCATAGGAAAGCTACTAGAGTCAATTATTGCTAGTAAAATTAGAAACCACTTAGATACATTTAATTTAATAAATTCTTCTCAGCATGGATTCACTCAGGGACGTTCTTGCCTTACTAATTTGCTTAGTTTTTTCTCAGAGGTATATGAAGCAGTAGATAATGACAAGTCATATGATATAATATATTTAGATTTCAGTAAAGCTTTCGACAGAGTCCCCCATGAGAGATTGATGAGAAAGGTTGAGGCGCATGGAATAGGTGGGGCATTGTTGGGATGGATTAGGTCATGGCTAATTGGTAGGAAGCAGAGAGTCAGCATAAATGGTACGAAGTCAGAATGGGGAGCAGTCAAAAGTGGTGTCCCCCAGGGATCTGTATTGGGTCCTCTGTTGTTTGTTATATACATAAATTACCTTGATTTAGGTATAACTAGTAGGATAAGTAAATTTGCAGACGATACCAAAATGGGGAGAACAATTGATTCAGATAGAGATATAGAGTGCCTCCAAAGGGATCTAGATACTGTACCTTACACGAATGGTCAGTAAATTGACAGATGAAGTTTAACATTGACAAATGCAAGGTATTAAAGATAGGGAAGATGCATACAAATGTTAAATATAAACTAGCTAATGTGGAATTAGAAAACTCGAATTGTGAGAAAGATCTAGGTGTGTTTGTTAGCAATGATTTGAAGCCTAGACAACAGTGTATAAGCGTTCGAAACAAGGCAAACAGGATTCTCGGGTTCATCTCAAGGAGTGTGAGTAACAGAACTGCTGATGTTATCTTAAAACTTTACTTGTCATTAGTGAGACCCCATATGGATTATGCTGTTCAATTTTGGTGTCCTTATTACAGAATGGAGTATAACTCCATTTATTGGTCACCAATTATTTTGACATATTTGAAGACATATGGAATCTATATGCTCTAAGCATCATATTAAAATTAGTTTCAACCCTCGGCAAAACCTATTAAACAAAACGGTAACAACATGTCTACCTACCGTAAAACGGTTGTCAATACTCTCTTATAGACGGCGCGGCTTTCAGCGACGCCATTTTTTCGTGAACTGGAGAGCTCTATCCTTCAACTTTTGTAATACTATCACACCATCTGCCAATCCTCATTGGAAATACTGAGTTTCATTTCCTAACTCCTGCGCAATACGTCACGAGACACTTCTGGATTCTTATTGGGGTTTTTTTCTGACCACGTCATTAAACTCATAGATTCCGTCACGCATACAACCAGCAACCTATCAGGTGAGTTTATTGACCTTGATTACATCATTGCACTGAACCAATCACAGCTACACACCTTCATTTAAGTCTCTCCTCACTTTAGTCATGGACGCCGCTTGTAATGGTTGTTCACCCCTCCCACATTCAGTGATTATTGACACTACAAGGAACAATAGTGCAGCCCTTAAGGTTTTTACTGACCATGGTTGTTTGCCTACCTCTGTTTCCTGCAAACTCTGCTCAAACGAATGTTACTATTATGAACCGGCAGACCAGTGGCGATGCGGTCATTATTGGTTTTTAAATAAAACCACTACTCGTCGTAACTCCTCGTCGAAAACGTGGACGCATCTCTTCCTCACCTACTCCCTCCACATCTCAATATGGTATGCAATTACGCTTTCTTATTTTCGCGGGTTTAAAAACGGCGAAAACAAATTTATTTAAGCAAAACTTGGCTCGTGTTTTAAGGTATTTCCGTAATTGTTTAATCGAAGTACTCTTTTTTTTTCTAGTTATTAAAAACGTATTCTATGGTGTATTATATGATATATAGAAGCAATATAACTGTTCAAATGACCTGGTAAGTGTATATTAAACCAAATACAAAACTTTGAATAATGAGGTAAGAGATATGTGTTTTTTATCACTTTTCATCCCAAGACCAGCGGGGGTCTGGGGGCAGCAGCCCCCCAGGATGCCCAGGTTACCTTAGGTTAGGTTAGGTTAGGTTAGGTTAGGTTAATGACCAGCTATGTAAATACAGTAGTGAACATTTGGTTTAGTCTGTGCTCAAAAATCCATTTTCTTTAGCAGGCCATACACTAAACAATTACCCCCTTTTCACAGACAAATACACAAACAATCTGTCAAAGATGCAAATAGCGGGGGTGTGGGGGCGGCAGCCCCCACCCATAATACTAGGATAGGTTAGGTAAGGTTGTTAGGTTAGGCTAATGTCCTTTCAAAGGGGTATAGGCTTGTAAACACTATGATAGCTTAACATGAGCCAAAAATCGAAATTAGGTTAGTGTAATTTGTTTACTCTTAAAACTCGCAAAATCAGAGACAATTTTCCCAAAACATGGCTCGGGTTTTATGGCTTTGCAATTTCGGGAAACCTGAGCCAAATTTCTAAATGAGGTTACTGTCATTTGTTTGTCTACAAACTCGCAAAATCCGAGCCAGCTTTGGCCAAAACCTGGCTCGGGTTTTCCAAAATTCGGGTTTTATGGCTTTGCAATTTTGGGAAACCTGAGCCAAATTTCTAAATAAGGTTACTGTCATTTGTTTGTTTACAAACTCGCAAAATCCGAGCCAGCTTTGGCCAAAACATGGCTCGGGTTTTCCAAAATTCGGGTTTTATGGCTTTGCAATTTTGGGAAACCTGAGCCAAATTTCTAAATGAGGTTACTGTCATTTTGTTGTCTACAAACTCGCAAAATCCGAGCAAGCTTTGACCAAAACTTGGCTCGGGTTTTCGAAATATTGGGTTTTAGACCTTTGAAATACCTTCAAACCCGAGCCAAGTTTTGCTTGAATACGTTTGTATCGCCGTTTTACGCATTTACCCCCTCATTTTCCCTGTACTTCATAGCCCTCCCCACTATCGGGCGGCGTGTCTTAAGATCGTTGTATAATAGGGAAAACGGTTTCGCCGAGGGTTCTAATTATTTCTAAACACTATATATTGATGAAAACTAACAGGGAAAAATAAAAAAATCCATGGGAAAATTGGTGACCAATAAATGGAGTTTTTCCCAGAATGGACATAGATTCATTGGAGAGAGTACAACGTAGAATGACAAAAATGATCCATAATATTAGAAATCTTCCGTATAAAGAAAGGTTGAAGAAATTAGGCTTACATTCGTTAGAGAGACGCAGAGTTAGAGGGGATATGATAGAGGTGTTCAAGTGGGTTAGTGGGATTAACAAAGGGGACATGACAAATGTACTAAAGCTCAGTGATAGCGAAAGAACTCGTACCAATGGTTTCAAATTAGATAAATTTCGTTTCAGAAAAGATATAGGCAAATATTGGTTTGGTAACAGAGTTGTAGACGGGTGGAATGGACTACCAAGTGCTATAGTGGGATTAAAAACGATAGGGAGCTTTAAGATAAAATTGGATAAGCATATGGACGAGAAGGGTTGGGTGTGAAGGGGGATCAGCAGGGTTGGGCCAATCAGCGCTCTGCAGACCCCCGTAATCCTGCGTTAATCGCTAACCATTTTGGTAAGATGATCCTCAGGGTATTAGAGTGTTGAGCCTATAATTGGGCTTTGTAATTGGGGTTGTATGGGACAGGGATCTGCCTTGCTTAGGCCAATCGGCTTTCTGCAGACTCCCATTTTCTTATGTTCTTATGTTCTTATGTTCTTATATCATCAGTTCGCCCGTATTTGCCCTAACTCTCAGTCGGTTTTCACCCATAATATTTGTTTTTTATATTGTTTTGTTTTCATGAACGGCAAGAGGAAAGGTTATTCTATAAGATTTCATCAACAACAACAACAAAAATAACAATAGTCCTAGGCCTATGTGCAATTTCACCGTAGGTGAAGGAATATCATCAGTCCGCCCGTATTTGCCCTAACTCTCAGTCGGGTTTCACCCATAATAATTGTTTTTTATATTGTTTTGTTTTCATGAACAGCAAGAGGAAAGGTTATTCTATAAGATTTC
Source organism: Paralithodes platypus (assembly GCA_032716605.1). Taxonomy (NCBI): domain Eukaryota; kingdom Metazoa; phylum Arthropoda; class Malacostraca; order Decapoda; family Lithodidae; genus Paralithodes; species Paralithodes platypus. Next base: position 5,709,891 of record CM064513.1, on the reverse strand, counting down.
ATCAACAACAACAACAAATATAACAATATGTGAAATTTCACCGTAGGTGAAAGATATCTCACTATAGGCCTAATAATTTTTTTTTACCCACCTCTCCGAAGTTGCTCTTTGGCCTCGGCAGGTGTGTCTTGAGCATTCCGCGACGTCGCAAGGCCCTTTGCATGCCTCGTGCGGAGCATACCCCTGGCGGGTATACTCTCGGCGAGTATTCGTGCGCACGTCGACGACTAATCGACGAGGAAATCGCCGATGATCGTCGATGTTCTCGGAACATCCGAGAGCATCGGCGATCCGTCGTGCGACGTTTTGGAACATTTCAACGATTTTCTTCGTGCGACAAACTCCGCGATGTCTCGCTGATGTCGCAGATGATCGCAGAAACTCTTCGGCGATGCTCGACAATGCTTGCGAGGGTAACCAATCATCGTGAGTCCTCATCCAAAATTTTGAACTGTGCGAACATTATGCGACGACCCGCGAGGGCCCTTGCGAGGCCCGAGAGGCCTTGAGAGTCAAACGATTTTTCATGAGAGGTGTTGAGACATGTCACGAATGTGCCAATTTATTGGTTTCGGCGACGAAAATCGTGACTTGTCTCACCAGTGGGAAAGGGGCATAATAAGGACAAGCCACTTAGGTGCTTTGGTTGTTGTACAGTACAAAAGTGCTGCCACCAAATCCCTAGGACGCGCGGCAAACTAACCGTGTGACGTCACGCTTTCGTATCTAGGTTATATGTAATCTATGGACTATGATCCTACCTAAGCTTTATGTTCTTACTCCAAGAACGCTAGGCCTATAAAGATATTCTAATTGTTAAATTCAACCAACCTTTCACGGTGATATTCGCATGTTCGCAGTCATGACCGTTACACGTCTAGGCCTAATTTGACTTTTTTTTTTTCTTCTTTTATTTTTTTTTTTTATCCCACGGCCATCGTTATTTGTCCCCTAATGCGCTACTGGCAAGTGACAATATAAGTTATGTAGACAATACGTCCTAGGTGGGTGAGGGCCTAAACCCAAAAGCAGTCAAATTGGAAGCGAACGTGTTGTTCGTGCGAATCGCCATGAAAGGTTGCTTGAATAATACCCTCCTAATTATCCTAATAGCCTATTTGGTAGACCTATAGTTTCCTATTAAAGCACAGTATTGTAATATCATAAAATAAGAAAAAGCTTCGGCAAGAATGTAGTTACCGGGTGTACCGCCTGTCTTGTTTACACTATGCGGACACTCACCATCATGTTCCCGTCTATTTTGGGCAAGAATGTAGTTACCGGGTGTACCCCATCATGTTCCCGTCTATTTTGACTGCCTTTGGATACAAAAATACATTCCCCTAACCCAGGGATTCCCAAACTCCTCAGCTCATTGACCCCTTAATGAAGTTTCAAATTATTCATCGACCCCCAAACATTTAAAAATGAGAATAATATAATATGTTATGGAAGGATGGAGTGAGGAACTACATGAACGAAGGCGGTGCTGGTTGGGGGGAGGGGCGTCGACTGACTGGGGACAGAGGTGCATGGGGGCGGTTCGTTCGTGGCCACCCCTTCGGGGATCACGGCGTCAGGCAATAGATAGATAGATAGATAGAAAAAAGAAACGTATTACGGTTGCTAGACTACTCGGCCCACGGGACAGCTCGGTCAGGACAACTCGGCCAACGGCGAGACAGCTCGGCCCAGTAAAAACGAGACAGCTCGGCCCAGTAAAACCGTAAACCAGTAAAGTCCTACAACTGATCATTCAAATCCAGAAAGTACCGGTCTAGAAATGGCTAACAACAAATGATTCGGTAGGTCAATAATATTAATGAGAATACTAATGGATGACTTAGAGGATAAATGTTTCCTAGAACGAATAAATAAAAAAGGGACATATACTGTAGGTAGGATCAGGAATGAAAATATATAATTGTCTTCTATCATCATGTTAACCCCTTGAGGATCATGACGCACTTTACAGTGTATTTTGTCTATTATGAGGTAATTTTATTTAGATTAGTAAGGATATATGGAAGACAGACGGTTATTCTAGACAGTCTTCAGAATTTCAACACTTACAGATCCTTCCTAAGCTGTATGAGATCGTCTAATGACAGCCGGAATTAATAAAAAAGGCGACATAAACCTCAAGGGGTACCGTAATGTCACGTTTTAATGATCGCTCCATATTTCGCTACTCTATTTGCAAAGTAACTGATTTCTATAAGGGCGTGTTTTAGTCTGATCGTCATTATATATATATATAGGCATATATATATATATATATATATATATATATATATATATATATATATATATATATATATATATATATATATATACACATACACACACACACACACACACACACAAGGTTAGATACAATCACGAATTTCAAGGCTACAGGCTTTTTCACGGCTATAGCCTATCACAAGGTTAGATATAATCACGAATTTCAAGGCTACAGGTTTTTTTCACAGCTATAGGCCTATTAAAAAAATTGCCCCATAGCATAACATGGGGCCGAGCTGTCCAAAAGTGGGCCGAGTTGTCCCATGGGCCGAGTCGTCCGGTCCCCACGTATTACATGCATATTATGATAAAATAAATACTGTATGTGGAATTATAGTACCGGTAGTACCTTAATATTAGTAGTATTTGAGTCAATGTCTGCATTTTGTATTTCCAAGTCAAATGGTGTAAGAATCTATTTAGGCACTTGCATTTTCTCCAGGTCTTCATGCTGCACTATAAAGTCTTCAATCAATTTATCCAGGTGTGCTATGTATGTATCTATGTCACCATCTGAAGTGCTTTCACATTCTCCCAACTGTTGTAAGTTCGAAAAGTACTGAAAATCTCTGTGCCATTGACGCTTTAAACAAGCCTAGTTTGCCTTGGAAGCCCATTAGAAATGTCCTGGCCTGAATAATGGTAACATCTTTACCCTGCAGACGTTTCTGTACCTCACTAAACTTTGAATATAGGTCTGCCAAATAAAACAGAGCATTCTTACACCTGTTTAACTTTTGACATAGTGATGGGTCTACATCTTCTGAAATGTTCCTCACCTAGCCATTTATCGACCCCCTTTCGACCCCTGGCGATTCATTGACCCCTTGGATGGTCGATATCGACCCCTGGGCCTGGGGGTCGATATCAACCACTTTGGGAACCCCTGCCCTAACCAAACAACCTAACCTAACCTAACCTAGTATTATAGATTTATAAGTATTTATTTTATTATAAGTATTTATAGATGATTTATGTTGTACAGTATGTCGGTAGTGGTACACCCGGTAACTACATCCTTCCCCTATTTTGACTGCCTTTCGATACAAAAATACATTACCCTAACCACAACAACCTAACCTAACCTAACCTAAAGGTTAGGCTTTTTAGTTAGGTTAAGTATTTATAGATGATTTATGTTGTATGTCGGTAGTGGTACACCCGGTAAACTACATCCATCCCAAAGCTTCCATCATCATCATTAAAATTTTCAGCAAGAATGTAGTTACCGGGTGTACCGCCCGCCTTGTTTACACTGCGTGTACGTTCACGATCATGTTCCTGTCTATTTTGAGTTTTGACTGCTGTGGGATACAATAATAGGTTGTCACCTCGCCCAGGACTTATTGTCATCATCATATATTATATTGCCAGCAGGGGGCAAATAACAGAAAAAATAGACGGGAACTTATCCACGAGCGATCGACCTATGTAAACAATGACGACCCGGACCGTCGGACCGTACACTCCGATACTAAGCGATACTACATCCTTTCCAAATTTTCTTTGACACTGTTGTGCCATACATTATGGTACTGGTACCAGTATGGCTGATTAGACCTATGCTAATCTCAAGTACTGGTACATATATATATATAGGACCTATATATATAGGCTATATATAAATCACTAGTTTTAGGCCTTATTATTTAGCCTAATCTAAAAACATACCGGTACCATCCCTGAAAAATATTTAACGGTACCAGAATACTGTAACTTATATATATATAATTTTTTTTTCTAGGTGCTTTGCTTATCTAATCCTGCAATGCATATATTCACCAAGAAGAAGAATGCAAAAACAGAAGAAATGAAGAGGGGCTTTTTCTCCAGTCTTGGATCCATCACATCGCATGCGGCATGAGCCATGACCCTAACCTGAGGAAGAAGAATGCCATCAGGACCCTGGAAATTGGTGTTGGTACAGGTAAGTTTAACTCTTATGGTTCATCTCATGTTTTGTCTATTCATTAGCCTATAGTTAATCATGAAATCCGGACCCTTAACCTTGCTTAATTAAAAAAGAACTTGTGCAATACTGCTGATAATTACGGTATACTGTACCATTTTGGAAGAATCTAGCAGTACAGTACGGTATATAAGCAAGACGCAAGAGTCTATCAGGATATAGACTGTATTTCATTGTGCAAAATATTATTAGCCCATTGCCCCCCCACCCCAGAGTTGCAAGAAATTAGAGGTCACAAATTGTACCGAACTACCGATGATGGTAACGGTACTTGTCATAATTGTCATAATGAATAGACTATACAGTGGAGCACCCACTTTGGCGACATTTAGTCTGGTGATTTCCACTTTGGCGACTAGGTCCTAAATTTCCACTGAACCCACTTTGACTACAATGCACTCACTTTGGCGATTGACCGCCTGGCAAAACAAACCGTGCGCATCTCGACATTCACCCGTCAGCCATCTTGTGCAGGACGCCATTGTTATACACCTGCTTTTCTGTGGCCTTGGCTCCCATTTTTCGTCTGTGTGCGGCAGTTTGGCAACTTTCAGCCAATACCTGGGACGATGCAAGCTTCGGGAGCGGCTAGCGGGGGTGTTGGTGGTGGGCCGCCACGGAAGCCAAACGGAGTCAAGAAGAGAGATTATTGGAAAGGCGTCACCAAGAATAAATGTACAGCTGAAGACAAGAAGAAAATAATTGACTTAATAGACCAGGTGTATAAAACATGTGATATTGTGCACCAGTTGAATGTGCCAGAATCGACAGAGAGGAATCTTCGCAAGAATAAAGAGACAATTAAGGAAAATATGAAGGTAGCTGAGAGGTATTTTGGGACAGGCAGGGCTGTGGCACCTATGGTAACATCAGAAATTACATTAAAATCAAGTGATGGTTGTGGGGGAGCATTTTGTTACAAAGTTGGTTATTTTGTTTAGTAATTGATAAGAAAATGAGGTTTTGAAATACGAAAATGGCTCAAAAAGTTTAACTTGCTGGTCAGCCCAGACTATTTTTATTTTTTCCCATTTAAAGTTTGCCCCCACTTTGGCATGGTTTTGGCAGGCTATAAAAATTGCCAAAGTGGGGGCTCCACTATAGTTCATCTTATTAATTTCTTATTGTTTATCTTGTGTCATCTATCTCTTGTAGTTCATGATCATCTCTTATTGTTTGTCTCTTTTTATTTCATCTCTTGTTATTCACCTCTTATTGTTGCTAGTTAATCTCTTGCCACGCATCTTCAGTAGGCCTAATTCATCTCTTGTTAAAATCTTCTTGTATAATCTATCCATCTCGTCCTGGTCGGGAATGGAACTCAAGTTCTTTCGGACGAGTTTCGGTTGGGAGTTTAGTACACTAACCAATGCGCCTCAGGACACCCCACACCAAATGGCAGTAGATAACTTCCTTTCATTTTTATCTTAAGGCCTCATAGAATAATAACAAGAAAATATGGTATGGTACATTATGGCATTTTAGAGAAATACTGTAGAAGGCTAGACTTAGTGAATGACTAAGAGGATGACTATAAAATGCAAATGTAATGGTTGTTGTTGTTGATGTTCCCTAAGTTGCCTGGCCGAACAGCCCCGAGTCCCTGAGGAAGGCCATGGCCACGATCGGGCTTTCCCACAGAGCTCTCATTGAGTGTAGATTATGTTGTTGGCGTAAGTGGTTGTGTTAAATGCAGTCTTCTATGATGTGTTTAATGGTATGGGGTGCTGTGTTACATTCCGGGCAGGTGTTGACGACGGGGTCATCCAGTCTCTTCTGATAGCTCAGAATAGCTGGATGGTGTCTGCATCTCAGCTTGGCCAGGTGGACTCTGTCCTCGCGAGGAAGGGAGGATTCGGAAGGTCGCGCTTGCAGCTGCATGTTGTCTATGAGTGAGTGGATGGATCGGCGAGAGATATGAGTATGGATGTGCTTCTGGAAGTTGATTTGGGGTGGGCAGGGAGGGAGAGAGGACAGTATTTGTGTGTGATACCGTGTGCTGGGTGTTGTTTTGATATTTCTTGGTGTCTGTGGGTGTGTTGCCATGTAGTGTAGTGGGTGGTGTTGGTTCGTGGAGGCTGCTGCCAGGAATTTAGTGCCTCTCATGTCCAGATGGTCTTTGACTTTGAGGATTTTGGTTTCTTGATGTAGGTCTTGCAGTCTTGCTAAGGCAGCCTCCCAGAAGCTGGGTGTGCTCAACCGCCTTAGGGGGTTCTTTTCCCCTGCACAGCTTCTTGCTCTGTACAGGGGCATAGTGCGCCCTTGTATTGAGTATTGTTCACATGTGTGGGGAGGTTCCTCTCACACCGCTCTCCTAGACAAAGTTGAAAGGAAGGCCTTTCGTATCATTAACTCCCGTCCACTCACCAACTCTGCAATCTCTCTCTCTCCGCCGCAATGTTGCATCTCTCTCGCTATTCTATCGCTACTATAATAATCAGTGTTCCTCAGAGCTATCCCAGTGCATACCACCTCCTTTACGTAGGGCACGTGGTACCCGTCTTGCAACTCAATCCCACCCCTACTCTGTGCAACTCTCCAACCCAAGAGTGAAACGTTACTCTCAAACTTTCTTCTACTCAACAGCTGAGCTCTGGAACTCTCTCCCAGAATCAGTCTTTCCCTCTTCCTATGACTTAAATTGTTTCAAACTCCGTGTGTCCAGGCATTTTGGCTCGAACGTCCCTTGATTTTGGCCCTGTCACTCTTTCAACTATGGGGGAGGCACTCGCTATAGGCAGTTATGCCTTTTGCCTCCCTCAATCACATAGAAAAAAAAAAAAAAAAAAAAAGTGATCTGTGGGTGTAGTAGCTGTGCAGCCTGTAATGATTTTTAGGGCTTTGTTTTGAATAGTGTGTAAGGTCTTATGATGTATTTCAGCTAGGTTAGAAGCCCAGGCTGGGCTTGCGTATTCCATCACTGATCTTATGTATTATTTATAAACTGTGGTGGTGGTTTCTTTGTTGTGTCCAAATTTTGTGTGAGCAAGTGACCTGAGGGCGTTAAGTCTGGGTGTCAGTTTCTTTTTCGTGTTTGTGGTGTGCTGTTTGAATGTCATATGAGTATCATATGTTACTCCTAGGATTTTGGGTGAGGGTGTATGTGTTAGGGGTGAGTTGAGGGATGTATTCATGTTCTGTCCAGCTTGTGAGCAGGGTTGCGGTGGATTTGGCTGGGGCTAGATTAAGTCTGTTTGTAGTGCACCAGCCATGTAGTGTGTTGAGATAGGGTTGAAGGAGATCTGTTGCTGTGTTTGGGTCATGGTGTGTGCATGTGAGTGTTATGTCATCTGCATAGGAGGCTAAGTTTATTTGGGGTGTATTGGGTGTAGTTATATCGTGCATGTACAGATTGAAGAGTGCGGACGATAAGACGGATCCTTGTGGGACTCCGTTTGGAAAGTTTCTGATGCTAGATGACTGACCGGCAAAAGATACGTGTGCACATCTTCCTGCTAGGAAGTTGGGCAACCACCTTTTTGTGTTGTTATGCATATTTGTGTTGTAGATTTTGTTTGTTAGGTTGTGGCGGGGGATGGCATCGAAGGCTTTACTAATGTCGAGTGTGGCTAGTAGTGATCTGTGTGGTGGTCTAGCTGATTTGATGCCGTCAAAAGCTCTTTGTGTAAGGTCTGTGAGAAGAGTGTTTGTGGAGTGCAGTGGCCTAAAGCCATGATGTGTTGGAGCTAGGGGTAGGTCGGGTGAAATTAGTTGTAGTACAAGGCGTTCCATGATTTTGGAGAGGGTGCAAAGGAGTGTGATGGGGCGGTGTGAGGAGGGTAGCGTGGGGTCTTTGTTGGGTTTGGGGAATGTGATGATGATACCATGCTTCCAGATGTCTGGTATTGTGTTTTGTGAGTAACTGTAGTTTGATATGTTAGTGAGTGCTTGTATGCCTTGTGGTCTGAGGTGTATGTTGTCTAGGCCACAGGTGGGTGAGTGCTTGAGATTGTTGATGATGTGCTTTGTCTGGTGAAGGGTGTATAGTCAGGGTCTGTGGGGAATTGTTTCTTACGTCGGATGACATGTGAGAAGTGATTGATGAGAGTGTTTGCTTGTTGTTTACATGAAGGAGTAGAGTCTGTTGTTGTGATTGTGTTGCTGTTGGAAAGTGTGATGCTGTTTAGTGTTTTGGGGGGTTTGTTTTGTGATCAAGTGTTTGTAGGAAGTTATTCCAATTTAGTTTTTGTTGTTCTTGTATTTTGTTGTTAGTCTGGGTGTTGAGTGCTTGGATTTGTTTGTGTGATATCTTGTGTGTGGGGTGCTGGGGAGTGTTTCAGTATGTCGCGTTGTCTGATGAGGTTTTGAATTTCTGGTGTGAAGTTGGGGTTGCGTCTTTTTCTGTTACCTCTTGGAATGTGTTTCTTGTCAGTGTTTATGATAGTTTTATTGAGTATGTGTACAGCATTGTTGATGTTAGTGATGGGTTCGCTGTTTAGAGTTGTGAAGTGTTGTTCTGTCTCATTTGTGAATGCTTCCCAGTTAGCTCTTTTATAATTGGTGTAAGTGTGTTTGTGGCTAGCTGGGGTGAGTATGGTTTTGGTGGTGATAATGATCGGAAGGTGGTCAGAACCTAAGGTTCTAACCACCCTCCAGGATGTTGTGGGGGCGAGTTCTGGGGAGCAGAAATTGATCTCTGGAGATGATGGGTTATAGAGGGCTTGGTGGGGAATATGGGTATGTTGATGGATGTCGTTAAGGATGATGAGGTTATCTGTTTGGTGTTGTAGTACCAGCCCTCTGTTTGTGTCGGGGTTGTCGACAAACCAGGCCGACGTCTTTGCGTTGAAGTCACCACCCAGGATGATGTGTGGGGTGTTTTGTGATCTGTTGTAATTGTGGTCTGTATTCATTTGGTACTGTAGGGGATGTTTGGGGAGGGATGTATTTGTTTGTGATGGTTATGTTGGAGTTGTTGCCAGTGCGTATTTTAATTTATTGTATTTCTGTTGTGTTATCATTTGGGGGGAGGAGGGATTTGGTATGTGCACTGGTGACTATGTATGATATTTCTTTGTGTACCAGGGTGATGAGTCCACCGCCGCTGCCGACGGCCCGGTCTTGTCTAATGGTGGTGAAATCATGATTTATTTATTTATTTTGTTGTTGTGCGGAGTTTTGTTTCTTGTAAGATGGCAATGTGTATGTTGTTGTTGTTCCCCAAGCTTCCTGGCCGAACAGCCCCAAGGCCATAACCGAGCGCCCCCACAGAACCCTCCCTGCCGACCACAATAAAGCCTGGGCGACCGAAGCCACTCCATGGCGGGGAGCTGAGGAGGGTGCGGAAACGCCCGGGAAACCAAAGCCCCACCCAGGGCCCTGTGCCCCTCAGCAATTATGAAGAGAAAGTTGAGGGGCAAAGGAAAAATGTGTATGTTGTGTTGATTGATGAAGTGTGAGAGTTTGTGTTTCTTTGTGTTGATGCCATCTATGTTTAATTGGAGAATGTTAATGTTATGTGCACGATGTATGTTGGGTGCTGCTGCACGAGGATGGGGTGGGGGTGAGGGTGGGTAGGGTTGGGATGGGTGAGGTGGTGGTGGGGGTGGGGATTGGGGTGCAGGAGATGAAGGTGAGAATGGATTAGGTTGGGGTGTGGTGAGTTGAGGATGTGGATGGTATGGGAAGGTTAGGTGGGTTGGGGAGGAGAGGTGGATAGGTTTTAGGTGGGGGGGAGTGGATGGTATGGGAAGGTTAGGTGGGTTGGGGAGGAGAGGTGGACGGGTTTTAGGGGAGGGATTTGACTGGGAGAGGGGGGGGCATGGGGAACAGGTTCAGGTGTCCGTGTAGTGTTTTTTGGAGGCAAGTGTTGTGCAGGTGAAATGGGTCCAGTTCCCACATGAATTGCAGGAAACTGAACCCTTAGTGTGGCGACTCGAAGTGATGGGTTTTGAGCAAGTTGGACATATGTATGTGTAGTTGGGTCCTGGGTTGCTCTCAATGTCTCCGGCTAGAAGAAGTCTTTGAGAAATGACAGCCGGAGAGTCATTTCTCGGTGTAGGAAAAACTGTGTAATGTGTGTGTGTGGTGTGAGAGGTGTGGAAATTGCCCAGCGCGACCGAAGCCGCTCCAAGGACTCGTGCCCCCAGGGAGGGGGCAGGGGATAGGTGTGACGGTTTGGCTCCCGAAGACTGCTCCCCGCGGCCGGCAGCCAGCTGTCCTCCACTGGTCGTTGATCTTGTCTCCGGCAGTGGAGGGTCGGTAGCCATCCACGGTTGACAGCTCCGGGAGGTGATCCCACGGCGTAGACGCCGTGTAAATGGATGACTATAAAATGCCAAAAATGGTGACTGCTTACGCATTACCCGGTATCTGCTATTGGTTGCCATCTCTGGTACCACTTTCTCTATTCTTCAGTATTATAATGTATACAGTACTGTACAGTCAGTCCCCCCAATCCGCGCCTATATGGGCGGTATTACACGACGTGTATTGGGAATTTGCGCATTGGGGATAACATAACTTATGGAGAAAAATACATATGGGCGGCAGCCTGCATTTCCACGCACATTTTACGGTAATTTTTGATCAAAATCAATACTAATTGGACAACCAAGCATACACAATAATAGAAACATAAACAAGTCATTCCTTACATTAAAATTAAATGCTATAAGTAGGTGAGAAGAGTGGGGGCCCCGAGGCAGACCCCCGCGACAGGGCGAGTTCATATAGCCTAGGCCTAGGCTTCCCCGGCCCCGCCACTGTCACTGTCCCCGGCCCCGGATAAACCCATAGATTTCCCGATCGCAGTAGTGCCTTCACCAGTTTATTCTTCCTAGGCTTTGAAGTTGTTGAAGGGTGTAGGAAGGCGGTTGTTGCACAATAAATGGGTCAAGTCTCAGCGCACGGACACTTAAGGATATTGGGACTGAGAAGGAAGCGGCTTTCTTCTCAGTCTCAGTCCCAACTGAGAAGGAAGCGGCTTCCTTCTCGTCCCAATATCCTTAAGTGTCCGTGCGCTGAGACTTGACCCATTTATTGTGTAACAACCGCCTTCCTACACCCTTCAACAACTTCAAAATGCCTAGGAAGAATAAACTGGTGAAGGCACTATTGCAATTGGGAAATCTCTGGGTTTATCCGGGGACGGGGCCAGTGACAGTGGCGGGGGGGATGCCTAGGCCTCCGAAGGCCCGAGGGGTGTGCGCGCGGAGTAGGGAGGGGGGGTGGCTCGGAATACAAAAAACAGCATTTTTACACCACTCTTCAACCGTGATTCGTGTTTTGTGGGGTCAATACGTGTTTTAGGGATTTTGAGTACCTGTTTTACCTCTCGGCGCAGAATAGGGTAAACGCGGACTGAGGATACGTGTATTAAGGGGACTGACTGTATATAACTACTATCGGTATTCATTTCTAAATCATTGTTCATACAACTGTTTTTATTTAGGTAAGGTAACCGTTCACAGTGTTTCCTGGACAACACAACCTATAAAAATAAAACAAAAACATAATCTACACTCCTTTAGAGCCCTGTGGGAAAGCCCGACCGCTTGGTGTAGTGACTAGCGTCTCGGACTTCCACCCAGAAGGCCCGGGATTGCGCCCACGCTTTGGCTAAAGATTTTTCACAAGCACTGAGTCGTTACCATCCCTCATGAGCAAGGGGATGGGGTAGTAGTACAGGACCCCAATGGAAATATGCCTAATCGGCCTTATTGGGCTATCCTTAGCTGGCTTAGCATGTGCTAGCTTTAAGAACTATTATTATTATTCCTTAGGGACTCGGGGCTGTTCGGCCAGGCAGCTTAGGGAACGACAACAACAAGACAGAGCATTAACTACTGAAAACCTATAATAATATCACTGTGGCTCATCAAGTTTTCAAAATACTTTGTTAGTGTATCAGAAATGTTGCACCAAATATGGTGAGATGGATGTGTGGGGCCAAACTTTAAGATAAGATATACATACATACATACATCAAATTTTAAGACCGAGTGCTCTACACATACGTGCAGTTTCAGTCTCTTGTCCTAATGGCAGCGTTCCAGGCAACCCTGTTCACTTGTCAAGTTTTTGGATTTGAGATCGGCACGTATAGTCCGATGAGTATAGTTCTGATGAGTGATAATGAATGGGAGTTGCAGGGTCTGGTAAATGAGTTTGGAAGAGTGTGCGAAAAACGGAATTTGAAGGTAAATGCGGGGAAGAGCAAGGTTATGGTCTTCGAAAGGGGTGAAGTCACATAGTGTGAGGTGAAGCGGTGGAAGGATGGAGTGAGGAAGAATATGAACGAAGGCGGTCCTGGTTGGGGGGAGGGGCGTCGACTGACTGGGGACAGAGGTGCATGGGGGCGGTTCGTTCGTGGCCACCCCTTCGGGGATCACGGCGTCAGGCAATAGGTAGATAGATAGATAGACGTATAGTCCGATCCCAGGTCTTCCTCGGTCCACCCCTTGGTGCAGCTCTCTCCACATCACAGACCTGCATCTTTTCACCCAATTTTGTTCATCCATTCTCTCCACATGTCCATACCATCCCAGTCTACTTGTACGCATCTCCTCGCTAATACTCTTTACTGTATACCTAAACGTCTCCTCGGCTCGTTATTTGTTATTCTATCCTGCAGCCTGGCCCCACACATCCATCTCACCATTCTCATCTCATTACGTTCCATTCTGTTGACATCCTCTACTTTAATGGCCCATGTTTCTGAGGCATATGTCATTGCACTTCTAACACATGAGACATACACCTTTCCCTTCAGGGGGTGAGGCATTCTTTTCATGGTCAGAATTGGCAGCATTTCTCTGAACTAGCGGCAGTGGCAGCCTCGGCCCCACCACCTGCAGAGATGGTATCTCCTAGGTAGCAAAACCTATCCACAAGCTCCAATAACTCATTTCCAAAATTCACAGCCACAGTATCATCATTTAACACAAGCTCGCCTTTGCACACTACGCACTCAAATTTCTCTATTTCTGACTTATCCTTCGGCAGGGGTCCTTTTATTCAACTACAGCGCTTACTCCCATGGTGCACCCAACATCGACAGATGCTACATTGAATCGAGTTAGCGCCCACACACTTTCCACACACTGCACATGGTTATGCACCGCTCTTTTCCACATTGCCTCGTCTCAATCTACAATGCATAACCTTGGTTTTGTTAATATTGACTCTTTAACCCTTGCTCGCCATGCCCTCTCTCCATCTTCTGAATTCGGCCTCAATATCTTGCACATTGTCAGCTATTAGGACTAAATCGTCTGCATAAAACAGTTCCTACGGGAGTCCGGATCCAAAAACTCTCGACAGTGCCTCCAGGACCATAATAAAGAGATGGGGGCTTAACTCCTTCAGACATATTATGTTCCAGTAAGTCCACGGAGGCGGGAGCCCGGTATCATTGCCACTGCACCACACTGCTGACCGTTAGAATTGTCGGAGAAACCTGGGGTTGCCACCAACCGACAGATTTTCATCTAACTTACTGGACTTACTGAGCTCCATATGATGCTAGGGCGTCATATAACTTATTCTAGAATTATGAAGATAAGTCCATATGACGTGGTAGCGTCATATGAGTTTTTGGTTCACCCTGTCATATGATGTGGTAGTGTCATATTAGTCTGAAAGAGTTAACACTGAACCCTGATGAACTCCAACACGAACTGTGAACTCCTCACTCAGTACACCTTTCACCCTCACCGCAGTTCGCGAATCCTCATACATCTTCATTATCACACGCACCAGCCACTCTTCCACACCAAGTTTCCTCATAGCCCACTGCACAACATCTCTAAGCACCCTGTCAAAGGCCTTCTCCAGGTCTACAAACACAAAGTAAAGATCCCTGCCTTTTAGTAAGTGTCTTTCCTGTATCTGCCTGACGATGAAGATAGCATCGGTTGTACCATGTCCTGGCATTAAACCAAACTGCATATCATCAATGGAGATACTTTGCCTGATCAAACCCTCAAAGACTCTCTCACAGACCTTCATGATTTGGTCAAGCATTTTCAGGCCCCTATAATTACCTCTATCTAGCGCATCCCCTTTTCCTTTGTATATATTTACTATTACACTTTTGTGCCAATCCTCGGGGATTTTCTCATCTTTAATAATGGTGTTTATCAACTCAGTGACTAAGCTGACACCAGTCTCCCCTGAGGCTTTTATCATCTCAGCAACAATGTCAGAGCACCCTGGAGCTTTACCGTCCTTCATTTTATTGATTGCGTCGCGCATTATAGCTGAAGCTATCAAAGAAGGGGGTCCAGATATTAGTTTTTCGATACTAAGCTGTTCCTTATCCCCTTCAAACTCCACATTATCAATCGTCCATAGTATGCCTTCCATGCTTCTCTGATTTCATTTTCTGCATACACAATCTTCCCATTATCATTTCTAACACACTGTTCACCTATAATATCCCATCTGTCATTTTTAAGTCGCCTAGCTAGGTTGAAGATCCCATTGGGATTGCCATTGTTACACACTTGTTTGAGGACCAGGTCCTTATTGCCTTTTTTAGCATTGTAAATCACTCTTTTGGCAGTTTGTTTAGCTGCCTGGTATTCCTCCTTGCTACCTCCCTTCTTCCATGCTTTGAAGCATCTCCTTTTCTCTTTCACGGCATGTTCTACCTCATCGTTCCACCACCAGGAGGTCTTATTCCTTGGGTGACCCTTTGTTTTCCCACAGACTTTGTCAGTGGCAGTAAGAAGGCTATGCTTAAGGAAATTCCATTGACTATTTACATCGCTAGGCCTAGCTTCCTTATTTCTATTCATTTCCTCCAGTTCACTATGAAACCTATCCCTAACTTCCTTGTTCTTCAGCCGCCACACTCCTTTTGGGCATGTATACCTTCTCGCGCTAGGGATCTCTGTATAAGCTCATGTCGCACACAAGTAGCTTATGCTAATGAGGAGTTGAGGAAACAGTTGAGTATCAACGATGGGATACGTACAAGCAGGCTTGGATTGTTTGGGCATGTAGAGAGGATGGATGACCTAAACTGAGTAAAAGGATGTAAGTCCATGCACATGTAGGGAGCTGCACTGAGAGGTAGACCCAGAAATATGTGGAATCAGGCCTTATGCTTGGATCTTGAATTTATGAACCTGACAAGTGAGTCAACTCTGAATAGGGCTGCCTGGAACGCCATCATTAGGACGTGCAATTAAAAGCGCAATCTCGTATGGGCCACTCGGTTTTTATATTTATGCATCACATATTCCACTAAATTCCTGACCATAACTATATTTCCCCTCATGAAATTGTTCCCACTCCATAAGTTTATGTATGGTACAGTAAATATTGTGTCAAATACTTACCAATATAATTTGTTATAAAACTGTTATTTAATCACATGAACTAATACTGTAACCACTGCATAATATACTACACCCCTAATTAAGTCATACTGTATTATTGTTATTAGTGTTTTTCGTATATAAAATCACAGAGTGGGTGGACATTTATGTGGGCAACTGTATTTTTCATCGATGCAGTTACTGATAGAACATAAGTCAAATGGAAATCTGCAGAAGGCCTATTGGGCCATACGAGGCAGACTCCTTCTTCCCTACATCCCTATTTGTTCAATATGGTAACTTTATTGGGGAATTCATTATGCTAAAATATATTTATTCTTTCAGGTGTCAACTTTTCCCACTACCCAGACGGCTGCCATCAGTGGTGGTGGACTCCAACCCTCACTTTGCCAAGTACTGTACTACATCGACAACAGGACCAAGTTTCCTAATATTACCTCGGAAGAAATTTTGGTAACAACAGGTATGGTAATTATAATATACTGTAGACACTTCTCACTTAACGTCTCTTCATTTCAAGTTGTTTCACTTTTACACTGTTCATTAATTAGGGAACTAAATATACTTATAAGTTGTTCGAATCCTGGGAGAATCTCACGCTTTCATTAATTTCATGTGTGTGGTTATTGGTGTTAAGAACGATGTTAAAATATTATAAAGTCGTAAATCAGAGAAAAGCAGTGCAGAATTTCAATAAATATGGTAAAAAAATAATGGCTTCACTTAAAATTGTGTCATTTAAAGTCTTGAGTTTTAGGAACGTAACTACAACTTTAAGTGAGGAATTACTGTACAGGTACTGTACTTCTTTTGGATCACTTAGTCTATAAATAGTATGTAACTATACCCTGTTTCTTTTCAAATGACAGTAATTGCAAAGATCCCATCAAGATTTTTCAGTTATTTTGAAGATTTTGTAGTGGAATATGGTGTTAATTATATAAACTTGATCTTAGTATGAGGCAGAGACATAGTAGTTTCATAGTTTTTCATTAAGTATCAAGAAATTAGCTGCTACGGGATTCAGTTTAACGTCAGATGAAATGAAACGGAGTACTGTATAGGTATGTACAGTTGGTCAAAGTTCCAGCTGACCCACCCTCGCTCTGGGGCTCGCAGAATTAGCTGGCAATACTGGTGTACTTGCCAATCAGTGGATATAATAACTTGAATATTTAAGCAAATCTACGAACTTTGGGTGAATGTTCGGGATCATACATAGCGATGTATGCATTTTTATTTGAGATAGGTTTACTTTCCCTTGTTTAGTATATGTTCTAACAATGATATAGCCGAAATCAGATCTACCAATCCTAATCTTTGTAAGACACACCTTCCTACACCAGTATTGCCAGATAATTCTGCGAGCCCCAGAGTGAGGGTGGGTCAGCTGGAACTTTGACCAACTGTACAGTAAGTCTAGTACAGTAATAATATTCTGGGTCTGGATACTCAAAATATTTATGACACTTTATCTTGCTCTGACTGTCGTATCCTAAATACCTATACCGTAATTCTAGCGTCATTTAGGGTATGTTCGAAAAAAAAGTCATAACTGTGTAAATAACTTATGACAGCTAATATTTCCTGAGTATGAGAAAGTTATGACGTAAGCAAGGAATGAATTGTGAATTCATTGGTTTGTTATACCTCTTACATCACCCTAACTTATGGCATTTTTGAGTATCCAGCCCCTGGTCATTTATTTTGTGTTTTGTGTTCTTTTATTTCAAAGACTTCCCAAACTTGACTACTGTACTTCCTTTAACGTGACGATAGTGCGTTGTTATATGTGCGATTAGTTTGCTTGGGAAACAGATTAACTTGCTCATGTAGTAATGTACACCCTATGTGGTGGATTGTGTTCTTTTATTTAATAATTTTCATTTTAGTAAGCGTTGTTTCCACATAGCGATTTTGATAATTTAATTTGACTTTATATTGTCCTTGTCCCAATTTTGGTTTGTTTAGTTTGCAAGTTTTACATTTTAATTTACTAAAGGGTTATTTCCACAGATATTTTGATAAGTTCTTTTTCTTTATATTGTGTTGTCCCTGTTTTGGTTTGTTTATTTTGAAAGTTTTATATTATATATTCTCAAAAGTGCCAGTTCTTCCAGGAGAATGAACTAGTTTTCAGATCACGTTAAAAACTGCAGTTGGGTAGAAACCCTATTGTAACAGAGATCGGTCAACATCCGCCATATTGGTGCCACTGGTGTCATTAGCCTCTCTTTTACACTCAAATATGTCCGTTCCCATAGTAAACATTCGGCAATACTGGTACAGGATATATAGTTTGATATTTGTATCTAACAGCCGTATTCTTAGACGTGTGGGGCGAGTGTCATCCAGCCCTTAATGAACGAAGCTATTGGAATTGAGTGTTAATTAACCCTTCCAGCCCGGGTGTCCTTTTATGAGGACACCGCGGCAGATGGGCCGGTACCCGGGTGTCCTTTTAACAGACAGTAAGCTTGAAAGCCTATTCAGCTTGGTCTGAACGCCGTGCGTCCGAAGCATGTAAACAAAGCCATTCATTATTCACCGCACCTCCGAAAACAAGGAGACGTCGGATCAATGTTGTTGTTGTATGGTATGACGAAATTAGTGTCTGAAAAGCTCCGATATTGTCAACATCGCGGAAAAATTCACTCCACGGAAATCGTCATCACAACTGAACCAGTTGACTTATAGAGTTCTACTCAACGCCAGTCTACAGATTGGAAATCGCACTATGTTCAGGGATGCATGGGAAATTTCTAGCAGTTAAAATAACAAAGATACGGTAGCCTTCCCCTAAACATTTTTCGGCCAGATCGCCCGGATACGACCTCCGTCCTTTTGTAAGGCAGCCCGGGTAGGAAGGCTTAATGAAAGGGAACTTGTAATCCCCCAAATTTTAAAAGTTAACAATTTTTCTTGTCTTATTTTGTTCATTTAAGGAGTAGAGTTTCACGCATTAAAAATGCGGCTGTAAATTCTACCTGATCAAAAATATAATATCTCCCTGTTGTTTGATAATTATGGCACCAAAAGGGTGTCCAAGGAAAAAGATGGTTGCTCTCTCTTACTACAGGATATCTACACTTATGCTAGAAGAACAGTAACACTATTTTTACATAAACTGCAAACTACTGGAAGTTTTTACTAGAGAGGAAGTTTTTGACGAACCACAGGCGGGAGTACTGGAGAGTGGTCTTAGTAAGATTGAAATAACTAGAGATGAGCTGTTATCTGCGATGAGAGGACTTGAAGTAAGGAAAGCTATGGGACCGGATGAAGTGTCTGCCTGGGTTTTAAAGGAGTGTGCAGAGCAATTAGTGGAGCCAGTGAGGGACATAATTCAAGCTTCCTTAGATAAAGGACAGGTTCCTGTTGAATGGAAAAGAGCTAATATCATTCCGATATACAAGAATGGAAACCCTGAGGACCCTCTAAACTATAGACCAGTTTCACTTACTAGTATTGTATGCAAGATTTGTGAAAAGTTAATTAGGAAGAGATGGATGAAAATGTTGGAGAGAAAGAAGATAATAACCCCAAAGCAATTTGGATTCAGAGAAGGGACATCTTGTGTTACCAGTTTGCTATGTTATTACAGTAGGGTGATAGATGTACTCCAAGAGAGAAGCGGATGGGTGGACTGCGTCTACTTAGACCTTTCCAAAGCATTCGATAAGGTACCACATAAGAGATTGTTATCTAAGCTTGAGACGCTAGGATGTGTCAGGGGGAGTTTGCTGAAATGGATGGAGAGCTATTTAACAGATAGGGAAATGAGGACCAACATTAGAGGAACTTACTCATCGTGGCGGAAAGTTGAGAGTGGTGTGCCGCAGGGATCTGTGTTGGCACCTCTCATGTTCCTTATGTACGTGAATGACCTGCCGATAGGCATAAACTCTTACATGTCAATGTTTGCAGATGACGTAAAAATTATGAGACAAATAACAAATAAAAGTAGTTGGAGGAGCTGCAAGGGGATTTAGATAAAATATACGAATGGAGCACCAAGTGGAAAATGAAATTTAATACAAGTAAATGCCATGTGTTAAATATGGGAAGAAGTGTGAATAGACCAAATTGGGAGTACAGGATGGGAGATAATATAATTAGCAAGGCCGAAAAAGAAAAAGATTTAGGGTTGATTATACAAGATAATTTGTCGCCAGAGAAACATATTAACAAGCTCTTTAGCGGAATGTATGCAATGGCCGGGAATATGAAAGTTGCTCTGAACTACTTGGATGAGACCATGGTAGCGAAAATTATGAAGAGTATGATTAGACCAAGATTGGAGTATGCAGCAGTGGTGTGGTCCCCGCATCTAAAGAAGCATGTTCACAAGTTAGAAAGAATCCAGAGAGCAGTCACTAGATTGGTTCCAAGTCTCAGAGAACTGCCATATGAAGGGAGGCTAGACAAATTAAATCTACCGAGTCTAAAAGAGAGGAGAGAGAGGGGAGACATGATAATGATGTACAAATGTACCCGGGGGCTGGAGAGGCTGGATAGGGAGGATATATTAATTATGGATACAGGAATAACTAGAGGCCACAGCTACAAAGTAAAAAGACCTACCTGCAAGAACGATATCAGGAAGTTTAGCTTCCCCTATAGATGTATTGACAAATGGAATGGACTGGAGGAGGAGGTGGTGGGGGCAAGGAACATCCATATTTTCAAGAAAAAATTTGATAAAAAGTAGACTGAGAGACGGGACAACACGAGCTTAGCTCAACTCCTGTAAACTACAATTAGGTAAATACAATTAGGTAAATACAAAGGTGGCACCATCTCAAGTCTAGTCCTCCATCACCGTACTGTACTGTACTGTACTGTTAATAAGATCATTGTTTTCAGTACGGTATGTTAAGTATTAAATTGTAAAACTTGCAAAATAAACAAGGTACGACACAAGATAAAGGCAAAAGAACTTATCGTCAAAATCGCTATGTGGAAATAACGCTTAATAAAATAAAATTTTGAAATAAAGGAACACAATCATGCCAGTTTTCATTTTATCCAGACTATCACAAAACAGTTATATGCAGTTTAGAAAGAACTTGAAGTTTAATTTGAGGGTTATTTGAGATAGTTTTTCTCCACTAGATTCCTATTGCCAGACTCCCTAATCTCCTAGGGGGTGGTCATAAATGAATCTCCTTGATGCGCCTCTCAGTTGGCGTCCCTCCCACCCAACACCACTTTCACTCATATACCTCTTAACTCCATCCTTCCACTTCACTCTCGGTCTGCCGCCTCCTCTGCCCTGCCACCTCAATTTCATAGAGTACAGTCTTTTAGTCATTCTCTCACTTGCCATATACTCCTTATGACCTAACCACCTCAAGGTGTTCCTCACCACACTCTCCAGTACGTCCACATCACGCACCACAGCACAACACTCTCATACTTCCTCTTTCGCCTGTCTATCTCTCCATTTGACTCCTCCACATGCACTTCTCAAGTACTGTAACTCATTTCCACCCCTCTTACTCTTGATTCATGTCTCTCCAACAACGTCCAGGCTTTACTCTGTACATCAATGTTGGGATTACCACAATATCATGCAGTGACTTCTAACAATACCTTCATACTTAATGTACGGTATGTATATATGTACAGCATGTATATACACAGGCACATACCCCATAGCTGGGGGTGGTCAACTCGAGACAGATCCTGAACAGTGACAAAACAATACAAAATATAGATTTAATTATAAATATAAATTCATACCTAATACCTGAGTGAAATAACCAATTCTTCTGACTGAATTTGTTTTTATCCATGTATTGCAATCGATAATTTGATAGTTTGATAATTTGATAGTTGACAATATGGAAGATGCTGAGGCCAAATTCAGAAGATTGAGAGAGGGCATGGCGAGCAAGGGTTTAAGAGTCAATATTAACAAAACCAAGGTTATGCATTATTATGTTCTCTCCACCAACCAACTCTACTCCTAAAATCGATTAATGAAATTAACAGACACATTGTAGATTAAAATGAGGCAATGTGAATTTTTTTTATTTTATTTTTTAACCAGACCACCGAGCTCCATAAAAGAACTCTCATAGGGCTGGCCCGAAGGATTTGATCAAGATATATAACTAAGTGAGTCAAGATAGAGAGGGAAGCGCAGTAGGGGAACAAATCGAGGAAGGCGAAGACACGCAGACATTTCTCGCCAATTCACCAGTTCAGCCGGACCACATGAGCTCCACATCAGAGCTCTTATAGGGCAGGGCCGAAGGATGAGGCAAGAACTGCTACACCGCAACACCAACCAAGAAGTGATCAGGGCGAAGAAGGAGAGATCAGGTCGAAGGTAGAAAAAATCACATCGAGAAGCAAAAAATGCATTACCAAAGGGAATGAAGTCAGTCCGGCCACAACAGCAACCGAAGAGACAAATCAGGTCAGGAGTCTGCTACCTAGCCAGGCCAGGGAGACATGAGATATAGGTTGCCCGAGGACATCCGAATGGGACAGAATAAGAATAGCCTAGAAGGGGAAAAACATAGAAAGAGAAATGGAAAAACTACTCAAAATTAGTCAAGCTGACGACGAAAGCTCGAGGGGAGATAGGAAGTGAAATGACCACAACCATCCCCCATCAAGCCCCAGTCGCCGGCCACGAAGCCCCCCAACCGCGCCAAGGAGAGTAGTAACAGGGGGGCGAGGCAATGTGAAAAAGAGCGGTGAATACCCATGTGCAGTGTGTGGAAAGGGTGTGGGTGCTAACTCGATTCGATGTAGCATCTGTCGATGTTGGGTACAACATGGGAGTGAGCGCTGTAGTAGAATAAAAGGACCCCTGCCGAAGGATAAGTCAGAAATAGAGAAATTTTAGTGTGTAATGTGCAAAGGCGACCTTGTGTTAAGTGATGATCCTGTGGCTGTGAACTTTGGAAATGAGTCATTGGAGCTGGTGGACAAGTTTTGTTACCTAGGAGATACCATTTCTGCCGGTGATGGGGCCGAGGCTGCCACTGTCGCTAGAATTAGATGTGGCTGGGGGAAGTTCAGAGAACTGCTGCCAATTCTGACCATGAAAAGAATGCCTCTCCCCTTGAAGGGAAAGGTGTATGCCTCATGTGTTAGAAGTGCAATGACGTATGCCTCAGAAACATGGGCCGTTAAAGTAGAGGATATCAACAGAATGGAAAGTACTGAGATGAGAATGGTGAGATGGATGTATGGGGCCAGGCTGCAGGATAGAATAACAAATGATGAGTTGAGGAGACGTTTAGGTATAAAGAGTATTAGCGAGGTGATGCGTACATGTAGACTGGGATGGTATGGACATGTGGAGAGAATGGATGAATAAAATTGGGTGAAAAAATGCAGGTCTGAGATTGTGGTGGGAGCTGCACCAAGGGGTGGACCGAGGAAGACCCGGGATCGGACTATACGTGCCGATCTCAAATCCAAAAACTTGACAAGTGAAGCAGCCCTTAACAGGGTTGCCTGGAACACCGCCATTAGGACAAGAGACTGAAACTGCACGTATGTGTGGAGCACTCAGTCTTAAAATGTTATGTATGTATGTATGTATTAGCTTGTAAAATCCCCGGAATATATGCCTGTGTTACGTCACGTTTTCTTTGTCATATAACTTCCAGGAGAGGAGATGGCTGGCGTGGAGGATAATAGTGTGGACGCAGTGGTGATGACGCTGGTGCTCTGTAGTGTAAAAGAGACCGACCAGATCATGCAGCAGATTCTCAGAGTCCTGGCTCCGGTGAGTAGCATTTAACACTACAGTACAGTGGGCCCCACAAGGGTGCGGTTACCTAAGTCCGAGACATGCGCGCACCCTTGGAGCTTAAGAACCTATGGGAAATTCACTATGTAGTCCGGGGACTCTTCAAACTTACCCTTTTTTCGCCCAATAACCCCTGAAAAACATGAACTAAGGAAAGAATACCTGCACAGTATAGAAATGTGATTAGATATTAGATAGAATAGGGGTATTACACTCACTTTGGATGGTTTATGTATGCGTGGAGGTTGGGATGTTGGTCTTACTGAGGAGCCTCGGACCCTCAGTAAGACCAACATCCCAACCTCCACGCATACATAAACCATCCAAAGTGAGTGTAATACCCATATTCTATCTAATATCTAATCACATTTCTATACTGTACAGGTATTCTTTCCTTAGTTCATGTTTTTCAGGGGTTATTGGGCGAAAAAAAACGCACGCTTTGCTTTTTTTGCGCTTTTTTCGCACCCTTGGATTATACGCACCACACGGACATCTGCCGCACGGTTGGAGAATCGCACCCTTTTAGTGCGCACCCTTGCGGGGCCGACTGTATACTGTTTTTTTTTTTTTTTTTTTTTTTTTTTTTTATTATTATTATTATTTATCTAGTTGATGGTAAATTGCCAGGAAGATTGTGTAGCGAAACATATTGTTAATTGTGAAAACTGTCTTGATAGCGTAATGCTTAGTGTGGGGAATTTCGGTGTGAGTATCCTAGGTTCGAGTCCTTGGAGTACCGGTACCACATGTGTTCATTACTTTCATTGATTTCGTTAATTAGGTTTATTTGTAAAGTTAATTATGTAGTGGGTTGGTGAAAACAAATATGAATTAACTTCATGAGGATTATGATGCAATTTGACATTTATTCTGGCCATCATTAGACAATTTTAAACAACTTAAGAAGGATCAGTGGGCATCAAAAGTCTGAATACTATCTCGGTTAACCCTCTGACTTCCATATACCCTTCCTAATCTGAATAAAGTTGTCTTTTAACCTAAGAAGTGCGCATTGGGGGTATGAGACACCATACTCCTGTGCTGACGTATTTGAGCTGTTCCCATCACTAACATCGTTATTTTACCATAAATAGCATTAATACTTATTGTTATGCCCTGTTTTTCTACAGGTTTAACTTGGGTAATGTGAGTTCTAAATTGACTGGGTATATAAGGCTGCATGCACAATACAAGATATGAGGAATAGAGAACACAAAGAAACACATGGTAGCAAGTTACATGATCACGTTTATTGATATACCACTGCAGAATACTTGTGTAAGACAATATAATAGAATTGAACAACACTAGCATAAGTGGATCTGGATGGAGCCTAGTCTCCCACTTCCAACGTTCAGGTATTAATCTTCTGATCACTGGCTTTGATTTCGCAGGTTTATATACCGAAGACCATCAATGTTACTTATAGATTCATATTCACTGTTAGATTTATTACTGGTAGCTCTGGTGCACAAGTAGTAGTTCACAGACTAGATTAGACACACGTATTTTTAGAGCACGGGAATTCTAGTTACCTCAGGGGGTACTGATCTAAGTTTTATATCCTTGTCTCAGAAATACATAGAACGCAAATCAGTGGGCGAACGTTAGATATCACTAGAGTTTTAATATCTGAATAAAGTAATTACGAGAGTCAAGGTCGCCTGTTAATTAAAGAGCACTGATCGCTTAGTACGTCCCAAATGAAATGGTTAAGTATGAATTACACTGGGCCAGGTCTTAGCCACTTCGTAGAAATATTAATTAGTGAATCTAAAACAGCACAGTAATATGTAGTACTGCTAAAGGGAATCTTGGGTAGTATCTGATGGGTCTGGTCCTGGTTATCTTGCGTCCATGATGTTGGGGGCTAACGACTGGTTCCGCGGCCGTCCAGGGGGGCCATATGTGTGAAGTTCTTCAATACGTGGGCAGGTCCTTCTATCCAAATCTGCCACGGAGTCTGCCGGTTCTGGGATCTCACTCCGGAACAACACAAGGGCAGAGCTAGAAATTAACTGCAGGGTAGTGACCCCTGGTTGGTGTCTAGCTTTCAACTGATTTGACTGGGGGCGGGAGTTAGATTTATAGGCTCGGTTCTGGACTCTGCAGACAGTAGGGATCTCGAGTCTTATGGACTTAATTGAGCTCTCAATAGATATGGGGACTAGGTAAGATGGTATTTACTGTTGTGGCACAGGGCGATAGGAAGCCTTTATATTTTCATATAACTGAGCCTTAGTAAGAGGTACTATTTTGGCTATACTGGACGTATTTAGGGGAGAGAGACTGGATCTACTTTGCGAGGAGGATGGGGACAGCTGTGATAGGAGCGTCTCTCTAGATTGTTCAATCTTCATTCTATGGTATAGCTGAGGTGCTAATTTAGTGATCAGAGCATGCAAGAAAGGTAAATGGTTTATTGTGAGGTAATAGAGGTTAGTAAAGGTGTTAGTCATTCATGGTTAGTTCATTGATAGGAAGAATTCCTGTGCTACCTGGCAATGACTCGAGAGTCAAAACAGGGGCCAGGTATACCTCCGCGGGGGTGGGGGTCTCCCTCCTCGGGTGGGCAAAAAGGGGGAGCTGGGCGCCCTCTCTGATCTAGTCGTCGGGCGGCTGTGGCTAGGGGCTTGCCATATCACCAGTGTTTGTAATAACCCTCTGTGTATGAGACAGATGTGAGTGTCTTTAATACCAAAACCGAAGGTGCCTTAGCTAGCTGGTTTTACTCGGCTGGTTGTTAATTGTAGGGTTTGCTGGATATGGTAGAGACTGGGTTGCTAACTCTGCCACATTTATCTGGAAGTATGACAATAGAAGTTAGTTACTGGCGGGGCGGCTAGCCTCGCACCGACGACCATTGGGTGCAGGGTTGTGAATGTGTTGTAAGAGAATAGATGGCATGCAAGGGGCTAGTAAAGTTCTAATGTTGTTCTGGCCTACTAAGTGAAGGTAGGCTGGATAGGAGTATATATATAAAAGGTTGGAGAGCGTTAGTAACGGACAATTCAAGGATCTTCAAGAGGTATGAGAGAGAGGCTAGGTCGGACAAGAGTCGAGAAGCGCGGGTGTCTTAATGAGAGGGGGGGGAGAGTTCAAGGGCTACAGGGAAATTTTGCCCCTAAGGTCCCTGGGTGTGGGGGTGGCATTAGGCTACAATTGATATGGAAGTTTGAAAAGGCAGTAGAATACGTTAGCCAAATGCTACCGGGGAATGCAACTATGGGGTGGTATATGAGTCTGGAAAAGATAGAGTTATGTGATCAGTCAGAGGGTTATGGATACTATTAGTTGGCCCTGGGAACTGCGTTTTCTATTAAATATAAAATACCACCCACAGCGGCAGTTCGTAGGGGTACTTAGTTATTGTTTCGGGGTACTTATGACAGATACTGGTAACCAGGTTATCTTATACAATCTCTGGTTGGGGTAAGAGGTGTAAGACACGAAATAAATTGGCGTAGTGTGGGCTGTGGATACGAAGGAGGCAAGGGGAAGACGTATGACAATTGTGGAAAGTAAATGGAAAAAGGTGAACACAATGGCGGATAAAAATACTTAACCTAAGGATTGCATACATAGATTTATGGGGCGATGGGTCTTCAGAAGCTTAGTCTGGCAAGACAAGATGTTAGGGAATGTTAATATTAATACTTAGTTACTAGAGGAGCAATGCAAGGGGCGACTGAGCACGGGTTACATATATCTATACTCGTCATGGAATATGATATACGAGGTCTAGGGACAAGCGTGGGTGTTTTAACTTCTAAGATATATAACATCTACTTCTCGGATGCAAGAACATACATAGATATAATTATGGCTGTCTGATGTGTTGGCATTGGCTCAACGTCGGGACAGGCATGGGTGTTTTTAATATGAATGTATATTCCTGTTCATCATCTTTGTAGTTAGGAGTGTAGGACACGAGGGGGTTAGTGTACGTGAGGTGTGGAAAATGGTCAGTTTTAGAAAAGGTAAATGGGTGTGTCCTGGAGCTGTCTAGCCCTGCGGGCTTGGGCCTGTCTGGAATGGCGGGCTCCGTCAGCTGGTCCTTTCGTTCTGTGGACCTTTCCTTTGGTGTTTCTGTGTGGTGTTCGTTCATGGCTTCTGTGGTGGGCTTCTCGTTCTGGGGCATTTTACTTATCCATATGTGCCTATTATAGGTTGATTATAAAGGTATTAACCTGTTACAACAATAAAACAAGTGGAAACAGCGTTTGGATGGTCAAAATCGGCGATACAGGCCGGGAGTTACATAATGTATGGCTGAGGCAACCTCCCTGCCCTCCTCCCCTCCCCTTGTCTGGAGAGACACTGTTACGCAATAGTCTCTCTCTCGCTCTTTCCCACGCTTGGTAACAGTGATGACAACGCCCTGCTACCAACTCGCTAATGTTTGCACGAAAATAGACCACAGAATAAGGGAATAACAGGGAAAATAGGTGATAACTGAAGGAGGGGAGGAAAGTGGGGAAGGAGGGTAGATGGAGGAGTGATATTTGGCATGGCCCAGGGGCAAAAACAAAAACAAACATTTTTTTGGGGTGTTTTAAATGGATTTTTTTTTTCCCTTACTCTTAAGAGTCTTCCCGCAGTCCGCCGGGGGAACTCTTAAGAGTCTCCCCGCAGTTCCCGGGTTAATAGCCAGAATGAACTTTCAAAATTGTCATAATCTTCAAGGGGTTAATATGATGCAGACAATTTGTAGTTTCGTCTTCTGGATGACCTGGATGTGTGTGAATTTGTATTTTGTTTTTGTGTGTTCATTGTTTTCTGTTGTGTTTTGTGTTGTCCCTGTTCTTGCTCTGTCTTGAGTCCCCCCCCCCAAAAAAAAAAAAACACACACACACAAAAAGTAAGTGGGAATTGGGCCTGAGTAAATAGATAGATAGCTTTTTCAATTAAATATCAAGAAGTTAATTGCTAAGGGATTCATTATACCATCAGCTGAATTAAAGCCGACTACAGCTTATCCGACCTTTGAGGGTTTATTGGGGTGTATTGGTTTATTTAATATCCAGCATTTTGATTGTTTTTGCCATTTTCAAACAATATATTTTCAGTTTGCCCCCCTAGACTAAAAGAAAAATGTTTCCCCAAATCCCATTCAGTCTAAAATAATGACTTCCAGATTCCCCTTCAAACTAAATGTGTAAATTTTTCGGTAGAACAATATACCAGCCAAAGCCAGATTTTTTCCTAAATAGCAGGTTTACTATCACTCACCCAGAGATTATCAACACCTGAATTGTTAGTGAGGCCGGTCCTCAGTGATCTTGTCGCCATGCATTGTTCTTTCCTCTCCTAAAAACATTACGCTATCTATAATGCAGTTAGGTCTGAGTACATGATTAGATTGATATCCAGAATTGGAAAATGGATATTAATCTTGATCGTGTACTCAACCTTTAACTGTGTTGGTGGTGTAATGGTTTAGGTGCTTATGTTCTGGGTGTAGTGTCCCGAGTTTGAATCCCGGAAGGATCATATGCTTTCATTAATTTATTCAAGTACATTGGGGTTTGTAATAGAGGATTAATGTTAAGAACGGAGTGCTCCTTAATTTCTATAGGTTCAGGAACTAATCTCTAGCAAGGCCGGTCCTTAGTGATCTTGGCCCTATTCATTGTTCTTTCCTCTCAGTAAAACATTATGTTAGGTCTGAGTACATGATTAAATTGATATCCAGAATTCTAATCCGCATCTAAAAACTCTTAGACAGTGCCTCCAGGACCATAATAAAGAGGAGGGGGCTTAACACTGAACCCTGATGAACTCCAACACGGACTGTGAACTCATCACTCAGTACACCTTTCACCCTCACCGCAGTTTGCGAATCCTCATACATCTTCATTATCACACGCACCAGCCACTCTTCCACACCAAGTTTCCTATAGCCCACTGCACAACATCTCTAGGCACCCTGTCAAAGGCCTTCTCCAGGTCTACAAACACAAAGTAAAGGTCCCTGCCTTTTAGTAAGTATCTTTCCTGTATCTGCCTGACTATGAAGATAGCATCAGTTGTACCACGTCCTGGCATAAAACCAAACTGCATATCATCAATGGAGATGCTTTGCCTGATCAAACCCTCAAAGACTCTTATCACAGACCTTCATGATTTGGTCAAGCATTTTCAGGCCCCTATAATTACCTCTATCTAGCGCATCCCCTTTTCCTTTGTATATATTTACTATTACACTTTTGTGCCAATCCTCGGGGATTTTCTCATCTTTAATAATGGTGTTTATCAACTCAGTGACTAAGCTGACACCAGTCTCCCCTGAGGCTTTTATCATCTCAGCAACAATGTCAGAGCACCCTGGAGCTTTACCGTCCTTCATTTTATTGATTGCGTCGCTCAATACAGCTGGTGCTATCAAAGGAGGGGGTCCAGATATTGGTTTTTCGATACTAAGCTGTTCCTTATCCCCTTCAAATTCTACATTTAGCAATCGTTGATAGTGTGCCTTCCATGCTTCTCTGCTTTCATTTTCTGCATACAAAATCTTTCCATTATCGTTTCTAACACACTGTTCACCTATAATATCCTTACTTTCATTTTTAACTCGCCTAGCTAGGTTGAAGATCCCATTGGGATTGTCAAAGTTACACACTTGTTCAAGGACCATGTCCTTAATGCCTTTTTTAGCATTGTAAATCACTCTTTTGGCAGTTTGTTTAGCTGCCTGGGATTCCTCCTTGCTGCCTCCCTTCTTCCATGCTTTGAAGCATCTCCTTTTCTCTTTCACAGCATGTTCTACCTCATCGTTCCACCACCAGGAGGTCTTATTCCTTGGGTGACCCTTTGTTTTCCCACAGACTTTGTCAGTGGCAGCAAGAAGGCTATGCTTGAGAAAATTCCATTGTATATTTTCATCGCTAGGCCTAGCTTCCTTATTTCTATTAATTTCCTCCAGTTCACTATGAAACCTATTCCTAACTTCTTTGTTCTTCAGCAGCCACACTTTCCTTTTGGGCATGTATGCCTTCTTGCGCTTGGGATCTCTGTATAAGCTCATGTCCCACACAAGTAGCTTATGCTGGGGGATACATTCTTTGCTCGGGTTGACCTTTACATCCCGAACCAGTTTTCAGTCTTTCCTGTTAACCAAGAAGTAATCTATCTGGCTACTGGAGACCCCAGAGTTATATGTGGCCAGATGGCTCTGTCTTTTCTTGAACTTTGTGTTACACACAACCATGTTGAGTGCAATGCAAGACTCCAGTATATATTCGCCTTCCAGATTCCTCCTTCCGTAACCATTTCCTCCATGTACTTTTTCGTATCCATCTGCAAATGCTCCCACGTGACCATTCAGGTCCCCTCCCAGGATTGTTATTTCATTCTCCGAGAGGCCCAAAATGACACTGACGGTGTAATTCCAGAAGTCCTCTTTTATCTCTTTCTGTAGGCCAGCCTGTGGGGCATATGCAGATATCACATTCAGAATTCTTTCACCAACTTTCAACTTCAAAACAATCAGCCTTTCACTAACTCTCGTAATCTGAAGCACACTTTCCGCCCACTCTTCAGCCACCAGAACACCCACTCCTTTCTCTTTATCAGTCTCCACCCCCTTCCAGTAGATCCTATATCTTGTCTTTCTTCCAACAATCCACTGTACCCCATGCCATTTCCAGAGTGTTTCCTGGGCACAGCAGATCTCCACTCGCCTCCTCTCACACATCTCAGCCACTTCATTTGCACGCAGATTCAAACTACAAACATTCACACTAGCAAATCTGAGATTGTCCTTATCCTGTGCAGTTTTTGATCATCGGACTCACGTTGTTTCTCTTTAGGTTTAGTGATATTTGGCAATTTGTCTGGCAAATGGACATCACCCCCCCCCCCCCCCCCCCCCGAACTCCGGTTCCAGTCTACCCCGGGGACAATTCCCAGCACCTTCCCCAAAGAGATTACAAGGGGGTAGGATCCAGTGGCCTCGGTGCGCCCCACCAGAACCAGCCGCAGGGACGCACCCCGTGCGCGTACACGGCACTAAGACTGGTCTGGTATTTTTCGCCCAATGACAAGGCAGCCTCCTGGAGCGCTACCACCAGGTTCAGGCCCCTATACTGTTGTGCGAAAAGTGCCAGTCCGGAGAAACACTACGTACTGTACCCTCTGGATCCATTTCGTCCAGGCTGGGCCCATGGTGCCAGGTCTGGTCCAGAGGGAGCGACATCCACCGCCAGTGGCCCGCCATTAGGCAACTTGGAACAAGAACAATGAAGCCCTGTCACAGCACTGTCATATGAAAACTATGCCAGCGCCAATAACAAGGCTTCATTGTATAGTAATGGCTGTTGGTCCTCAAGTCTAACGCCATCCCCCCTATTAGTCGCCTTGTACGACACGCAGTAGGATGCGTGAGGCATATTCTTTTTTTCCTCCACCATGCACCATCCACAGACACCATTAAATATTCTCATATACGGTACTAAACCTGTATTTTATTTACCTATTCTTTGTTCTCACGCATATTTTCTTTTACATTTGTTTAACTTTTGGTCGGGGGACTGCTGGAGGGACCTTGGTGACCCTGGTCTCTGGGTCTTCTGGATGCCCTCCTAGATGTGTGTGATTTTCTGTTTTGTTTTTGTGTGTTCATTGTTTTCTGTTGTGTTGTCCCTATTCTTGCTCTGCCTTGAGTTGCGCCCCCCCCCCCAAAAAAAAATATATATATATATATATACTGTACTGTATATATACAGTATATAGGAAAAGTGGGGATTGGGCCTGAGTACATACATACATACATAACATTTTAAGACTGAGTGTTCCACACATAAATGCAGTTTCAGTCTCTTGTCCTAATGGCAGCGTTCCAGGCAACCCTGTTAAGGGCTGCTTCTCTTGTCAAGTTCTTGGATTTGAGATCGGCACGTATAGTCTGATCCCAGGTCTTCCTCGGTCCACCCCTTGGTGCAGCTCCCTCCACAATCACAGAGCTGCATTTTTTCACCCAATTTTGTTCATCCATTCTCTCCACTTGTCCATACCATCCCAGTCTACTTGTACGCATCACCTCGCTAATACTCTTTATACCTAAACATCTCCTCAGCTGAACATTTGTTATTCTATCCTGTAGCCTGGCCCCACACATCCATCTCACCATTCTCATCTCATTACGCTCCATTCTGTTGACATCCTCTACTTTAACAGCCCATTTTTCTGAGGCATACGTCATTGCACTTCTAACACATGAGGCATACACCTTTCCCTTCAGGGGGAGAGATATATAGATATATAGATAGATAGCTTTTGTTAAATAAACTCAACAGTCAAAGTTATATTAACGCCTCTGAAAGATTGGCGTGGGTGCGGAAATGGATATTTTGGCTCGTTATTTTCTGTGATATTTGCTGGGGAGGTTTTATCGAATACTGGATATCAATCTAATCATGTACTTGAACCCAACTGCACTATGAATAGCCTAATGCTTATGCGAGAGGAAATAAAATTTTATTGGATACAGATCTCAAAGGATCGACCTCGCTATGATATGTTCTTGAACCTATTGATGTTATTTGTAACATCATTCTTATTTCCATAACCCCCCAAATGAATACAGTATCCCGGTAACTATTAAATTATCTTGATAATATTTCTTGAGCAGTCATGTAATTAACTGCCTTTGTTTACAATAACAGTATGAAAACTTTACTTCCTGGAGCACATCCGAGAATTTGATAATAAGAATCATAGATTATGACAAAAACTCCAGGATATCATGTTTCATATTGGTGTTTTGAATGGAATCGGTAACCAATGAAGTTTTTTTTAAAGTTGTATGATTAACATTGGCCACCCCTTCGGGGATCACGGCGTCAGGCAATAGATAGATAGATGATTAACATTATTTACATTTGCAGGGTGGGAAATTCTACTTCCTGGAGCACATCCGCGAATTTGACGAGAAGAATCATGGTCTGCGACAGAAACTCCAAGATGTCCTCTCTCGTACTGGTGTGTGGCCCTTCCTCTGCGACGGCTGCTACCTGAACCGCAACCCCCTGCCCGCCATCAAGGCCGCAGGGTTTGCTAAAGTGGACGCTGAGGAATTCTACGCACCCATCCCTAACTTCTTCCTAGAGATTATAAAGCCTCACTTGAAAGGAGTGGCTGAAAAATATCAAGATTGTTTTGATGCCCTATTCAGTATACTGATGTACTGTACTTCATATTTCAAGGGCTGACCCCCTTATTTTATAACCTCAGGTAAGTGTTGCCCTAATCCTTCATGAACGAAATACAGCTCGGTCCCGCATAGTGCGAGAAATTGGTCGATACAGTGCGTCACACTATGTGAATTCGCAATATGTGAACAACATATCCTATGGGGGAAAACGTAATTGGTCGAACGGTCCTCCAAATAGCACACACATCTTTCCTTATATCGTTATTTATACTAACACAAACATACCAAGAACAAAATTAATGTTAATGATAAATATAGCATATCAATGGTAAATTAGACCTTTCCTTACCTTAAATTCTACAGATATGCTCACAAATGCGAGATAGCGTCACACAGTATGGGGTAAAAAATGTCTGACTGACCAGCCTCCCTCCATGCCCATGCTGCTCAAAAACCAGTGATGCCATGAGTCGGGCAGGAAATTTATCGCACTGTACAAATTTTGGCCGCACTAATAGAAAACTCCCCGGATTTAACCCATATTGCCACCCGACTCGCAATAAAAGATCGTATTCGCATTGGTTGATCTCTATCTATCTATTGCCTGACGCCTTGATCCCCGAAGGGGTGACCACTAACGAACCGCCCCCATGCACCTCTGTCCCCAGTCAGTCGACGCCCCTCCCCCCAACCAGCACTGCCTACGTTCATGTACTTCCTCACTCCATCCTTCCACCTCTCATTCGGTCTACCTCTCCCTCTCTGTCCCTCCACCTCGCTCTCGTACACCCTCTTAGTCATTCTTTCGCTTTCCATACGTTCCATATGGCCGAACCATCTCAAGTTGTTCCTTTTCACACTTTCCAGCACATCTACCTCCACACCACACCTCCTTCTTACTTCCTCATTAGTCTGTCTATCCCTCCATGTAACTCCGCACGCACTCCTTAAGTAATTCATTTCCACTGCTCTCACTCTTGGTCTGAGTCTCTCAACCAACGTCCATGCTTCGCTTCCGTAAGTCAGTGTCGGGATTACCACACTGTCATGCAAGGACTTCTTCACTTTCATACTGACCACCCTATTTCTTGTTACTGCTTTTAGCGTTCCTACAACCCTCTTCCCCTGTTTTACCCTCTCCCGCACTTCTTCATCCATAGTCCCATCTTTACTCAACACACTGCCCAGATACTTAGAGTTGACGATCTCCATTTTGTTTAATATTTTCATTGCTATAAAACTCCCCGGATTTAACCCATATTGCCACCCGACTCTCAATAAGAGATCGTATTCGCATTGGTTGATAATTTTGTTTAATATTTTCATTGCTCGCACTAATCGAAATTCACACTGTTTGAACTCGCATTATACAGGACCGAGCTGTATACAAAAACAAGTAGTGCCGTGGCATGGTCGATAGCACGTCTGGCTGCTGATTGAAGGGTCTTCAGTTCAATCCCAGGCTGTGCCATTGGTTGTTGTCAAGAGTTTGGACAGCTGCATCTAGCGATTTGTGGCAAATTTCGAGTTAAGTCCCTGAATCTCATTAACCCTCTGTTCCCGGAAGGGCTCTTGAACGCCCATAAAAAAGCATACACGAGCTGCCTGGAAGGGCTCTTTAACGCCCAGTGGTTGAAAGCCTGTGAGCTTGGTGTGCGAGGCGTCGGTCCGACGCATGTAAACAACAGCCGGCTGGACCGACGCCCCGCATCTCCGGCCACAAGAAGGAGAGCGTCGCTTGTTCGTGTGTGCCTGTATTTTGTTGTTAAGTATCGAAAAGTAGTGTAAAGTGGCTGTTGTTGCCATAAAGTTATCTCCAATGAAATCATCATCACAACTGAACCAGTTGACTTAGAGAGCTCTACTTAATGCCATTCTACAGGTAAATAACACAGCTATGCTTGGGGATGCGCGGGAATGCGGAAGCAGTCAGAATAACAAAGATACGGTAGCCTAGCCTAGACATTTTTCGGCCAAAACACCTGGGTTTCGGGGAATATTTATGTAATGCGTAGCCGGGGCTGGAGGGTTAAGAATAAGATCAACAAGCAATGTGCAATTTTATACCATACTAGAAACTCATTGACAATTAGTGCCTGCAAACTTGTCTATTTTTCATTGATATATCCATATCTAACTTACTGTCACACAGTTTGGGGAGCGGTTTACCAGACAAATATCAAACCAGTCATTACGGCACAGAAAAGGGCAATTGGAACAATAGCTGGACTAAAAAAGTATGATCACACTCATGATGCCTTCAGCTTTTTGAAGTTGCTTAAGTATAGTGAACTTAATACATATTTATGTGCTCTTTTTGTGTACAAGTCCATTCATAATTTTACAACCCCCATGTTTACATATAGAGCCAACCAAAGATATCCACTTAGATCAAACAATTTATTAAAGCTTCCAGCTGTAAAATCTATCCAGTCGAAATCTTGTATATCATATCATGGCGTCAAAATGTGGAATGGCTTACCCACGTATCTTCATAGCTCACCCTCTCTTTTGTCTTTTAAAAATACACTCAAACATTATTTATTCTCATCATATAGTCAAGTATAATTGGTATAATTAAGTTTTACTGCTAAACCAGTTCCCATTTTTTTTCTTTTTTTTTCTGCACGATTTTTGCTTATATTTTATGAATATTGCTACAGTATATTGGCCATTGAGTGCAATTTTTATTATTATTATTTATATTAATATTATTATAATTTCGCTAACACCTTCTCTTTTCACGAACTTTGTTTTAAAAATCCTGCTTTTGTAATAAACACTAGTTTAGTTTTTATGTAAAAAATTATTGCATTTTATCATCTAGCCTTTGTTTTTCTCAAATAAATACTGTAAACAGTCTTAATTTTAGTTTATTCTTGGTGCCTCCTCAAGAGAGTATAAACTCTCAGGAGGCTCAGCCTTAATATTTTTATAACATGTACTGTATATAAATGTATGTAATGTAAATGGGCTAAATAAACAATTCTTATCTTTATCAATTCTTATCTAAAGAGGGACAAATTATTTCACTGATTCTTCCTCACAGATTTTTGTTATGCTAAGGTCTTTACTTCGGGATATTTGCTTGGTTTTGTTGTTGTTGTTGTTGTTCCCCAGGCTGCCTGGCCGAACAGCCCCAAGGTCCCGAGCAAGGCCAAGGCCATAAAGCGCCCCCACAAAACCCTCCCTGCTTACCACTAACAAAACCCAGGTGACCGAAGCCACTCTAAGGCAGGGAGCTGAGGAGGGCGCGGAAACGCCCGAGAAACCAAAGCTTGGTTTTGTAGACGTACTAAGTTGAAGATATTGGCCTATATTTCACTAAAGATACAGGCTATTTCCAGTTCATTGAGTCACTATCTTCATGTAGCTGTTTTATGACATTGGCCCTTTTTGTTCTTAGCCCTGGATTGTATCCTGCCTTATTTCAGATTATTTTTTCAATTTTGGAATGAAGTAAGATAGTTTTTTTATGAAATATTCCTTTTATATAGAGCCGAGTACGCCTACATTTGTCTAGTGTTTTTATTCAATCTGTCAACTTTTCAGAATATTTATAAATAACATTGACGATACTTAAGTACGGTTAACATGGCTTCATTACATTCTGCTGTTTTATAGGCTGTCATAGCAGCTCTCTGTGTATCATAGCGAGGTCAGTCCTTAGAGATCTGTGCCCTATAAAATGTGCTTTCCTTTCACTTAAAACATTAGGTTATTCAGTGTGCAGTTGGGTTTGAGTATGTGATTAGATTGATATATAGTATTTGATATATGGATATAAAATCTTAGTCATGTACTTAACCTTTAACTGTGATGATGGTGTAATGGTTTGATTGTTTAAGATCTGTATGTTTGAATTCCGGGTGGATCATATGCTTTCATTAATTAAATTGGGAAGTGTTTGATGTTGAGAGTGAAATAAATATATAAAAATATAGTTTATTAATTTTATGATGAGTGAAGAAATTGTGATTCCTAGATTATTGTAACTGAGTGAGGTTTGGAACAAATGGACTGTATATTGCCATACCTAGTTACTGTTTGACTTTTCCTAAATGTTAGAAATTTGAGTTCGATTGCTGAAGTCCTTTATGAATTAGAGAGGTTGAAGGTCAGTATATCTATGTATGTATGATGTATGTATGTATATACTCAGGCACATACCCCATTGCTGGGGGTGGCCGACTCGAGACAGAGACCGAAGAGAAATAACATCTAAAGTTCCCATTCTTAGGGTTCAGGACCACTTTCGCGTTCCCTCGCCCCTTTCTCTGTCTCGTCTCTAGGTGAATTTCTAGACCGGTCATAAAGAAATACTCGGGTTGAGTGAAAGGCCATCTAAAGTAAATATGACACTGTATGTCAAAGTATGGAAGGAAGGTGGCAGCAAGGAAGAATACTTGTCCGCCAAACGTAATGATAGAAGAAAGGTCTACAGGGCAAAGAAACCCATACAGGATAGCGTTATAGAACAAGTTGGCAGCACTAATAATACCAATGGGGTACTGTATATAAATTAGCTAAGAATGTGAGGGACTGTAGTCAGGACGTCCTGGGTGTAAGATGTATAAATAATGACAGTGGCATGACTGTTTACACAGAAAACGAAATCAGAGAGGCATGGAAGGAGCATTATGAAAGACTGCTTAATGTGGAGTTTGAATGGAACAGGGAACAGCTCAGCACTGTAGTCCCAGTAGAAGGCCCTCCGCCTTTGATAGGGTACGACGCTGTTAAAAGTGCTATAGATAAAATGAAATCCGGGAAACCCGCTGGGAGCTCCGGCATTGTCTCTGAGATGCTAAAAGCAGGTGGAGATATTGGGGTAAAATTGGTCACAGAGCTGATTAATGCTATCATAAAGGAGGAAACCATTCCCGGTGCATGGCAGAAAAGTGTTATAGTAAATATATACAAAGGCAAGGGTGACTCCTTAGACAGGAGAAATTATCGGGGTTTGAAAATGCTCGATCAAGTCATGAAAGTCAGCGAAAGGGTCTTTGAATGCATGATCAGGGAAAGTTTTGCTATCGCGACATGTAGTTTGGATTTATGCCGGGACGTGGCACAACTGATGCTATCTTCATTCTTAGGCAAATGCAAGAGAGGTATAACAGGTATACAGTAACAGGGAGTTATACCTAGTTTTTGTAGATCTAGAGAAGGCCTTTGACCGGGTGCCCAGGGAGGTAGTGCAGTGGGCTATGAGAAAACTCTGAGTAGAAGAGTGGCTGGTGCGTGTGATAATGAGATTGTATGAGGGGTCACGGGCAGGCAGCAGTTAGAGTAAACGGGGGCCTGAGCGAAGAGTTCCCAGTGAAGGTTGGAGTTCACCAAGGTTCAGTGCCGAGCCCATTACTGTTTGTTTTAGTCCTGGAGGCTCTGTCAAGGGAATTTAGGACAGGACTCCCATGGGAGCTGTTATATGCAGGTGATCTAGTTCTTATCGCAGATAGTGCGCAGGAAGCAGAGGCGAAGTTCAAAAGATGGAGGGAAGGTATGGCAAATAAGAGTCTAAGAGTTAACATAGATAAAACAAAGGTCATGATTAGTGGAGTAGGGTGTGGAACTATGGAAAGAAGCAGCGACTATCCAAGCGCAGTATGTGGGAAGCAACTCAATTCAATGTTGCGTCTGTAGTGACTGGGTACACAAGAGATGTAGTGGAGCTAGATGACCTTTGACAAGAATCATAGACTTTGAATGTGCAGTGTGCAAGGGAGATCTTGTATTAAATGACCCACCTGTCAGTGTTGATTTCGACAGTGTAACGCTGGAGTGTGTGAATAAGTTCTGTAACCTGGGCAATACGGTTTCCGCCGGAGGTGGCGCTGAAGCTAGCTCCATTGCTAGAGTCAGAAGTGGCTGGGGAAAGTTTATAGAGCTGTTGCCACTCCTGACCATGAGAGGGCTCCCAGCACACCTTAAAGGGAAGGTGTATACCTTGTGTGTTAGGAGCGCGATGACCGATGCCTCAGAGACGTGGCCGGTTAAAGCGGAATAGAATGGAACGGAATGAGAAGAGAATGATGAGATCGATGTGTGGCTGCTGAAGAACAAGGAAGTTAGGGATAGCTTTCATAGTGAACTGGAGGAAATTAATAGAAATAAGGAAGCTAGGCCTAGCGATGTAAATAGTCAATGGAATAGACATCCTTCCCACCCAACACCTCTTTCACTTCCCAAATTAACTAATTCTTTTGAACGTGATGATAGTGCTTTGTTTTATGTGTGATTAATTTGCTAGGGAAACAGATTAACTTGCTCATGTACTGATGTACACCCTATATGGTGGTTTTGTGTTTTTTTATTTTAAAATGTTGTATTTGATTAAAGCATTATTTCCACATAGTGATTTTGATAAGTTCTTTTGACATTATATTGTGTCGCCCCGGTTTTGGTGTGTTTATTTAGCAAGTTTTACATTATACTGTAATAAATACAAATACCTCTCAACTCCATCCTTCCACCTCACTCCTGTTTGCCCTTCCACCTCACTCATACACTCATTTAGTCCCTCTCTCACTTGCCATACGCTCCTTATTACCGAACCACCTCAAGGTGTACCCCTTCACACTCTCCAGCACATCCACATCCACACCACAACACTCGTACTTCCTCATTCGCCTGTCTATCTCTCCATGTGACTCCTCACGCACTTCTCAAATAACTCATTTCCCCCCGTCTTACTTTTGATTTATGTCTCTCCAACAACGGTCATGCTTTACTCTGTACATCAATGATGGGATTACTGCAATATCATGCAGGGACTTCTAACAAATACCTTCATATTTAATACCTGAGTGAAATAACCAATTCTTGTGAATTAAATTGTTTTTATCAAGGAATTCTATCTATCTATCTATTGCCTGACGCCGCAATCCCCGAAGGGGTGGCCACGAACGAACCACCCCCATGCACCTCTGTCCCCAGTCAGTCGACGCCCCTCCCAACCAGCACCGCCTTCATTCATATACTTCCTCACTCCATCCTTCCATCTCTCCTTCGGTGCACCTCTCCCTCTCTGTCCTTCCACCTCGCTCTCGTACACCCTCTTAGTCAATCTCGCTTTCCATACATTCCATATGGCCGAACCATCTCAAGTTGTCCCTTTTCACACTTTCCAGCACATCTACATCCACACCACACCTTCTTACTTCCTCATTCGTCTGTCTATCCCTCCATGTAACTCCGCACGCACTTCTCAAGAATTGCAAGCCATAATTTGATATTAGCTTGTAAAATCCCTGGAATAAAAGCTTGTGTTACGTCACATTTACTTTGTTATTTACCTTCCAGGAGAGGAGATGGCTGGTGTGGAGGATAATAGTGTGGACGCGGTGGTGATGACGCTGGTGCTATGTAGTGTAAAAGAGACCGACCAGATCATGCAACAGATTCTCAGAGTCCTGGCTCCGGTGAGTAGCATTTAACACTAGAGTATAATTATTTTGTTATTTTTTGTTATTCTAGTTAATGGTAAATTGTCAGGAAGATTTTGTAGGGAAACATGTTAATTGTGAAACATGTAATGCATGCTCTTTACCGCTTTCAGCAACTTGCCAGTTACTCCGTATATATTATCAATGCTTTCCACAGACCTTCTCTATCAACTCTGGTGTAGGCCTTCTCAAAGTCCATAAAAGCAGCATACAACTTTTGTCCCTTCTGCAGATGTTTCTCAACAACATATTTCAAGGCAAAAATCTGGTCTACACACCCTCTTCCCTTCGTAAACCCGCCCTGCTCCTCAACTACTCATTTCTCCGTTCTCACTCTCACGATCACTACCCTACTGCACATCTTCCCTACTACACTTAGAAGATATATCCCCCGGTGATTACCACACATTCCTCTCTCCCCTTTACCCTTATACTATACAGGGGGACTATTATGCCTGTCTTCCAGTCATCAATTACAGTCCAATTACACTCAGATAATAGTTAGCTATGATAGTACAGTAGTGTAATTAAAGTTGGTATATGTCATTTTAATGCTAGTTCTCCATGTCAGCAGATTAAACAGCACTCACATTATATCTTATCTATCCATCTATCTACCCCATACCCCATAGCTGGGGGTGGCCGACTCGAGACAAGAACCATTATGTACTGTACAGTATATCATTATGTACTGTACAGTATATCATTATGTACTGTACAGTATATCATTATGTACTGTACAGTATATCATTATGTACTGTACAGTATATCATTATGTACTGTACAGTATATCATTATGTACTGTACAGTATATCATTATGTACTGTACAGTATATCATTATGTACTGTACAGTATATCATTATGTACTGTACAGTATATCATTATGTACTGTACAGTATATCATTATGTACTGTACAGTATATCATTATGTACTGTACAGTATATCATTATGTACTGTACAGTATATCATTATGTACTGTACAGTATATCATGTACTGTACAGTATATCATTATGTACTGTACAGTATATCATTATGTACTGTACAGTATATCATTATGTACTGTACAGTATATCATTATGTACTGTACAGTATATCATTATGTACTGTACAGTATATCATTATGTACTGTACAGTATATCATTATGTACTGTACAGTATATCATTTTTCAAAGATCTTAGTGATATTTATTTACCAGTTGTTTAATTAACAGGCTTTATTTACACTTACAGCGTGGAAAACTTTACTTCCTGAAGAACATCCGAGAATTTAATGATAAGAATCATAGATTATGACTAAAATTCTAGGATATCATATCTCATATTGTTATTGGTGTTTTGAGTGGAATTAGTAACCTATTAAAATGTAAAACTTGCAAACTAAACAAACCAAAATTGGGACAAGGACAATATAAAGTCAAATTAAATTATCAAAATCGCTATGTGGAAACAACGCTTACTAAAATGAAAATTATTAAATAAAAGAACACAATCTGACGGCCAGCCCTATGAGAGTCTCTTATTGTGACTCGGTGGTCTGGTAAAGGCTTAGAGAGAGAATATGTGAGTCAGATACAAGGGGAGATAGAAGGGCAGGATGACCCCCATTGAGATGGAGAGACTGTGTAAGACAAACTTTGGTTGATAGAGGAATGACTATAGATCAGGCAAGGGAAGTGGTAATTAAAATGTAAAACTTGCAAACTAAACAAACCAAAATTAACAGGAATTAATAGAAAATGCTTGTGAATAGATGAGTGAACACGTGGTCATTTGGGGGAAGGGGTCAGGCGCAAGTTGGACTAGATAATAGTCCATCAGGCACCTGGCCCGGGGAGACGACTTATATGAAGGGTGCGCCTGGAAGCGTGGTGGGCGGGCTTGTGGCTTCGGCTCAGCTGCATGTCTGCCTGCCGAGATCGGAACCTCTCCGGGTGGTCGGGGGCCAGGGGAGTGCTGGGGGGACCTTGATGACCCTGGTCTCTGGGTCTTCTCCTGGATGACCTAGATGTGTGTGAATTTGTATTTTGTTTTTGTGTGTTCATTGTTTTCTTTTGTGTTTTGTGTTGTCCCTATTCTTGCTCTGTCTTGAGTCGGCCACCCCCCATAAAAAGAAAAAAAAGGGAAACAAAGGAAAAAAGACAAAAAAAAATGGGAAAGTGGGGATTGGGCCTGAGTATATAGATAGATAGATAGACAAATAAAATAAAAAGTAACCAATGACATTTTGTGAATAGTTCTGATTAACATTATTTACATTTTCAGGGTGGGAAATTCTACTTCCTGGAGCACATCTGCGAATTTGACGAGAAGAATCATGTGCCGAGACAGAAATTCCAAGATGTCCTCTCTCGTACTGGTGTGTGGCCCTTCCTCTGCGACGGCTGCTACCTGAACCGCAACCCCCTGCCCACCATCAAGGCCGCAGGGTTTGCTAAAGTGGACGCTGACGAATTCTACGCACCCATCCCTAACTTCTTCCTAGAGATTATAAAGCCTCACTTGAAAGGGGTGGCTGAAAAGTAGCTGGATTTTTTTTAATCGACTTCTTCAGTATGTTGATGTAATTCTTATTTCAAG
Organism: Paralithodes platypus; assembly: GCA_032716605.1. Classification (NCBI taxonomy): domain Eukaryota; kingdom Metazoa; phylum Arthropoda; class Malacostraca; order Decapoda; family Lithodidae; genus Paralithodes; species Paralithodes platypus. Next base: position 5,666,387 of record CM064513.1, on the reverse strand, counting down.
GGCTGCCCCCATATTTTAAAACCTCGTTTAAGTGTTGCCCTAATCCTTCATGAACAAAATAAACAGAAACAAAGAGTGCCATGGCATGGTCGGTACTTCGTCTGGCTGCTGCTCAAAAGGTCGGCGGTTAGATCCCAGTCCGTGCCATTGGTAGATGTCAAGAGTTTGGACAGATCAGTCTAGCGATTCGTGGCAAATATCCAGTTAAGTCCCAGTAACAAGGGCACGCCCTAGCCCTGTTAAACACTCAAACCATTAACACCATCATCACAGTTAAAGGTTAAGTACATGACTACGATTTTATATCCATTTATAGAATACTATATATCAATCTAATCATGTACTCAAACCCAACTACACACTGAGTCTCCCAATGTTTTAAGTGAAAGGAAAGCACATTTTATGGGACACAAATCTCTATAACAGCAGAATGTAATGAAGCCATGTTAACCGTACTTAAGTACGGTGTGGAAGAGTGGCTGGTGCGTGTGATAATGAAGATGTATGAGAATTCGCGAAGTTCGGTGAGGGTGAAGGGTGTACTGAGTGATGAGTTCGCACTCCGTGTTGGAGTCCATCAGGGTTCAGTGTTAAGCCCCCTCTTTATTATGGTCTTGGAGGTGTTGTCTAGAGTTTTTAGAGGCGGACTCCCGTTGGAACTGTTTTATGCAGATGATTTAGTCCTAATAGCTGACAGTATGCAGGATGCTGAGGCCAAATTCAGAGTGGAGAGAGGGCATGGCGAGCAAGGGTTTAAGAGTCAATATTAACAAAACCAAGGTTATGCATTGTAGATTGAGACGAGGCAATGTGGAAAAGAGCGGTGCATACCCATGTGCAGTGTGTGGAAAGGGAGTGGGCGTTAACTCAATTCAATGTAGCATCTGTCGGATGTTGGGTACACCATGGGAGTGAGCGCTGTAGTAGAATAAAGGGGCCCCTGCCGAAGGATAAGTCGGAAATAGAGAAATTTTAGTGCGTAGTGTGCAAAGGCGAGCTTGTGTTAAATGATGATCCTGTGGCTGTGAATTTTGGAAATGAGTCTTTGGAGCTGGTGAACAAGTTTTGTTACCTAGGAGATACCATCTCTGCCGGTGGTGGGGCCGAGGCTGCCACTGTTGCTAGAATTAGGTGTGGCTGGGGGAAGTTCAGAGAATTGATGCCAATCCTGACCATGAAAAGAATGCCTCTCCCCCTGAAGGGAAAGGTGTATGCCTCATGTGTTAGAAGTGCAATGATGTATGCCTCAGAAACATGGGCCGTTAAAGTAGAGGATGTCAACAGAATGGAGCGTAATGAGATGAGAATGGTGAGATGGATGTGTGGGGCCAGGCTACAGGATAGAATAACAAATGTTGAGCTGAGGAGACGTTTAGGTATAAAGAGTATTAGCGAGGTGATGCGTACAAGTAGACTGGGATGGTATGGACATGTGGAGAGAATGTATGAACAAAATTGGGTGAAAAAATGCAGGTCTGTGATTGTGGAGGGAGCTGCACCAAGGGGTGGACCGAGGAAGACCGGGGATCGGACTATACGCGCCGATCTCAAATCCAAGAACTTGACAAGTGAAGCAGCCCTTAACAGGGTTGCCTGGAACGCCGCCATTAGGACAAGAGACTGAAACTGCACTTATGTGTGGAACACTCAGTCTTAAAATGTTATGTATGTATGTATGTATGTATGTTAAGCCAATGGCATTAGTTTGAATCACCATCTTAGCCTGATTTAGGCTCTCTCAGTTCTTGCATTCTCATCCCTAACAGTTTCTAGTCTCATCTTACCCTAATCCTTCGGGCCAGCCCTAGGAGAGTTTTGTTCTGAAACTCAGTGGTTGGATTAAAGTATCACATAAAACAAATAAAAATATAAAAAAGTTTGTCAGGTGTAAGTGCTTCAAGGGGACTTTGTTGAGTCTTGCTGAAACACTGTTAGCACTATACTGTACCAGCATTGGCCACTGTGATGACATGATGGGTCTGTGTTGTGGCAAGTCTTTAATTGACTGTACTGAAGTACTAAAACCACGCTCTCTGTGGATGAAGTGGTCTTTAAACTTGTATGTATAATATGTATGTTCACAAACTTTTCTGAGTGACTGTGTACTTATGTATTGTGTAGGTTCACCAAGTCATGGCAGTCAAGGCGGAGACAGAGTTCTACCGGCGGTGGAGGAGTACAGTAACAGACGATGGTGAAGGGTATACCATGGGAGCGCTATACTGGCAACTCAACGATATATGGCAAGGAGCATCTTGGGCTTCTATTGGTTAGTTCAACAGTTGTACAAAACCTGTATGTATGTATATACTCAGGCACATACCCCAGTGCTGGGGGTAGCAGACTCGAAACAGAGCCCGAACAGACCCCTTTAAAGTTTCAATTCTTAGGGTCCGGGACCAGTTTCGCACTCCCTCGCCCCTTTCTCTGTCTCGTTGAGTAGGAGAATTTTAAGAGGATTGGAGGATTCCTAGCCTCCTGCCCCCAGAACCTATTGTATCCTAATGTTATTTTATTTTGGAGTATTGTTTTGCTAAATTTTCAATGCATTATTTCCACAGTTATTTTGATAAGTTCTTTGGTCTCTATACCGTGTCGTCCCTGTTTTGGTTTGTTAAATTTTGCAAGTTATACATTATAATATATATTGTGCGGTTCCTATTTTTGGTTTGTTTGTTTTGCAAGTTTTACATTTTAATCCTAACCTAGAGCCATGTTTTTGTCATCCAAGTTGGAGCTTGGGTAATCTATGACCTCCAAGACACCCTTGATGGTATTGGTATTGGCCTACAAGAACCATGTCAATTCGATGAGCCACAAAGCTTTCTTACATTTGGAAACTCATTACGCCATCAAACAGTACACTAGGACCATACGGCTGGGAAAGTGTAGATAGCAGAGAAGAGGTGTTGTAGATAGATTGATTTTTTTTTTTTTTTTTTTTAGATGAGGTCACGAGGAACATTGATTGTTACCCTTTCCTAATGGTCAAATACAATAATATTCTGATTTGTATACTGCTGTAGCCTACATGTTCACACACCCAGGAATGTCAACATAAATAACACATAAAGATATTCCTTGGCACTGGACTTTTAAAATACGCCTGGCAATGAAACCTATAGTGGCAACATTTACCCAAACCAATTAAGAAGGTAAAAAGGATCTCAATTAACCCTTAAGCTCCCACACATCCTAGTGAACAACTGGGTAGACAGTTAGGTATTAAGATTATCAGTGGTGAGATGCGTACAATCAGGCTTAGATGGTTTGTACATGTGGAGAGGATGGATGAATTACTGTAAGTTGGGTGAAAAGATGCATGTCCGTGAACATGAAGGCAGGTGCTCCAAGGCGTAGACCAAGAAAGATGTGGGATCAGACCATACAATCTAATCTGGAATGAAATACCTGACAAGTGAGGCAGCTCTGAACAGGGCTGCCTGGTTTAAATGGAAGTGTTGCCAGGAAAATTTTAATCATAGAAATTTGACAGTAAAAGTTCCCATATGATACCCCCTCTCTAAAACATGACTGATCTTACAGAGTACAAAGGGCGGTGGAAGATGCTCCACTACTACGTCAAGAACTTCTTTGCTCCGGTTATAACTTCTGTATACATGGATGTAGAAAATGTAAGTCCAGCATTATTTTTTGTCTATATTTGAAACATTCCCTTCAGATACATACCTTGAGACAATGCTTTCATCCATCATTGCTCACTGTTTCAAGTTTATGATAAAGCAGTGACCTGCTACTTGTACAGCTGATTATACATGTAGCAACTGGTCAGACTAGTTGGTTCACTATAATTTTATCATTATTATTATTAGTAGTAGTAGTAGTACAGTATAGGTAGTGCCAACAAAATTGACATAAATCTTGATCCCTGTCCTCTCTGTAATTCAAAAGGGCCTAGAGAAAACTGACTGTAAATATCCACACCTATTTCCTGGTGGACTCCTCCCAAATTATAGAAACGTCAGCCCGATTGCTTTCATTTATTTTGAGTTACAAGAAGTTAAGGGGTCAAGATTATTGTCAAGTTTGCTGGCGCTACCTATATTAGTACACTAGTTGTAATCCTCAGGAAAGAAATGTTTGTTCTAGCCACCTCCCGATGATTATATTCAACTTAGCAAGAACCTGTCTTGAGTTAGAGGGATAATTGGGATGGTCTTTAACCCTTAAATTCATAGTGGTCTTCTCCAACTTAGTAATATAATTTGGCAGTAACATAAATAAGTAATTTATTCCTCATTATTCTGTACAAATTAACCCATTCTGTACCGGTGACATCCTTTTAATTATATTATGGCAACTACAGTATTATACTTTTTTTCATGTTAGAAAGGACGTCTACACTGACTATCTCAATTAATCCTGTTCTATCGATCTATCTATATACTGTACTGTACTCTGGCACATACCCCATTATTTATTTCTCTTTTTGTTTGTTTGGGTGGCCGACTCGAGATAGAGCCTTTTAGCTACCATATATCCTTCCGAAGCTTCATAAAATGATCTAAATGTAGCTGAAATAAAATACAAGAAGACATTGCCGGTACTGAAATGGTTAACTATTTTTATCCGTCAGGTAAAAGTGTACGTGGTGAGTGACCTGATGGATGACGTTGAAGGTGCGACTCTTACCATCAACCTCCATCGCTACGACCAATTGGTTCCTGTGTCATCATCCAACACCACTATCACTGGTTAGTACATTGATATTTTATTTTTTTACCAACACTACCTTTTACATGTTATCCTGGGAGGACCATATGCTTGCATTAGTTTATTCAAGTGAATTGGGGTTTGTAATTGATGATGTGTGTGTGTGTGTGTGTGTATTTACCTATTTGTAGTTTACAGGAATTGAGCAGCGCTCGTGTTTTATTTTGGATACACTTTAGTATATTTATTTCCAGCTGACGATCTCAAATCCAAAAACTTGACAAGTGAAGCAGCCCTTAACAGGGTTGCCTGGAACGCTGCCATTAGGACAAGAGACTGAAGCTGCACGTATGTGTGGAGCACTCGGTCTTAAAATTTAATGTATGTATGTGTATGTAAGAGAGAGAATGACTAAGAGGGTGTACGAGAGCGAGGTGGAGGGACAGAGAGGGAGAGGTAGACCGAATATGAGGTGGAAGGATGGAGTGAGGAAGTACATGAACGAGGGCGGTGCTGGTTGGGGGGAGGGGCGTCGACTGACTGGGGGCAGAGGTGCATGGGGGCGGTTCGTTCGTGGCCACCCCTTCGGGGATCACGGCGTCAGGCAATAGATAGATAGATAGATAGATGTGTATGTAATTAACAACCTATTTTGCTACAAAATCTTTGTAATAACTGAGTAATCAATATGAGAGTGTGTCAAGTTAACGTCACCTGGATGCAAACTGTAGCAGGCATTAATATTCTTATAGTTTTACTGGAAATATTTCAAACCCAAATGAGATACAGGTATTACAGATTTTTATTATAAATGCTCGTGTAGTAGGCCTAATATTGTTTTCCACAATTAGTGTACAATTGCTTGCATTGGTAAGTAGTGAAACTCATGCTGAACAATTTTGCAATACTTGTGTAATATTTTGAAACATCCCCTTCAGCTCCATACCTCAAGTCACTATTTTAACTCAATCAATGTTCACTGTTTTAAGTATTTTAACTCAATCAATGTTCACTGTTTTAAGTTTATGATAAAGCAGTGACCAGCTACTTGTGCACCTGATTGTACATATAAATGGTTAGTGGTTGTTGTTGTTGTTCCCCAGGCTGTCTGGCCGAACAGCCCCAAGGTCTCGAGCAAGGCCAAGGCCATAAACGAGCGCCCCCACAAAATCCTCCCTGCTTACCACTAACAAAGCCCGGGTGACCGAAGCCACTCCAAGGCAGGGAGCTGAGGAGGGTGCAGAAACGCCCGGGAAACCAAAGCCCCACCCAAGGCCCTGTGCTCCTCAGCAATTATGAAGGGAAAGTTGAGGGGTAAGGGAAAAATGTGACGCTTTGGCTCCCAATCTGCCAACTTCTAGGTTGGCAGTAGGGAGGTCAATCCACGGAACAGGCGCCGCCACTTGAGATCTATTAGATATATAAGTAAAAGGAACAGTCAGAGTAAGCTATGGGTATGGCAGAGATCGCTCAGTTCTCACTCGGATAGACCAGCCCATCACCACATGACTAGAACCCAATCCTCTCAGCATCAGCTAGGAAAGGCCCTAGAAAGCCGCCTTTGGCGGGGGGATAGCTCCCCTATTTCAACTCCTTTCGGGGTTGGGCACCCGCCCTGGTTAGTGGTTAGTATAGTTGGATCACAGTCACAGGCAAGATATTTTGGCTTCAATCTCCAGACAGGATAGCCTAGATGTGAATAGGCTGATATTTGATCTTAAATCTGTCTTTGATCTTAAATCAACATTTTGTATAAAGATTTATTAAAAAACGATTTTAATAACCCATATTTTAACTTCCCTGTTTTAAACAGAAGACCTGGTAGACACGGTAATAGAAGACTAAATACATTTAATAAAAAGAAAAGCAGGTCTGATATTATAATTATTGTTAATAATTTATATTCATTATATCGAAATTTCGGAATTAAAAAATTAAAAGATTCATTGAAAGGCCTACAAAAGAAAAGTTTTGCTCCTTTTATAGAAAATATTCTAAATAATAAACATAATTTCACAAATAAATTTAAGAATATAGTCTTTGCTTTTATGGGATATATTAGAGCTAATTCTAAGAAATCCAAAGATAACCGTATTAAAGATAAAGTCATGTCCACTTTAAATTATTCCTCTAAAATTTTAGACAAAATTAATGTTAACAGTCTTATTAATTCAAAGAAAGTTAAGTCCATGTTACCAGATGGTTGTAAAGATTTCAAACCATTAATAGTGTATTCATATGAACGACCTGTTGGGTCTATTATTTGTAATTATAATAAAGTTTTAGGAAATCTTTCAGATAATGATATTTTCAATAATAATAAATGCGTGTGTGAAAGAGTCATGGATATGCCAGCTAGCAGACGTGATGCACTAGCAAAGTTCATTTATAGTCCGATATGTCACATATTAACAGGTGATGTAGAACTAGTTAAACATTTTGCAAACGACAAATTAGCGGAGCTATGTCGTAAAGGGTTTAAATTTAGAATAGGGAGTAATAAAGTAACATGGGACATAATTTTAAAAGATATTGTTTTTTCAGTCAATAAATTAAAAGATAAATTGTTAAAAATTGCGTGCTGCAATGCGAGAGAACTAGAAGCATGGTCTAAATTATTAATTAAGTTAATTAGAAATAAAATTTTCTCGCTTAAAAATGAATTTAATCTTTCAGATTTTATAGACTATAATTATAATAAGCTTAAAGCTGATTTAATAAATTTACATAAACATTTTGTAATCACTACAGTAGATAAAGCCAGCAATAATTATAGCTTCACATGTAAGAAATTTTATCTTGAAAATATGAAAAAAGAATTAGGTATTAAGGGTAACATATTACGTAAAAATATTTGCGGTAATTCTGTTTATGAAATTCAAAATAATCTGAATATTGATAACTTAATCGATGAACATACCAAGAAAAATATAATATTTGATATTAAACTTTCTGATAAGAACAAGTGCATTGCAAAATTATACATGTTACCTAAATTTCATAAAAGACCTTATAAATATCGCTTTATTGCCGGAGCAAAATTTGCTACCACTAAAACTCTATCAGAACAAGTAGTAAATTGCTTAAAATACATTAAAAGTACTCATAAAAGATATTGTAATACCATCATGAGAAGAACTGGCATTAACTATTATTGGAGTGTTGACAATTCGTTAGAAGTTATTGATAAAATAAATACCATGCCGAAAGTTACCTCGGTACATAGCTTCGACTTTTCAACTTTGTATACCAATTTGCCTTTAGATTTAGTATATTCAGAGCTTTGCTTTATTATAGATTTGCACTTTGACAGGTTAGTTAGGAATGGTAATTATTTCATAAATGTTTATACATATTTTAATAATGCATCACTTAGCTCTACTCCCACTAGTTCTGTATATTTTGATAGAACTAAACTTAAAGATGCCCTTAAATTCCTCCTTTTCAATACTTATGTTAGATTCGGGCCGTACATTTTCAAACAAATATTAGGAATTCCTATGGGTGGAAATGCTAGCCCTTTAATTGCAGACTTATTCTTGCTTGCTTTAGAATTTAAATATATAAAAGACTTAGTTGACAGTAGCAAGAAAAATAAAATTCCAGAAAAATTAGCACTTGCTAAATTGTTAAGTAATAATAGTAGATATATTGATGATATTCTTGTTTGCAATTTGTTAAATTTTAATCAAGTTGCTAAACTTATTTACCCTAATTCTATTCCCCTCACACAATGTAACGTAAATTATAAAGTTGAAAATTTTCTTGATATAAATATAGAGATTGTTAATGAACAGTGCATACTTAAAGTATATCACAAAGTTGATGATTTTAATTTTAACGTAATAAACTTTCCTTTCCCTAGTAGTAATATCGATAGTAAAATCACTTATAATTGTTTTTATTCCCAATTAATAAGATTTTGTAAAATCTGCACTAAAGTAGATGACTTTTGGGCTAGAGCTAGGTTACTATACAGACTCTTAGTGGACAGAGGTTTTGAGGCAAGTAAATTGTTCCATAAATTTAATCTTTTTAGGGTCAATTATTGTGACTGTATTCTAAAATTTGACATCAATAATTTTAATCAAGCATTTTTAACTTGAAGTTTCTTGTATAACCTCTGCTTACTTTTTGTCTGTGTTTATTGTTTATCTTTTTCTTTTTCTATTATTATTATTATTATTAATATTGATGATTTTTTAAATTTATTGTTCTTGTTAAAAGAGTACTCTTTGTTTAAATCTGTTGTTACTTCATATTTTGCAATTATTTCTCTTTATATTATATGTATTCATTGTCGATAGTATCAATTGCTTACTTTTGCGATTTCCTTAGTTTATTTGTGCTATAAATGTAGGTTATTTGTAGGGTAGTTATTGATAGGGGTCACTTGAGGCATGCTATGCTTACAGGTACCTACCCGATAGCACTATCGTTAGTGAGTGCTGTACTGTATTTTATATATTATTTTGTAATAGTATAGATATCTTATCAATATTTGTATTTTTTGCTATTGTTAATGTCTTGTCATGTTGCAAATTTGATTTTAAATAATATTTTGACATTTAACATGTAGTTTCTTTATTCATGCAGAGTTTAGTAAAATTTGCCAGAACGTCCCGGACTTCCCAAACTTGACTACTTCCTTTAACGTGACGATAGGGCGTTGTTATATGTGCGATTGGTTTGCTTGGGAAACAGATTAACTTGCTCATGTAGTGATGTACACCCTATGTGGTGGATTGTGTTCTTTTATTTAATAATTTTCATTTTAGTAAGCGTTGTTTCCACATAGCGATTTTGATAATTTAATTTGACTTTATATTGTCCTTGTCCCAATTTTGGTTTGTTTAGTTTGCAAGTTTTACATTTTAATTGATAGCGTAATGCTTAGTGTGTGGAATTTCGGTGTGAGTACTGTATCTTAGGTTCGAGTCCTTGGAGTACCACATGTATTCATTACTTTCTTTGATTTAATTAATTAGGTTTATATGTAAGTAAATTGGTGGGTTTGTGAAAACAAATATGAATTAACGATTATATTTTTTCAATTCATTCTGGTTTATATTAGGTAATTATAACTTGTAAAATCCTATAGCAGTAACATTAATTAAGTCTCAAATGTTCATTGTACTGTAGGTGTTAACTATCCCGAACTTCCCAAATTGAATAATTCCTTGTACGTGACGATAGTGCATTGTTATACAGTGTGTGCGATTAGTTTGCTTGGTAAACAGATTAACTTGCTCATGTGGTGAGGTACACCCTATGTGGTGGTTTTGTATTCTTTTATTTCAAAAATTTATTTGATTAAAGCGTTATTTCCACATAGCGATTTTGATAAGTTAATTTTACTTTATACAGTATTGTCTTTGTCCCAGTTTTGGTGTGTTTAGTTTGCAAGTTTTACATTTTAATTTTAAGTTGTTGTTGTTGTTGTTGTTGTTGTTCCCCAAGCTGCCTGGCCGAACAGCCCCAAGGCCCCGAGCAAAGCCAAGGCCATAACCGAGCGCCCCCACAGAACCCTCCCTGCTCTGTTCTGTGGGGGCACTCGGTTATGGCCTTGGCCTTGCTCGGGGCCTTGGGACTGTTCGGCCAGGCAGCTTGGGGAACAACAACCCTCCCTGCTTACCACAATAAAGCCTGGGTGACCGAAGCCACTCCATGGCGGGGAGCTGAGGAGGGTGCGGAAATGCCCGGGAAACCAAAGCCCCACCCAGGACCCTGTGCCCCACAGCAATTATGAAGAGAAAGTTGAGGGGCAAAGGAAAAATGTGACGCTTTGGCTTCCAATCTTGGTAAATTGGGAGGTCAATCCACGGAAGAGACACCGTCACTTGAGATCTAGAAAATATATAAGTAAAAGGAACAGTCAGAGTAAGCTATGGGTATGGCAGAGATCGCTCAGTTCTCACTCTCATAGACCAGCCCATCACCACATGTTAATGTGAGTGCTCGTTAATCCACTTGGAGAATTGGCGCTCGAACAAATAAAATACCAGCATATTATTATTATTACTGTATTATTTTTATTATTATACTGTACGAGTTAATTATTTTATCCATCAGGTGAAAGTGTACGTGGTGAGTGACCTGATGGATGACGTTGAAGGAGCAACTCTCACTATCAACCTCCATCGCTACGACCAATTGGTTCCTGTATCATCATCCAACACCACTATCACTGTGGTTAGTATATTATATTAATAATTTTTAGCTTTACCAACAGTATCTCTTATTATATGTGTCATTAGCCAACACAAATATCACTGCATTTAGTATATCTATGGCTCTAATAATGCTGCCTCTTCTTTATTAACAAAACCATCAATGTGGTTAGTATATTAATAGCTTTACCAACACTACTTCTGTATTCTCTAACAACATAACTATCACTGGGCCTTGTACATTAATAGCTTAACCAACACTATCTCTTATGTGTCATCAACCAACAAAGCTATCACTATGGTTAGTACAATAATAGCTCTAACAATACAACCTGTATTCTCTTTTATCTAACAACATAACTATCACTGCGGATAGTACAATAATAGCTCTAACAATACTACAGTGCTTCTTTATTCTCTAAAAAAAAAACTATCACTGTGGTTAGTATATAAATAGCTCCAACATCACTACTCTTATGTGTCATCAAAAAACAAAATGATCACTGTGGTTAGTATATTAATAGCTCTAACAATGTTGCCTCTTCTCTATGCTCCACCAACATTACCTCTTAGCTATTCTCTACCAACAAAACTATCACTGTGGTCTGTGGATAGTACATTAATAGCTCTAACAACACTACCTCTATATTCTCTAACAACATAACTATCACTGTGGTTAGTATATTAATAGCTCTAACAGCACTACCTTTATATTCTATAACAACATAACTATCACTGTGGTTAGTATATTAATAGCTTTACCAGCACTACTTGTATGTTTTCTCTATTAGAAAAATTATCACTATGGTTAGTACAACAATAGTTTTACCAACACTACCTCATCACCACTGTTGATATACTATACCTGGCTCCAGCAAAATTGACAGTTGATTATACACCTTTTCAGAGCACTTGCTCCGATATTGTCTTTATGTTGTGTGGAACCAAGAAGAGATAGGCGTAGGGATGCAGCGACCCCACTGCCCCCCACTTCGGTGGTGCAGTCAGCCTCTGTAGCAGTTATGGTGATTTCTTGTTACTGCCTTATTGTAGCACGGTTAAGGCTGGTGTGGTGCGATTCGCCAGGTGAAAGTGCTTCAGGGGGACTTTGTTGAGTCTTGCTGAGACAGTATTAGCGCTATACCAACGTCAGCCACAATGATAACATGATGGGGCGTTGTTGTGGCAAGACTTTGTTGTACTGTGCTGCAGTAAAGAGACTAAAAGCACGCTCTCGTGGATGAAGCGGTCTTTAAACTTGTATTTACTTGTATGTGTGTACAGTATAGGCGTTTAGTTATCTCTGATTAGCTAATATTTGTATTGTGATTATAGTTATGCTTTAGTTTGCTGTGTTTGGCAGGCATTTCAGTTAAGTTATCCAGTTTCTCAAATAGATTAAGACAAACATAGTATAGATAACTTTCATAATCCACTTGCAAGTCTCCCTCGATTTACAATTGGGTTACGTTCCTGAAAACACGATCTTAAATAGAAAAATTGTATAGCGAACCCTAAAATTAATGGGGTAAATGGGGTTGCATTCTGGGACCAGCTAAAATCCAAACACAAACACCTAAAAAACCTATAATACTGTAATATCGAAAATCGGGGCATCGAATAGTGAGGGAGACCTGTATTTAATTTGATGGTTTTGTAATCTATGTATGTATGTATGTATGTATTTTGTATTGTAAAGTGGTCAAGCAGCAAATGAAGCGTTGAGATCACTTTCATAATCTATACAATACATACTTTTTTAATTTGATGGTTTTGTATTCTATGTATTTTATGTATTTTGTATTCTAGAGTGGACAAGCCGCAAATGAAGCGTTGAGCCTGAACATCTGGTCGGACCTTGAACTAGACACCCACTGCCAGGACGGACTGTACGATGCTGTAGACGTGCGTTTCCTCACCTCCCACTACCCGAGGGCAACACACTGCAGGTCCCTCGTAACTTCTACCTCATGGGACGACCAAAGGACGCCCCTCTCCTACATGCCCAGCTCCTGGTGGGTCATTGTTTAACCACATTTCCTTTAACCCTTTGAGTACCAGTGTTATATCTTATTCTAGCTATATTGAGACAATATTATGCAGCTTAAGAGGGATCTGTGGTAGCTAAGAGGGTTGGTTAAGATAGTTTGAAGCCTTATTATTGCTCGAGGTCCTTCTAAAGCTGAATAAAATTGTCTAATAGTTGCCAAAATACAACGAAAAGGATGTACTGTACGGGTTAACTTCGTCTGTGCTGGCGACGTCTTTAATTTTACTTTAGCTATATTTAGACGACTTTGTGCAGTTTAACAAGGATCTGTGGTAGTGGTAGTGAGATAGTTCGAAGCCTGTTAATTGCTGAAGGCCCTTTTTTAACTAAATAGAATCTTTTAGTAGCCAGAATAAAATTAAAAAGACTGCCGGTTCAGAAGGGGTTACGGAGGTAGGGTATACTTATTAGTTTATCTATAACTACAGTATATTTAATTTATTTAACATACTCCCCTACATTATAATACTACATAGGTAGCATATGTACGGTCGTGCTAATAAGTCATGTCCCAGTTGTCATTACGTTTGGCTTGCTTTGTGCTGTATTAATGTCTATCAGATGTTGAATAGGGTGGGTAAGTGTAGGAACATGTTTGTATATTTCACTCGATATGAAGAAATGAAGCTTAGAAATTGCTGATACCAATTATTGATCAAAACATATCTGGTGCCGAGACATCACTTATTAACGCGACTGTATCTTGGAAAGGCATTGTAATGATTCTAATAAGGTGCTATAAAGCAAATATGCTAATAAGCAGATCTTTAGGGAGGTGCTTATGTGGGCCAACCTCACAACTTCTGGTCACTGCCACGGGAAAACCAGATTGTCTAGGTAGTCTAGGGTGGTAAATTTTACTAGGTAGATGCGGACTTCCATTTCAAAGACGTTTAGGTTAATTTCACTCAATTCAGTAATCCCTATCAAAATAGTTATCTCACGCACAGGGCATATCCCTTTCCATACCATTAAGTGCAGTTTAAAAGTTAAGCAAAGGTGGGAATCAACATTGGCATTTGAATGTTCGTTAATAATGCATCTATATTTTCTAATGCTCAACCCTTATCTACCTCCAGGTGAGTGTTGTATCTGAGCCGGTAGTGTCAAGCGGCAGCAACTGGACCTTTACCGTGAGCGTGACCAGTGATGCCGTGGCGCTCTTCGTGTGGCTCCAGACAGACGTGGCGGGCATCTTCTCCGACAACGGCTTCATCATGACCCAAGCTTCCGTGGAGGTTCTTTTCTACGCCGACAAAGAAACCACCAAGAGTGAACTGGAGGCTTCTCTAACGGTCATGTCCCTCACCGACACATACACCACACAGGCTCAGAGGAACCAGGAGGGACTGAGAGATCAAGCCTTCTACCCCAACGACCTCAATAATGTCATTTACTTAGACTAGGAGTTCAACCAAAACAAGACCAGGGCAGACTTAGAGATCGAGCCTTCCACCCTAACGACCTTAATAATATCATTTACTTAGACTAGGAATTTAATTAAAAGGCAAAACTTGCAAAATAAACAAACCAAAACAGGGACGCCAAAATATAAATTAAAATGTAAAACTTGCAAAACAAAAACAAATCAGGAACTGTGCAATATAAAGATAAAAGAAACTATCAAAATCACTATGTAGAAATACTGCATTAAAGATTTAGCAAAACAATACTATGAAGAAAAAAAACTCAAAACCACCATTATGTATTCCTGTTTCACATTAAGGTTGTATGGCATTAATTCTGTGATAATATATAAATACTGTAGGCAAAACTGTGATCATTTTGTTATTATAAATTTTATCAATCCCAAGTGCAATTAATACTTGTGCAATGGTCACAGTTTGATCTACAGTATTCAGTTGTGCATATGAAGAATTTTATAGCTGCATTTTATAGGAAATTATTATTATTATAAAACATATAGCTTGAAATTTATTATGTATGTTGATATTTGATATAAAACAATACATTTTATTGGATGCAATATGGAGTATTCTTTAATTCCTTGACTTGTGTCTTAGTATATTTATAAATTGTTTGATAGCAGTAGCAATTTATTTTTGTATTTATTTATTTTTTGTGAGAAGTTTAACCAGACCACTGAGCTCCCCAAAAGACAGTAGCTATAATGATACATAAACACGTATTGTTGTCTAATTTGAAGAAGTTTTTATCAAATTACTTAATATTTATAACATAAGAACATAAAATAATGGGAGTCTGCAGAAAGCCGATTGACCCACACAAGGCAGATCCCTCTCACGCCCAATCCATCTCATCATGCAAGGCAACGATTGGCTAAACTGACTAAATAATTTCATGGCATAACAATCAAGTATCAGAAATCCTAACACCTAAATGGCACAAAAGATCTTACAATTGACAAAGAAATGTGGCAAAATGTCAAACGTCTTGAAATATCAAAATGAATAGGGCTAAACATGAGGGAGAAGGGTTTTCAAGAAGATATTTTTGTTTAGCTCCAAAATCTTCTTATTCCTTTCTACACAGGAGGAAACATATTAATTGACTACTTGTGAGTTTCGTTCTATAAGGAAGTTGGAGCTGTAGACATCGATATTAAACAGAAATGCAATAATAATTTACGTTTCTGATAATTATAACTTTATAATTTTGTTTCGTATAACCTATTTGTTTGATCTATTTATTACCATTCATACACACACATTTTTAAGACACTATACATACACGCACACATGACACATGCATACACACCTACAAACATACATGAAAACAATAATACGCACATACATTGATACACGAAATACACACACAAATACATACATACACCAAAGGGACAGCATAATATCATCTTCAACTGTCTTGATTGCGTAATGCATAGTGCGTGGAATTTCGATGTGAGTATCCTAGGTTCGAGTCCTCGGAGTGCCACATGTCTGTTGATTTCATTAATTGAGTTTAGATGTGAAGTTGTTGGTGTAAAAAACATAATACAAAGTTATATAGGCTACATAATTATGAAATGCAGATAATGGCATAATAAAGATCTATTTGAAACAATTTTGGATTAGTTTTCTTTCCCCCCCCACCCATGTTTAAAAACAAATCTGAAACCCCCTCATACCATACTGCCCAAGGACAGCCCTGTGTGGGTCTCATGGCTACACAAAATACTACTATAGTCAAGAAATGTCACCATTTTTGTTATCATATAGCTGGTTTTAAGACGTATGGAATGGCATAACAGACGCCATTTTGGGGACAATATCTCGACATCGGGCGCCATTTTGGAGCCAAAAAAAATCTGCTCAAAATGGTGGAAAAAACGATTAAAGAAAGAAAATAATGTAAGTAAACTAATTAAAATAAATAATGGAGAGGTAAGGACGTGAGAGCGATAATAAAATGCTGGATAGGAAGAAAGAAAGAAGGCACTAAACCTCGCGAGATAGTAATTTTCCCGCCATTTTGTCCCCTGGACCCCCTACCAGACCCCCATCCACCCCCCTCCCAGGCCTATGACAGCACAGCAACCCCCCCTTATGATGTGCTGTTCGAGAGAGACTTCTATGCAAACCTAACCTCACGAAAAATTATCAAAATCGAGCCAGTGTCCCTCCCTCCCAGGTCTCTCTCTCACCAAACCTCACTTTACATCAAACCTAACCTAACATTTGGGTCTTTTTCCAACAGCAGATCATAAGCTATGGTTCCTGAGCTTGACTTAGGTTCCCGCCATTTTTCCCCCTGGACTCCCTACCCACCCCCCTCCCCCCCTCCCAGGACTATACCAGAAAATTACCAGGGGATAAGAAATTCCAGATTTTGAACCCAATTTTCGTGAGGTTAGGTTTGAGTAAAAGTCTCTCCCAAACAGTAAATCATAAGAAGGGGTGTTGTGCTAATGTAGTCCTGGGAGGGGGGAGGGAGGGGGTCAGGTAGGGGGTCCAGGGGTCCAATGGCGGGAAAAAGATCAGGGAGTACCAGGAGGGAACTAACATGATTTTGGCCAATTTTTAGTGCGGTTTGGTCCTCAAGATGGCGGGAGGTGGCCTATTGAGCTATTTTGTCCCCAAAATGGCGGTTTTTCTCTGAAAAGGGGCGTTACCTATTAGGCCATAAATTATAGTTGTCCGTTTATACACTAGATGGCGCCTACATGTTTTTCTTCTTATTCCAACTCACTTTCTCTTTCCATCTCATATCTTTATCGTATGTTCCTCTTATTCCCTTTTCTTAATTATTATCTTTTATTTGTATTATTCTTATTTATTTTTGTATCTCTTTCTTTACTTACCAAGTATATATTATCAATATACTGTATACGTTGGAAGACACGCAGAGGGATGTCCTAGGGCTATTCTCAATCTTTCTTCTATTCAACAGCTGAGCTCTGGAACTCTCTCCCAGAATCAGTTTTTCCCTCTTCCTATGACTTAAATTGCTTAAAGCATTTTGGCATTTTGGCTCGAACGTCTCATTGATTTTGGCCCTGACACTCTCTTAAACTCGCCACAGGCAATTCTGGCCTTTTGTCTCCCTCACTCACATAGAACAAAAATGAGGTGTTCTAGGACAGCAAGATATGCGGGGGCTGTTCTGATATTATATAATGTGAATCGTGACTATTACATACTTCTCCCGATCTTTCCACCTTGCATATTAGCCATTTATCTTGTAGTTAGTGTGTTTTATTAAGTTTAGGAAGGTTCTGGGGGTTAGGTTAATTGATATAGATAATACCACTTTAATTGCTAGCGATCCTTCCCAAACTGAATAATATCGTCTAATGACTGGTAAAATAAAGGATTATTTTATTTTAATGTTTTATACACTATAGTTAATTATGTTTTTTTTTTATTGTGTATTAATATTTACACAAATTAATTATTGTTTTATTAACCCCTTCACCACCAATACGTAATTTTTATCATATTCTTGTTACCTTCAGACGATTTTCTTTACTTATACGACTCAAATGGGTAAATACGATCTCAATAAACCCTCTTAGCAGCATAGGTCCTTCTTAAACTGCAGAAAATCATAAAGTTTTAGCCAGAAACAAAGGTAAGAAGGCGTCTTGGTGCTGAAGGCGTTAAGGCATATTTATTTATCTATTTAATTTAGTTCAGTAAAACATTCACTGACATAGTTAATGGCATAAAGAAACACTTGTGGGGTTTACAAATATTCATATTTTATTTAGACAACTGAAAATTGAATAAGATGGTGTGCGTATGTAGATGGGGTGCACATGAGTTCCCAGGAAGTGCAGTCCTAATTGGTGTACACAGGATCCCAGCGACGCACGCAGACATGTAGTTACAGTCACAGATCCTAGAAAGACAAACATATAACTATTAATCACACATAAGTAAAACTAATACAATATCAACTGCCTTAACTCACGTCCACTCACCGATTCTCTGCAATCACTCTCTCTTCGTCGCAATGTTGCATCTCTCGCTATTTTATCGCAATTACAATAAGCAGTGAGCTCTCTGTGTATACCACCTCCTCTACGTAGGGTACCGGTACGTAGTACCCGTCTTGCAACACAACCCTACCCCTACTCTGTGCAACTCTCCAACCCAAGAGTAAAACGATACTATTCAACGGTTCCATGTCATCTCAACCAGTAGACCATTTCAACCAGTAGCTCTCAACCAGTGCCAAATCAACCAAGACCAACCAAACCAGTGCCAAAATACAGTACTAACCTAACCGAATTGATTGATTTCATACTGGTTGAGAGCTACTGGTTGAAATGGTCTACTTGTTGAGTTGTCCGGTCACCCTATTCAACAACTGAGCTCTGGAACTCTCTCCCTGAATCCATCTTTCCCTAATACTATGAATGTCCAGACATTTTGGCTCAAACATTCCTTGATTTTGGCCCTGTCACTCTTTCAACACTGGGGGAGGCACTCGTCACAGGCAGTTTTGCCTTGTGTCTCCCTCATCCACATACACAAATAAAATGTCGCTATATAAGGAATGTTTCAATATATTTCGTTAGCGTGTCAGAATTGTTCGATGCAAATATAACGTATATTAATTATAATTAAGACACAATTCTTGGCCCACTAACCTCTGTAAGTAAACATACGAGTAGATTAACCCTTTCAAGATCCGATTACGCATTTATTTTCTGTGTTATGGCTATTTTCAGACGATTATATTCAGATTAGGAAGGGTGTATGGAAGTCAGAGGGTTAATTGAGATGGTCTTTACTATTATAATGCCCACAGATCCTTCCTAATCTGTATGAAATCGTCTAATGAACGACAGAATAAACTGGACGGGTATATGGAAGTCAAGAGGAAGGTCTTTACTACTATAATGCCCACAGATCCTTCCTAATCTGTATAAAATCGTCAAATGATAGTCAAAATAGTCAAATGTGTCATAATCCTCAAGGGGTTAACCATTACTGTATATTTAGACGATATTATTAAGTTTAGGAAGGATATATGGTAGCTGAAAGGATGATTTGAGATAGTCTGTAGCCTTTTTATTGGTAGACGTCCTTCCTAAGCTGAATAAAATCGTCTAATAGTTGCCAGAATGTAATCAAAAGGACGTCCCTGTTACTGTAAGGGTTAATCGATCGAGGAAGGTGACTGCAGAGACAGAAATCAGAGTTTGGGGTGGGGTGGGGTGTGTGTGTGTGTGTGTGTGTGTGTGTGTGTGTGTGTGTGTGTGTGTGTGTGTGTGTGTGTGTTTGTGTGTGTGTGTGTGTGTTTGTATGTGTGTATGTGTGTGTGTGTGTGTGTTATTTGTGTGTGTGTGTTTGTTTGTGTGTGTGTGTGCGTGTTGAAGGTACGACAGCTAACCACACCGCCCGTGCTCCATCTATATGTAGGTACCGGTATGTATATCCTCAGGCACATACCCTATTGCTGGGGGTGGCCGACACGAGACAGAGCCGGAACAGAAACATTTAATTAAAAGTCCTATTCTCAGGGTCAGGGAGGGGAGGGGAGGGAGATAGAGTGTGTGTGAAAGAGAGAGTGAGAGTGAGTGAGAGGAGAGTGAGTGAGAGGAGAGTGAGTGAGAGGGGAGTGTGTGTGTGTGTGTGTGTGTGTGTGTGTGTGTGTGTGTGTGTGTGTGTGTGTGTGTGTGTGTGTGTGTGTGTGTGTGTGTGTGTGTGTGTGTGTGTGTGTGTGTGTGAGAGAGAGAGAGAGAGAGAGAGAGGGGGGAGAGAGAGAGAGTGTGTGTGTGTGAGAGAGGGGGGGAGAGAGAGAGAGCGCGAGAGAGAAAGAGGGGGGGAGAGAGAGAGCGCGCGAGAGAGAGTGAGTGAGTGAGTGTGTGTGTGTGAGTGAGTGTGAGTGTGAGTGAGTGAGTGAGTGTGTGTGTGTGTGTGAGAGTGAGTGTGAGTGTGTGTGTGAGAGTGAGTGTGTGTGTGAGAGTGAGTGTGTGTGTGAGAGTGAGTGTGTGTGTGAGAGTGAGTGTGTGTGAGAGTGTGTGTGTGAGAGTGTGTGTGTGAGAGTGTGTGAGAGAGAGAGAGAGGAAATCAAAATCATCTCCCCTTACCTCACATTTCGGGTCAGCTGTTCAAACTACCACAACAGATTATGTCTGATATAGTGTCCCGAGTTTGAATCCCGGGAGGAACATATGCTTTCATTAGTTTATTCAAGTGCATTGGGGTTTGTAATTGATGATTAATGTTAAGAACGGGGTGTTACTTAATAATCTGGTGTGGTAGTGTGAAAGGTTCGCTCGTAATGTGAAGTTATTCCAGGGCGTTTTTCTCTGATGTAACTATGTATGTATGTACGGTGGCACTAATAAGTCATGCCTCAGCTGTCATTACGTTTGCCTCGCTCTGTGCTGTATTAATGTCTGTCAGATGTTGAATAGGGTGGGTAAGTGTAGGAACATGTTGGTATATCTCACTCAAAAAGAAGAAATCGTGGGTACATATTGCTGATACCAATTATTGATCAAAACATAATTGGTACCGAGACATCACTTATTAGGCCAACTGTACTGTATATACTCAGGCACATACCCCATAGCTGGGGGTGGCCCACTAGAGGCAGAGTCCGAACAGAAACAACAAAATTAAATACAAATAAATAAATAATTCACACACATCTAGGTCGCCCAGAAGATGTAACTGATCGAATAAATTTGCGTGGGAGTATTTCTGGTTCGGGGTTGACCAATTATGTGTCGGTAATGTCCATTTAACCCTCTCCGACATATGACGCAATTGTGAGCCTATTGGGGATATTTAAAGACTATGTTACCATCAGGGGTATTTAGAAACCCTTAGTTTAGTTACTTCAACCTCTGCAGTTGTCTTTGAGTTAGCTGTGGGCAGAAAACTAATTTTGGAGAGGTACGGTAATTATAAGAGTGAGAAAACTCTATTTCTTATTGCTAATCTGGCAACCTCTACGTCATAAATGCGTGGAACGGTTAACAGGCTTCGAACTACAGTATCTCACTTAACCTCTTTTACTGCTACAGATTCTTCTTAAGCTGCACAAAATCGTCAAAATATAGCTTGAATTAAATTGAAAAGACGTCGCCGGTACGGTCGCGCTAATAAGTCATGTCCCATCTGTCATTACATTTGGCTGGCTCTGTGCTGTATTAATGTCTGTCAGATGTTGAAGAGGGTGGGTAAGTGTAGGAACATGTTTGTATATTTCACTTGATATGAAGAAATGAATTATTGATCAAAACATACTTGGTGCCAAGACATCAATTATTAGCGCGACTGTACAGTAGACGTTTCTGTGACTCAACCCTTATACAAACATCAATAATTTACCTTTGATAACGTCATCTGCTGGTGCTGTGTCACTGAGCTAGCTGTTCCATCGTCCTTGCTGCATCAATTCCGGCCTATCCACTGCTGTCACTTACTTACGTAAGCTGTTCCATCCCTCGCCTCTATTCTTCCATGTTGTTCCGTCATTCGTCCCTGTAACAATGAGAGACAAAATACTTAACCCTTTGACTACACAGTATAAATTATTCTAATAATTATGGGTTGATGGATTTGCAAGATTAACATCGTAAATTCAAGGGGGTAGTACTCGCTTTTTATGGACCCCCTTCTCCCTCATGTTTAGCATATTAGTTTTGAGGTTTTAAGATTTTCGTGCCGTTAGTTCGTCGATTTTAAGACCTTTCGCCCCATTTCTTCGTCAATGTAAATACCTTTCGTGCCATTTAGGTGTCTATTTTTCGTGGCGAGCTTTGCAAGAGTACGGTAACACCGTAAATTTAACGATCAAAAGCCTATATAATTATAATCTAGCTATCTCGCCTGATGTTGAGCAAGGTAGGGTTAGGCTATTTATTTGGTCCTAAGTGAGTGAAGGAGACAAAAGGCAAAGCTGCCTGTAACAAGTGTCTCCCCTAAAAAAGTTGAGTGACAGACAGCCAAACTCAAGGTATGTTAGAGTCAAAAGGTCCTGGACACATGGAGTTTGAAGCAGCATAAGTCATAGGATGAGGGAAAGACATGTTGGGTGAGAGAGTGCTAAAGCTTACTTGTTGAGTAGAAGTAAGACTGGGATAATTGGTTCACTCTTGGGTTAGAGTTGGACAGAATAGGGGTGGGAGTGTGTCGAGAGGTAGGTGCCAGCACTCTCCGTAAAGGAGTGGGTATCGTACCGGTATACAGAATAGGAGTGGGACTGTGTTGAAAGGCGGGTGCATCGGACTCGCCGCAAGGGAGGGGATATACACTGAGAGAGCTCTGAAGAATACTGATAATTGTATTACCGGTAGAAGAGTGAGAGAGATGCAACATTGCAGCGTGTAGAGACAGATTGTAGGGAATTAGTAAGAGGAAGTGAATTGATGTGACGAAATACTTAATGACTCTACCCTTTCAGAAGTGCGGTATGGGTGGAACCTCCCCACACATGCGAACAATACTTGATACCGGTATATGGGCGCACAGATTCTAAGAAGCTGTTTAAGTAAGAGTAGTAATATGATCTTTAAAAGAAAAGTCAAGAAACAAAAAATCGCCAAGAGTATTGCGAGAAGATGAAGGGTTGATTTGCGTAGTTCGGTTAGGTTAGTTAAGTAAAGTTAAGCTAAAGCTCATGTTTTGTAACCTGGTGAACTTACAATTGTCGTTTCCAGTTATAGAGCTGTACTACAAGCTAGCTAACTGGCTTTTGTTATTGCGTCCGAATAAAACAATTCAGGCTGGGTGGGTGGGTGGGGCAAGGTTGAGAGATAGACAGCCCATACTTGGATTTTCTCCCGGGCAGCCACTGGGTATCTCAGCTTATAGTATATAATAACTCCTAAGTCTGGAAGGGTTTATGTAGTACGGTCGCACTAATAAGTCTTGTCCCAGATGCCATTACGTTTGGCTCGCTCTGTGCTGTATTAATGTCTGTCAGATGTTGAATAGGGTTGGTAAGTGTAGGAATATGTTTGTATATCTCACTCAAAAAGAAAAAAATCATGTGTAAATATTGCTGATACCAATTATTGATCAAAACATACTTTGTGCCGAGACATCACTTATTAGGCCGACTGTACAGTCGCGCTAATAAGTGATGTCTCGGCACCAAGTATATTTCGATCAATAATTGGTATGAGCAATGTGTAAAACTTTATTTATTCGTTACGAGTGAGATATACAAGCATGTTCCTACACCTACCCACCCTATTTAACACCTGACAGACATTAATACAGCACAGATCGAGCCAAACGTAACAACAGCTGAGACATGACTTACTGTATTAGCGCCACTGTACACCCACGAACAAAAACACTGACCCTCTGACTACCAGACACCCTTCCTAATCTAAATAATATCGTCTAATAATAGCCAGAAATCAGAAAAGAAATGCGTAATCGGATCTTGAGAGGGTAGAGTATCGTATTCATAAACTTATCAATATTATGATACGGAACTTTTAACCGATTTACGATGAGTGACTGCAGAGAAAGCAACCAGGAGCGCCTTCAGTCTACCCTATCAGGCAATAATGTTTAGATGGAATGGTGGGGGCGGTGTGTGTGTGTGTGTGTGTGTGTGTGTGTGTGTGTGTGTGTGTGTGTGTGTGTGTGTGTGTGTGTGTGTGTGTGTGTGTGTGTGTGTGTGTGTGTATGTATGTATGTATGTATGTATGTATGTGTGTGTATGTATGTATGTATGTACTGTATGTGTGTGTGTGTGTGTGTATGTATGTGTGTGTGTGTGAGCATGCGTGTGTGGGGTGGCAAATGCAAAAGTGTGTGTGGGGTGGAGTGTGTAGGCTATGTGTGTTGGAGGTTTGTGTATGTGTGTGCTTGGTGTGGTGGAGGCATGTGTGTGTGTGTGGAGGTAGAGGCATGTAGGCATATGTACTGTATGTGTGTGTGTGTGTGTGTGTGTGTGTGTGTGTGTGTGTGTGTGTGTGTGGACGAGCGGTTGTGTGTTTATTGGTACAAATCTCTGGATATTTGTAGGTTTACAGGTACATGAGATTTGGGGCAACAGTTAATCGGTACACACCTCTTTAAAATACGTTGAAATGGAGTGTTTTCGGTTAGGTTAGGTAAGTTAAGTTAAGTTAGGTTAGGTTAGGTTAGTGTAATTTAGGTTTAAAAATCGAAAAATGTACTCGTAAGCATGCACCAAATTGATATGTACCGATAAACGCCAACCGCTCGTGTGTGTGTGTGTGTGTGTGTGTGTGTGTGTGTGTGTGTGTGTGTGTGTGTGTGTGTGTGTGTGTGTGTGTGTGTGTGTGTGTGTGTGTGTGTGTGTGTGTGTGTGTGGAGGTAGAGGCATGTAGGCATATGTACTGTATGTGTGTGTGTGTATGTGTGTGCTTGGTGTGGTGGAGGCATGTGTGTGTGTGTGTGGAGGTAGAGGCATGTAGGCATATGTACTGTGTGTGTGTGTGTAGGTAGAGGCATGTAGGCATATGTACTGTATGTGTATGTGTGTGCTTGGTGTGGTGGAGGCATGTGTGTGGAGGTAGAGGCATGTGTGTGGAGGTAGAGGCATGTAGGCATATGTACTGTGTACTTACTCTAGTTGTACTTACTCTAGTTGTATTGCGGGAGTGAGCATGCTCGTTATTTCCCGCCTCCTATATGTGTAGGTGTTATATGTATCGTTGGAATGGCTGTGGATGTGTGTGTAGTCTGTATTTTTAGCCAATTGGCGACATCGGAAACGAAGGCTTAGGGTGGATCTGTATGGTACCATTCTCACTATAGACGGTACCGTCTCGCCCGAAGGCTTAGGTAGCCATCAGCTTAGGTGAACCATATGATACCCATCTCGCCTTGTACCATTTTTGCCAACCCCAGATGGGACGTCACAACGTCGTCAACTTATTCCAGGTACCTATATACAGCTAGGTGAACTGAGGCTAACACATGAAAGGAGACAAGCCCAATTTGTCTCCGCCCGGCCGGGGATTGAACCCCCGACCCCTCGTGTGTGAGACGAGAGCTCTACCTACTAGGCTACGGGCTGTGTTTGTGTGTGTGTGTGGAGGTAGAGGCATGCAGGCATATGTACTGTACGTGTGTGTGTGTGTGTGTGTGTGTGTGTGTGTGTGTGTGTGTGTGTGTGTGTGTGTGTGTGTGTGTGTAATAATAATAATAATAATAATAAACGGTTTATTAAAGAATGGCAGCCTCATGAGCTGTGTGTGTGTGTGTGTGTGTGTGTGTGTGTGTGTGTGTGTGTGTGTGTGTGTGTGTGTGTGTGGAGGTAGAGGCATGTAGGCATATGTACTGTGTGTGTGTGTGTGCATGGTGTGGTGGAGGCATATGTACTGTGTGTGTGTGTGCATGGTGTGGTGGAGGTGTGTGTGTGTGTTTGCGGAGGTAGAGGCATGTAGGCATATGTACTGTGTGTGTGTGTGTGTGTGTGTGTGTGTGTGTGTGTGTGTGTGTGTGTGTGTGTGTGTGTGTGTGTGTGTGCGCGCGCGCGCGCGTGTGCGTGCATGGTGTTCACAACATCAAGATCAAATGCCCGAGCATCGCAAAGTACATAGAAAATACTTATAAGGAGCCAGCTAACCTGTATATAGTTGGAAGCACAAAGGAAGAAATGAAAATTCTCAAATCAAATGAAGGAACAACGCAAGGAGATCCAGTGGCAATGGCAATGTACGCACTGGCACTATCAATTCTGCAGCAGAAAATAAAACATGAGGTAACCCGAGTGAAACAAGTGGCGTATGCAGATGACCTCACAGGTGCAGGAAAAATAGGGGATCTCAAAGAATGGTGGCGGAGAGTACAATCGGTAGGCGAAGTCATTGGGTACCATCCGAATGCTAGTAAATCTGTACTAATAGTGAAAGAAAACAAGTATGAAGAAGCGGTGCGGACTTTTGATGGGACAGGAGTGAAGATTACAAAGGAGGGTCAACGCCATTTGGGAGCAGTAATAGGCACAGAAGAATGAAAGAGAGACTATGTGCGAAAAAAGGTAGCGGAGTGGGTAAAGGAAGTGAAAACCCTGGCAGACATTGCGAAATCTGAACCACATGCTGCATATACTGCCTTCACATATGGTGTTAAGCACAGATGGACCTTTCTTATGAGAACAGTGCCTGGCATTAGACAGATGCTCCAACCGCTTGAAGAAGCAATCAGAGGAACTCTTCCGCCAAGGTTCGGAGGTATGGGGATCATAAACCCAGTGGAGGCGGCACTACATGAGTACCAAAATTCCCTTAAACTTACTACGTCTCTGACAGAACAAATACGGGAGCAAAATGAAAATGATGAGGTGGACGAAGAGGAACAACGAAATGCAAGACAGGAAATTACAAAGAGCAGAGAAGAGAGACAGAAACATAGCCTAGAACAAATTAAGACCAGATGTAGGGAAGAACTGAAAATGAGAGTTGAGATGGCACAAGACACGGGAGCTTCAAATTGGCTCACATCATTACCAATAAAGGAAAAAGGCTTCAGCTTAAATAAACAAGAATTCAATGATGCCGTAGCCTTGAGGTATGGGTGGCCAGTTTCGAACCTGCCGCTGAAATGTGCATGTGGTGAAATAAACAACTCAGACCACTGTATGACTTGTAAGAAAGGAGGATTCATCTGTATCCGGCATGATGAAGTACGAGACATCACTGCACAAATGCTGGACGAGGTGTGCCATGATGTCAGAATCGAACCGGAACTTCTGCCTATGGACGGACAGCGCTTGGCCCACAATACTGCAAATACTTCAAATGAAGCAAGAGTGGACGTAAGTGCTCGAGGTTTTTGGACGAGGGGACAACGGGCTTTTTTCGACATCAGAATCTTCAACCCAAGAGCACAAACATATCGTGAGCGAGGACACAAGGCGGCATACTTGAGAAACGAAAGTGAGAAAAAACGCGCTTATGAAGAAAGAATTTTGAACAGGGATCAAGGAAGCTTTACTCCTCTGGTCTTCTCATCGTCGGGAGGTATGGGACCTTCTGCAAGTGTCTTCTATGCCAGATTAGCTGAACAAATATCGAGAAAAAGCGCCAGTATAGAAGCCAAGTCATAACTTGGATGAGATGCCGGCTCTCTTTCTCTCTTCTCAGGTCTGCACTCCTATGTCTCAGGGGTACAAGGTCCTCCCCGCTACAGAGGACAAGAGTGAGAGACTTGGACTTTGAAATGGTCGTGGCGGAGGGACGAATTGGGGAACAACTAGGTTGATTGTAGGGAGGTACTGGTACAATAAGATAAACTACAATGTAACTAGAATAAGATAGATTGTACACCACTTTGTAACTGTCACCTTAATAAAGTGTGTGGTGGAGTGTGTGTGTATGTGTGTGGTGTGTGTGTGTGTGTGTGTGTGTGTGTGTGTGTGTGTGTGTGTGTGTGTGTGGAGGTAGAGGCATGTAGGCATCTGTATGTATGTGTGTGTGTGTGTGTGTGTGTGTGTTTGTGGAGGTAGAGGCATGTAGGCATATGTACTGTATGTGTGTGTGTGTGCATGGTGTGGTGGAAGCATGTGTGTGTGTGTGTGTGTGTGGGTGGGTGGAGGTAGAGGCATGTAGGCATATGTACTGTATGTGTGCGTGTGTGTGTGTGCATGGTGTGGTGGAGGCATGTGTGTGTGGTGGTAGAGACATGTAGGCCTATGTGTGTATGTGTATGTGTGTGTGTGTGTGTGTGTGTGTGTGTGAGATGGAGGTGGGTGGGTGGGTGTGGGAGGAGGGGAGGGGAGGGATTACGACTGTTAACCCAAGGTGAGGAACCAGAGACCTAGGACTACTGGTATGCCTATTACTTTCTGTTTAGTCATCAGTACTACATAATTTATAGTTACATTTATGCTTCACAGTTCTTGTAAGAGATAAAATGGCCAAACCAATACAACGTCATGTATAAATCACCCTGTATTCTATTATATTCAATCCAGACAAATAACATAATTGTCCTGGTTGAGAGAGAGAGAGAGAGAGAGAGAGAGAGAGAGAGAGAGAGAGAGAGAGAGAGAGAGAGAGAGAGAGAGAGAGAGAGAGAGAGAGAGAGAGAGAGAGAGAGAGAGAGAGAGAGAGAGAGAGAGAGAGAGAGAGAGAGAGAGAGAGAGAGAGAGAGAGAGAGAGAGAGAGAGAGAGAGAGATGGGCTGGTTTGTCTGGATCCCTTCTTCCTTGCGTTTAGCCCCATTGGTTTTTAGAGTTTAAGTCAAGACGTTCGGCGATTTTAAGACATTTCGTGCCATTCAGGCCTAGGTGTCGATTTTTCCTGGCGAGCAATAGCTAACCTGTAATTTTAAGAGTAACCGACCTTTGGCCGGGAAAAAATTCTAACGAAAAAATGTACAAATAGGCCTATATCTTGAACAGGGGTCAAGGGGGTATTTTTTACAGGTTGATGGAGGTCTAGGGAGGAAACTAAAAATAAAAAATAAAAATAAGATAAACCAATAAACAAACCAATACACCCATTTCCCCTTAACCCTCTCCGACATATGACGCGATTTTGAGCCTATTAGGGATACTTTAAAGCCTTTGTTACCATCAGGGGTATTTATAAACCTTTAGTTTAGTTACTTCAACCTCTGCAATTGTCTTTGAGTTAGCTGTGTTGAGCCTATTGGGGATACTTTAAAGCCTTTGTTACCATCAGGGGTATTTATAAACCTTTAGTTTAGTTACTTCAACCTCTGCAGTTGTCTTTGAGTTAGCTGTGGGCAGAAAACTAATTTTGGAGAGGTCATTATAAGAGTGAGAGAACTCTATTTCTTGTTGGAAAGAAACTGAGTGTAGGCTAAACAAAATACCGTTGCCTTGCTTTTTTAACTTATCCTGGCTACAGTTAGACGATTTTGTTCATTTAAGAAGGATTTCTAACCACTAAAATGCTAGCCAATAGCCTAGACTATCTCATTTAATCCTTAGTGCTACCACAGGTCGTAAAACTGCACAAAATCGTCTAAATACAGCTAGACTACAATTAAAAAGACGTCCTGGATACAGAAGGGGTTAAGATTGATGGTTAATGGGTAAAAACTAAAACGAGACGGTCCTTAGTATATAAAACCATTTACCGTACGCTATGAAAGAAAAATGAAAAGATAATTATTTGGAAAAGACTCGCCGCCTTAGGCCTATTATGAAGTATTTCTTAAAAATAAAGATTATTAGTAGCCTAGGTTCAGGGATATTTCGTCGAGAGGCCGGTCTATATGATCTGTGCCCCATGAATATGCTTTCCTTTCACTTAAACAGTAGGCTACCATAGCGCGGTTGGGAATATGAACATGATTAGATTAATATCCAGTATTCGAGAATGGATAATAAGTTGTAGGCGTGTGCATAAACCTTTAACCGTCCTGGTGGTGTAATGGTTAAGGTGGCAAAAATCTGTGTGTGATAACCCAGGTTCGAATCCCGGTGGATCATATATACTTTAATTAATTTCATTGGGGGTGTTTGGTGTTGTGGTGAAATAAATAAAGATTATGGACAGTGTAGGTCTATGGAATCCTTATACTGTACTTAGGCTATAGGCTATAGCCTATATAATCCAGTGACTGTGGGAGAATAATTGGGTTCAATGTTATTTTAATACCACGAATTTTGTTGATATATTTGAAGATAAATATTGAATCTATATGCTCTAAAGATCATAATAACATTTGTTTTAACCCTCGGCAAAACCTAATAAAAAAGTATGGTACTAAAATTTCTTTTTCGTAACAAGGTTGTCAATACGGTACTTTCAGTCATCGATAGCTCTAAAGATCATATGAAAATGTGTTAAACCCTCGTAAAAGCCTAATATAAAAGTATGGTACTAAAATTTAATTTTCTTAACAAGGTTGTCAATACGGTACTTTCCCGTTATCAATGTACAATCAAGCTGAAGATTGCAGAGTAAACACCATAGACTTCATCGATTTCTTTTCCCCAACTTAGTATAAATCGACAGCCAATTTTTTTTTTTTATTAAGGGATTAGTACTCAACCAGCGGGGGTGTGGGGGCGGCAGCCCCCACCCATAATACTAGGTTAGGTTAGGTAAGGTTGTTAGGTTAGGCTAATGTCTTTTCAAATCACTATGGGGAGCGAGCGTGTCGATAGGCCTAATGGGGAAAATAGGTTTTCCCGAGATTTCTAATTAATTACAAACACTATATATTGATGCAAATGACCAATTTTGTTTATAAAAAACACTCGGAAAATTCGTGGTATTAAAATAACATTTTTCCAATAATTGTAATCACATTTATAGCCTAATAGGCCTACCCGATAATATTAATAAAAAAAAAAACGCAGTCATAGGCCTAGGCCTATTTTAATTACATTTATAACCTAGCCGAATACCTGATAGGCCTAATAGGCCTAGCCTATTAATGAAAAAAAAAACGCAGTCTCGCGACTCTCTGAGCTCCCTCGGTCGTCCTCACTGTATTACAAACGTCAAAAACCATGAACACACTCATTTCTGAAAATCTGGAGACTGGATAGGCTAGCCTAAAAAACATGAAAAATTAATTAGGCTAGCCTACCAATGAAAACAAAACATAGCCTAGGCTAGCCTATATGAATAACTTAAAAACTAGAATCGGGCAGGTCCTAGATTATTACCGATTCCTCTAGCCTACGCCAATGGCTAGCTCAGCGGGGTCTAGTCTGGGACTCTGGGGGGCGGCGACCCCCAGGTTTAGGCAGGTTAGGCAGCCGCTACAATACAATGGTTTACCGCGTCCATCTCATTAAAACCTACCAAACATAGGCTATTCGCCGTATTCGGAATGTCTCTTACATCACATTTATTGAGGATTTAGTTATAATTATCCCTATGTCAATGCTATCAACCCTGTCTGTACCGGCGACGTCTTTTAAATTATAATTTAGCTAGCCTATAGAATAGACGATTTATTCAGTTTAAAAACGGCTTCAGGCAAGTAACAGGCTCCGAACTATCTCCCTTGTAACCCTACTACAGAGCCTTCTTAAACTGCACAAAATCGTCTAAATATAGCTAGAATACAATTGAAAATACTAATGAGTAATGATACGTAGCCTAGCTAATTCAGACCCGGTACTTAGCTTAAAATGTATCCTAATATCCTTATAAATGGCTAAAATTCCATATACTGTAGGAAATTATACACCTCAGCTCTTTAACTAACCTCTGTTGGATATGGTAGAGGAATATGTGAAGAAATACGATGTTTACAGCCATCCCTTTCACGGACAACACCGGTCCGCACCCTCACTCCACGACAGTCACGTAAACACTGAAATCATAATCAGGGTTACAAACTTAAGTACTACCCTCTCAAATGTCCCTAGAAGATCGCTAAATTAATAAGTAAATGTTGAAACTCGTTAGAATAATGCCTCAATCTCTAGAATATGGCTCTTGTCTGAAATATCTAGAATATAGACTTACCATACCCGCTTGGGGATGAGTTACACCACAGGCGGACGGTTTAGGACGGGCAGGAAGCCTTCGCTGGCTCTTGTATTGTCCCCCCATATGCCTGAACAATTTTCCAATGTTTTCCATAAAACCATTCGTTGTTGTAGCCCAAACTGCCTCCTCCGGCAAGTTGTTCCACTCATCCGCCACTCTTTGAGAGAAGAAGTACTTCCTGATATTGAGTCTGGATCTCTGCTTAAATATCTTGAAGTGATGCCCCTTGGTACGTCCTCTGTTCAGTATGAAGAAAGTCCTCCAAACTCAGTCCCTCCAATCCATGCATTATCTTATGGACTTCGATTAGGTCGCTTCTCAGTCTTCTCATCTCCAAGGACAACAACCCAGTCTTCCTGAGACTGGGAATGATGTAGCTGCTAGATTGAAATTAATACTGCTAAAATTAACGGAAACTTAGCTAAATTGGCAAGACTGCATTGAATCTGGTGAGTTGCCATGTCATAAATTAACATTACCTAATATTTCTCTTAATAAGGACTTTATTATCGATAACTAGCTATATTAAATTAACCTAGGTGTAGTTTGAATTAAGTTAGACTATGCTAGGATACACGGCCATAGGTTTTTGTGATATACAGTATATGCTTGGACATGGAACGACATGGAACTGAGCGTCTCGTGTAAATTATTACTGTATGCAGACGACAGCGTGCTTGTGGTTTCAGGAAAAGACCCAATAAGTATTGCCGCTTCACTTTCCAAAGAACTAGAATCATGTAGTGAATGGCTAGTGGACAATAGACTATCTCTTCACCTGGGCAAGACGGAAGCCATCTTATGTGGAACAAAACGCAAACTGAAAGACATTGTGGGCTTCTCGGTCAACTGTAATGATATTCCTATAACAACAGTGT
Source organism: Paralithodes platypus (assembly GCA_032716605.1). Taxonomy (NCBI): domain Eukaryota; kingdom Metazoa; phylum Arthropoda; class Malacostraca; order Decapoda; family Lithodidae; genus Paralithodes; species Paralithodes platypus. Next base: position 5,633,754 of record CM064513.1, on the reverse strand, counting down.
CACAAGTTAAATATCTCGGGACTAAAACTGGACGCGAGTTTGTCAGATGAAACAATTTTTGGAATCTATCCTGAGTAAGTGTAGAGCACGTATAAAATACCTGTATATACAGGTGGGATGCTTGCCCGCGGCGACCAAAAAGACCCTCTACCAAGCGCTTGTTCAATATCAATTTGACTATTCTGTCATCCTGGTACTCTGCATCATCTAAATCAGCACAGCACAAACTTCAGGTCACTCAAAATAAAATGGTTAGGTTCATGCTGAACCTAGGACCCAGATCACATGTTGGCCAGGAACAACTTCAGTCACTAGGTATGCTCAATGTCTCTGACAGGGCCAAACAAATCAGGCTCACTAATGCCTTCAACATTTTCTATGAAAGAGCTCCAGATTATCTAAAGAATGATTTTGTTAAAGCAAATGAGAGGAGTGGACATAATACAAGAAACAGGATGTTTCATTTTAAGGTCCCGAGAATCCAAGGACAGGGTAAGCAAACATTCTTCTTCACTGCCATCAAAGACGAACGACCTACCCCAGTCAGTCCGTGAAAAGAAAACACTGTATTCCTTCAGACGTAGCCTGAAGGAACACCTGAACCGGACAGCTGCGAGAAGGGAGCACCAAGCTTATGTCTACTACTAAATACGACATAAGAGATAGACAAACCAAACTGAAATGATTACTGATTACGGATTACTGATATTTACTATAGGATGTAAGGTATCTTAAAATAACCCCCTAGAAATACTTTCTCTAAAGTATCTATTTCGTTATCCTCCCCATTTCCCCAGCTAACCTTATCCCACAAGGACCCCAATGGAAATACGCCTAACGGCCTTATTGGGCTATCCTTAGTTGGAATTATGTCATTTGTAACATACTATACATTTGTTGGTACCAACTCTGTAAAATGATAACTGAATAAATATTATTATTATTAGTGTTATTATTCCTTATCGATTACAAGAATTAGAAGTATCCCCAATAGGCTTAAAATCGCGTCATATGTCGGAGGGCTAAGCATTTTTGTTTTCTTTGTTATGTGCATGGTGCCTTTGCCTTTTTCTTTTTTGTAATCGCCGAACCTACCTACCTACATGTAGACCTACATGTGCTTCGCGATTCACCTCGACTCGCTAGCCAATAGCAACCAGCAGCATCCCCCACTCCCCCCTCCCCTTAGCTCCTCCCACCTTAGCTCTGCTAAGCAAAGGATGTTGTTGCTATGGTAACGCTTGGCGGCCATCTTTGTTGTTTACATAGTTCTGTCCTCTGATTGGTTAACCCCTTCAGTACCGGCGATGCCCTTTTTCTTTAATTTCAGATACATCTAGACGATTTTATGAAGGAAGGACATAGGTTATGGTAGCTAAAATGATTGATTGATAAAGTCTGCAGCCATGTAGACGATTTTAATAAGTTTAGACAGGGTATTTGAAAAGCAGAGGGTCAGTTGAGACAGCATATAGCCCTTTGACTGGCACAGGCTCCTTCTAATCTTAACATAATCGTCTAATAAGAGGTTCTTCCAAAATTAGGCTAACTATCGTTCGCCAGGAAAAAAAACGACACCCAAGGTCTTAATATTGACAAAGAAATGGGACAAAGGGTCTTAAAATCGACAAGCTAACGGGGCAAACGTCTTAAAATCTCAAGCTAATGGGACTAAACATGAGAGAGAAGGAGGACCAGAAAAACGGCCCATCTCCCCTAAAGTCTGGGAGTTATGTTCCTCGTCGTGTTCTCAACCTTTATCCATGTTGGTGGTGCAATGGTTTACATGCTTATGTTCTGGGTGTGGTGTCCCGAGTTGGAATCCCGGGAGGACCATATGCTTTCATTAATTTATTCAAGTAGGCTACATTGGGGTTTGTAATGAAGGATTAATGTTCAGAACGGGGTGTTCCTTAAAATGTATGAATGCATAATAGTATGAATGAAATGCGGGTATCGATTCTTTTGATTATCAATCGACTAATCAGATGAGTTCACCAATGCATAAGAAACTACACTCGTAATTCAATCATGCGCAATATAATTTATGTTTAAAAGGAGAGGAATATAACTTATGTGAGCAACTATGCACTTAATCCATTGCCAAGTATTTCATCATACTTAATGTGAAATATGAAAGCACTATAGTCCATCCATGATAGGTAGGCCAGAAATCGTGACCCCTAACCCCCATAACTCAAAAAGGGTTAGAGTAAATGAGCTGTATATTTCCACACCCATTCCATAGCTGACTCTTCCTAAATGGTAGAAATATTGGCTCGATTACTATAGTCGTTTTTGAGTTATAGAGGTTAATAGTCAAGAGTTCAGCCTACCAATAGTGAATAGACTATAGTCCTCTGAGTCACATTAATACAAAATTGTCACAAATAGCAACATATTTCGCTACAAAGTCTTCGTAATAGTGCAGTAAGCAAAATGGGGACATGATAATTTACTTTTAGCTGGAGGAAACACACACACAGACACACACACGCACACAAACACACACACACACACACACACACACACACACACACACACCATAGTGACGGATCTCATAAAACTCCAAGCTGAATTATTACAACATTTCACTTACCGGTACCGCGGTTTGGCCCAAAACTTTTGAACATTAACTCACAAACGACTAGAGTAATCGAGAAAATATTTCTACCATTCGGGAAGAGTCAGCCAGGGAATCGGGTGTGGAAATTTACAGCCCATTTGATCAAGCCCTTTTTGAGTTACAGAGGTTAGGGTTCACGATTTCTGGCCTACCTATTTAGAACATGGCATAGCAACCCTCCCCTGAAGACAAGCTAGGGAAGCTATAGGTAGTGCCAACGAACTTGAAAGTAACCTTGACTCCTTAACTTCTTATAACTCAAAAGGAATGAAAGCAAGCGGGCTGAAATTCCTCTCATTTGGGAAGAGTCCACCAGGTCTGAATAAATCTGAAATTGCCCTGGAGGAGGTTACTAATTTCAATTGTCCCTATTTTGATTATTCTATATACAAATTAATTTCTGCTGGTAAATTTAAATACATATGTTGCATCTACCGTTCCCCAAATACTCCTCCAGAGCAAAGTCTTTTTGATTCTCTGTCCTCACAACTCAGTGTCCTCAACTTAAATGCTTCTTCTGAAATCACTGTGTTGGGTGATTTTAATGTCCATAATGTTGAATGGCTCACTCATTCAGCCAGGACTGATGATGCTGGTCTTGAATGTGAGCTATTTGCAGACTCATTTAATCTCACTCAACTAGTCAACCAACCCACCCGTGTACCAGATAATCCTAATCATAATTCCCACCTACTAGACTTATTTTTAACAACCAATTCAGAAAATTATGATGTTACAGTGAGGTCCCCGCTTGGATCTTCTGATCACTGTCTGATACAGGCCACCTGTCTATCACCTACCACACCTTCCCACTCTGAACCTGTTTTGGTGACTAAATGGCATTATGATAGGGCAGACTGGGAGGGTCTTCAAGGTTTCTTTATTGATATTCCCTGGACCTCTTTCTTTTCTAATGATGCACACTCCACCTTGAGCCACATACAAGATTTTGTAAAAATTGGAATGGAAACTTTTATTCCTCATCAAAAGTACAGTAAAAGATCTAATTCACCTAAATGGTTTGACCATAATTGTGCTAGAGTAACTGAACAAAAAGCAATAGCCTACAATGCATACACAAGATCAAAAACACATGAAGCCTTTAATTACTTTAGAAACATCAGAAATCATGCCAAAACTGTATTAAACCTAACTAAATCAAACTTTCTCCACAAGCAGGCAAATAAACTTCTAAATAATCCAAATGATAACAAAATATTTTGGTCTACTTTTAACTCATTTAAATCCAACTTCACTACTGCTTCATCCATTCCACCATTAAAATCTCCGACTGGCAATCTTGTAAGTGACCCACGAGGTAAAGCTAACCTTCTTGCGGATATTTTCTCCACCAACTCAACCTTAGATGAAATAAATCAAGATGTCCCTGTACTTAATTTTAATTCGCCTGAAATTCCCTCACTTAAGATCCACACCAGACATGTCAAAAGTATTTTGCAGAATCTCTCAGTAGATAAGGCTCCTGGTCCAGATGAAATTCCTCCAATGGTACTTAAGAATTGCTCCTTGGTGCTCGCTCCTGTATTGGCAAACATTTTCCGTCTGTGTACTCATACCTCATGTTTCCCAGTACCCTGGAAAGAAGCAAACATCCATCCAGTTCCTAAAAAAGGTGCCTCTTCAGATCCATCAAACTACAGACCAATAGCTATAACTTCCACTCTTGGTAAAGTCTTTGAAATTATATTAAATAATCACATAATTAAGCATCTTGAGAATAATAAATTAATCAGTGATAGGCAATATGGTTTTAGACGATGTCGATCAACTGCAGACATGCTTTGCCTTCTTACGCATCAAATCAACCAAGCTACAGACCAACGTGGTGAAACACATACAATAGCACTGGATATATCAAAGGCATTTGATAGAGTCTGGCATCAATCCTTATTGTCGAAGATGTCACACTACGGCCTTGCATCATTAGTTCCACTAATTTCTTCTTATTTTCATAACAGAAAAATACGTGTAATGGTAGATGGCCTTTATTCTCAATTTCACTCAATAAATGCTGGTGTTCCCCAGAGATCAGTTTTGGCCCCAATTCTGTTCCTCATTCATATCAATGATCTCATATCTACCACTCATAATCCAATACATTCCTACGCAGATGACTCAACACTCCACAGTTCCTTCACATTTACCAATTCTTTCACCCAACCCGATCTTACAAATTCAAAAATAAACACTGCAATTTCTCTGAACCAGGACCTTTCTAGAATTAATGGATGGGGACAAAAGAATCTAGTTTCCTTTAATGCACAGAAAACCAAGTACATTCAATTTTCTAACCGACAGAATCTCACTGACTCCCTTATATTTTTTAATGATGTAAATATTCCCACTTCCCCTAGTATTGACATTCTCGGTGTAACATTAACTACTAACTTGAGCTGGACACATTATGTTAGAAGCATTGCTAAGAATTTGATGAGAGTGATGGCGAGGAAGTGGCGATCATCGAGGCAGTGAGAGGGGAGGGGGGGAAGTCTGCTGCTGTTGCTGCTACAACTCCTGCTACACGCCGACAACGGAAAAAAGCTAAGTCTATTTTAATTGTAGGGGATTCAATGATTAAATACCTTGGTAGGGCTACTAACACACATGTTGGTAAAGTTGTCTGTCTGCCTGGTGCCGGAGTCGAGAAGGTGTCAGAAAAGCTAGATGGTGTCATGGAAGCGAGTGGAGAGGACCCCATCATCTTCCTCAACGCAGGGAGCAACGACATTTGGAAATGCAGGACTGAGGAGTTGCTCACCACGTACCAGGAAATGTTGGAGAGGATCAAGGAAAAGGGTGGAGTTCCTGTGGTACACAGTATCCTACCAAGAAGAGGGGTAAGGAAGGAATGGTCCTCCAGGGCTATTGGTGTAAATAGCCGGCTGGAGAAGTATTGCAAGGCAAATACTATTCCATTCCTGGATAACTGGACCCTCTTCTACGGTAAGGATGAACTGTATGCCCAGGATGGAGTACATCTCTCTCGACTAGGAGTTTCGACCTTAGCCAGCTCACTCGACAAGTTTGTTGCGGGGTTTTGTTAATAAACCATAGGTGTGTAAGTAAAATAGAGTCCCAGCCACATCAAATTGATAGTAATAACGAACATTCTGATAGCGTAGATGTTCCGTCTAGGTCCAGTAGTTCAACAGGTAAAAATAAATTAGTTAAAAACAATAGAAAAATAGTTGCAAATACAAGTAATAGTTTGAGTGTTTATTATACAAATTGCAGGAGTTTATGTAACAAAATGAACGAACTTAGAGCACTGGTTAGCAAAGAAAATATAGACATAATAGCGCTAACTGAAACATGGATTAATACAGAAACCAGGCATTTTTTAGCAGAGTTTGATATACCGGGATATAGTTTGTTTAAATATGACCGAACAAGTAAGAGGGGTGGCGGTATAGCAGTGTTTGTCAGGAGTTCATTAAAAAGCTGTACTAAATCAGGTATTAGAGTAAATAATGAAAATGAAAGTGTTTGGGTAGAAGTTAACGAAGGTAGTGAGACTTTAGTTATTGGAGTTATGTATAGACCGCCAAATATGAGTAGAAATGACGGAACATCATTATGGGAGGAAATTAAAATAGCATCAAGGCTTAGCAACGTGTGCATTATGGGGGATTTTAATTTCCCTAATATAGATTGGCAGCAACAAATAGGCGACTCTGATTCAAAGGAGTTTATTGAGGTAGTACAAGATAGTTTTTTATCTCAATTCATAGATACGCCAACTAGAGGTGATAATATTCTCGATTTAGTTTTCAGTAACAATGAACATATGATAAATAGTGTAGAAATCGGGGACCACCTAGGAAATAGTGATCACAATTCTGTGTATTTTAATATACAATGGAAAGGTAATACCAGAGAGAATACAACATTAATACCTGACTTCAGAAAAGCCAATTATGGTGGGTTAAGAGAAGCCCTGTTAGCGGACCCTATGGTCAAAAAATTAAGTCGATCCAGGTGTCCAAATGAGTGTATCCTTTCTCAGGCACCTGTCATCTTAAGTCAGGAGGAGACGTCAAACTTGGTAGATACATACGATAATTTTATCAAGTCAGTATTCAATGCGCAAAATAAATATATCCCCAAAAGAAAATTTAGATCAACACAGAACCAACCCAAATGGATGAATAATAGACTATTAGATCTTCTAGGACAAAAGAGAGGAATATATAGAAAAATTAGAAAAGGCGAAATTCACCTACTTGCTTACTATCAGAATCTAGCAAGACAGGTAAAAAAGGATATTAGGAAAGAAAAAAGAAATTATGAAATTAAGGTTGCCAATGACTCAAAAAATAATCCTAAAGCTTTTTACCAACTATATAAATCCAAGGTTAGAGATGTAATTGGTCCCCTTAAAACTTCTATAGGAAAATTGACAGAAAGTGATTTAGAAATGTGCAGTACATTAAATAGTCAATTTCTTTCCGTTTTCACTAATGAAAATTTGGCCAGCGATAGTATAGAAAATAGGTTAAGTACGGTTACTATAAGTAGAAATGATGTGGTTAAGGAAATTGACAGACTGAAACCTCATAAATCGCCTGGTCCTGATGAGGTATATGCTAGAGTATTAAAAGAATGCAGAGATGAGTTAAGTTATCCATTAACATTTCTATTTAACAAGTCATTAGAAACAGGTATAGTTCCAGAAGCTTGGAAGCTTGCAAATGTAGTTCCGATCTTCAAAAAAGGTGATAAATCAATAGCATCCAATTACCGTCCCATTAGTCTCACTTCAATCATAGGAAAACTACTAGAGTCAATTATTGCTAGGAAAATGAGAAACCACTTAGAAACATTTAACTTAATCAATTCTTCTCAGCATGGATTCACTCAGGGACGGTCTTGCCTTACTAATTTGCTTAGTTTTTTCTCAGAGGTATATGAAGCAGTAGATAATGACAAGTCATAATATTATATATTTAGATTTCAGTAAAGCTTTCGACAGAGTCCCTCATGAGAGATTGATGAGAAAGGTTGAGGCACATGGAATAGGTGGGGCGTTGTTAGGATGGATTAGGTCATGGCTAATTGGTAGGAAGCAGAGAGTCAGCATAAATGGTACCAAGTCAGAATGGGGAGCAGTCAAAAGTGGTGTCCCCCAGGGATCGGTATTAGGTCCCCTGTTGTTTCTTATATACATAAATGACCTAGATTTAGGTATAACTAGTAGGATAAGTAAATTCGCAGACGATACTAAAATAGGGAGATCAATTGATTCAGATAGCGATATAGAGTGCCTCCAAAGGGATCTAGATACCTTACATGAATGGTCAGTAAATTGGCAGATGAAGTTTAACATTGACAAATGCAAGGTATTAAAGATAGGGAAGATGCAAACAAATGTTAAATATAAACTAGCTAATTTAGAATTAGAAAATTCAGACTGCGAGAAAGATCTAGGTGTGTTTGTTAGCAATGATTTGAAGCCTAGAAAACAGTGTATAAGCGTTCGTAATAAGGCAAACAGGATTCTCGGGTTCATCTCTAGGAGTGTGAGTAACAGAACTGCTGATGTTATCTTAAAACTTTACTTGTCATTAGTGAGACCCCACATGGATTATGCTGTCCAATTTTGGTGTCCTTATTACAGAATGGACATAGATTCATTGGAGAGAGTACAGCGTAGAATGACAAAAATGATCCATAATATTAGAAATCTTTCGTATGAAGAAAGGTTGAAGAAATTAGGTTTACATTCGTTAGAGAGACGCAGAGTTAGAGGGGATATGATAGAGGTGTTCAAGTGGGTTAGTGGGATTAACAAAGGGGACATGGCAAATGTACTAAAGCTCAGTGATAGCGAAAGAACTCGTACCAATGGTTTCAAATTAGATAAATTTCGTTTCAGAAAAGATATAGGCAAGTATTGGTTTGGTAACAGAGTTGTAGATGGGTGGAATGGACTACCAAGTGCTATAGTGGGATCTAAAACTGTAGGGAGCTTTAAGATAAAATTAGATAAGCATATGGACGAGAAGGGTTGGGTGTGAAGGGGGATCAGCCGGGTTGGGCCAATCAGCGCTCTGCAGACCTCCATAATCCTGCGTTAATCTCTTACCGTTTTGGTAAGATGATCCTCAGGGTATTAGAGTGTGAAGCCTATAATTGGGCTTTGTAATTGAATTGGGGTTGTGTGGGACAGGGATCTGCCTTGCTTAGGCCAATCGGCTTTCTGCAGACTCCCATTTTCTTATGTTCTTATGTAATGCCTCTAAAAAACTGGGACTCCTGTACAGAGTTCGAGAATTCTTCACTGACGAGCAGTTGGCCGTAATATATAAAAGTCATGTGCGTTCTCATATGGATTACTGTTCACCTCTGTGGGGTGGAAGTGGAGTGGTTGCATTGAGGCAGTTGGACAAAATTCAAAATAAAGCTATTAGATTAATCAATAACCCTGCAATCACACAGGACCTTCCTACATTATCCATACGAAGAAACGTTGCATCCCTTGCATTATTCTACAGATATTTTCACAGCAATTGTTCCGAGGAACTTGCTTCAATTGTGCCGCCTCTCCACATCTTTCCCCGTAGAACTAGGGCAGCTGAGAGCGCCCATGAATTTACACTTTCTCCTCCACAATGCAGAACTTCTGCATATCAGAATTCATTTATCCCCAGAGCTACTACTCTTTGGAATTCACTTCCCTCGAATTGCTTTCCACAAACTTACAATCTACAAATGTTTAAATCCAGTTGTTACAAACATTTTATGAATGGAGGATGCCTTTAGGCACATGGACCTTTTTGTTTTATCTGTGTTTTTCCTTCCTCCGTTCATTGTCTCTTAAAAAAAAAAAAAAAAAAAAAAAAAAGAGGTAATAGGCGTGGATATTTACAGCCAGTATGATCTAGTCCCTTTTAAGTTTTGAAGAGGTCAGGGATCGAGATTATTGTCAAGTTCGTTGACGCTACCTATAACATATATTATTACCTCGGGATATGGAGGTGATTCATTCGTGTCCACCGCTGGGGGCACACCTATATATATTATGCGAGACTTTGCCTAAGTTGAATAAATTCGACTAATAGTAACCATAATGCAATATTTACTGACAGAATACCAAAGAAAATTGTCTAGTAATTCCTTAGCTGAATAACATTGTTTAATAATAAGGGGAGATTTCCACTTGAGGGATTTTTTTGCTTTACCCCTTTCTCCCTCATGTTTAGCCCCATTGTTTTGAGATTTTAAGACGTTCGCCCCATTAGTTTGGCGATTTTAAGAACTTTCACCCCATTTATGTCACTTTTAAGACCTGTCGTCACATTTAGGTGTCAATTTTTTCGCTTTCCAGTCACTCCGCCTCACGACTACTTCGCCTCATGACCACTTCGCCTCATGACCACTTCGCCTATATCCATTACGCCTCACGACCAGTTCGCCTTGCCACCAGTACGCCTCACTACCACTTCGCCTTGAGTCAATGACGCCTCAGCACCAGTTCGCCTCATGATTCAGCTTCCATAACACTTCGCCTCACTACTTATTTGCCTCACGATTTTACATATGTTTGTGCATATATGCATGCATGTATGTATGTAAGTTTGTATGCATGTATGTATGTATGTATGTAATTCAGAGTTGGGTCAGTTAAGTTAATTAACTTAACTTTTTCCGATTTACCAACTATTTTGAAAAATGGGTTAACTTAACTTAACTTAATCGAAATATCTTTAAATTAATCGTTAACTTCAATTAATGTCCGATTAATTTTCCTCTAAATCATATTTTCTACTCTGTGAACGGAGTCTGGGAGAGCAGAGCGAGGTGGTAAATTCAACACTCCCGTGATAATGTATAGTCTAATCCTTGGATCGTCTTGTCGGAATAGTAGACCTTTTCCATATTTCCTTTGTCTGTTTCTTGCGGTAAAAGAGTCACAAAGAGTTACAAGGAATAGTTAGTATCTCAAACACTTTGCAGTCCATTCCGGAGAGATACTCGAAGAGGAAAGAGAGGGATTATCTAGTGCACTACACTCATTGCAGTGTGCAAAATACCATCTACTCACTTCCTGAACTGTTCTACTGAAGAACTGTTTACATCTTTTGAGGGAAGTTTTTTTCCCAGTGGAACACATCTTATATATAATAAAGTTTCCACAAATATTAGTGCTGAACCTTTTCAATTCTAACTTCCAGCCATGGTTGTGTGTTGTATTCATATTGAAACTAAACAGAGAGAGAGAGAGAGAGAGAGTTAATTAGTAATTTACACTTAAATATTTTGATGCGATTGTATTATTTATTGTTGACCTATTGTTTCTAATGCAAAGATATGAATATACATAAGGATATGCAGAAATAAAGTAGAAATGTAGGAACAAGTTCAAACTGGATAGGACAATAGGAATCGTTGGTTGGGGGTGGAGTCAGTAGGATAATTAAAGAGGATTAGCACGGTCAAGAATGTCCGGGTTCTTTTCCCATCAACTGGTGACTTGTCTAGTTGTTTCGGAGTTCAAGTTTCATTGTATTCCAGCCAACTATGTCCATCTAACGTAAATTGGACCAAAATCACCGATTTGCCTGGGCTTATAAAGTAGAAATGTAGGAACAAGTTCAAACTGGATAGGACAATAGGAATCGTTGGTTGGGGGTGGAGTCAGTAGGATAATTAAAGAGGATTAGCACGGTCAAGAATGTCCGGGTTCTTTTCCCATCAACTGGTGACTTGTCTAGTTGTTTCGGAGTTCAAGTTTCATTGTATTCCAGCCAACTATGTCCATCTAACGTAAATTGGACCAAAATCACCGATTTGCCTGGGCTTAAACCCAAGGTTTTTCGACCAAAATATTTTCGATTCTGGGCGAATGGCTGGGCGAAAATTAAATCTACGACCATGTCTAGAAGCAGCTCGGCGAGAAGAAACGAATGGCACTAGTTAGAATTCTCTAGGACTTATAGTTTGGGCTACAGAGGACTTTTAAAATCCAAAAAACGGTCCCCTGGGCCCTCCAGGAAGCCCAAGTCAAAATCAAAATCCTAAACTAATGGTCCGATTTTAATTATGTTTGCGTCATTCGATTCAGCTTGCCAAAGTGTACGTCTTATGGTATAAATTTAAATAAAATCCGTACATTAATAACTCGCCTATGAATTTTTTAAACATTAAAATAGGACTCTTGGGCCTAAAAAATTATCAAAATAAAAAAAAAAATTACACCATTGAAAGCGCAACGGCGAGACGAATCCAAATATGTAATAATATTGACAAGTCTTTTGGACCAAAATCACCGATTTGCCCAAGGTTTTTCAACCAAAATATTTTCGATTCTGGGCGAATGGCTGGGCGAAAATAAAATCTACGACCATGTCTAGAAGCAGCTCGGCGAGAAGAAACGAATGGCACCAGTTATAATTCTCTAGGACTTATAGTTTGGGCTACAGAGGACTTTTAATGTCCAAAAAATGGTCCCCCTGGGCCCTCCAGGAAGCCCAAGTCAAAATCAAAATCCTAAACTAATGGTCCGATTTTAATTATGTTTGCGTCATTCGATTCAGCTTGCCAAAGTGTACTTGTGGTATAAATTTAAATAAAATCCGTACATTAATAACTCGCCTATGAAGTTTTTAAACATTAAAATAGGCCTCTTGGGCCTAAAAAAATATCAAAATCAAAAAAATAATTACACCATTGAAACCGCAACGGCGAGACGAATCCAAATATGTAATAATATTGACAAGTCAAAATTGGACCAAAATCACCGATTTGCCTGGGCTTAAAACTCAAGGTTTTTCGACCAAAATATTTTCGATTCTGGGCGAATGGCTGGGCGAAAATGAAATCTACGACCATGTCTAGAAGCAGCTCGGCGAGAAGAAACAAATGGCACCAGTTATAATTATCTAGGACTTATAGTTTGGGCTACAGAGGACTTTTAAAGTCCAAAAAACGGTCCCCTGGGCCCTCCAGGAAGCCCAAGTCAAAATCAAAATCCTAAACTAATGGTCCGATTTTAATTATGTTTGCGTCATTCGATTCAGCTTGCCAAAGTGTACTTGTGGTATAAATTTAAATAAAATCCGTACATTAATAACTCGCCTATGAAGGTTTTAAACATTAAAATAGGACTCTTGGGCCTAAAAAATGGTCAACATCAAAAAAATAATTACACCATTGAAACCGCAACGGCGAGACGAATCCAAATATGTAATAATATTGACAAGTCAAAATTGGATCAAAATCACCGATTTGCCCAAGGTTTTTCGACCAACATATTTTCGATTCTGGGCGAATGGCTGGGCGAAAATGAAATCTACGACCATGTCTAGAAGCAGCTCGGCGAGAAAAAACGAATGGCACCAGTTATAATTCTCTAGGACTTATAGTTTGGGCTACAGAGGACTTTTAAAGTCCAAAAAACGGTCCCCTGGGCCCTCCAGGAAGCCCAAGTCAAAATCTTCCTAAACTAATGGTCCGATTTTAATTATGTTTGCGTCATTCGATTCAGCTTGTCAAAGTGTACGTATGGTATAAATTTAAATAAAATCCGTACATTAATAACTCGCCTATGAATTTTTTAAACATTAAAATAGGACTCTTGGGCCTAAAAAATTATCAAAATAAAAAAATAATTACACCATTGAAACCGCAACGGCGAGACGAATCCAAATATGTAATAATATTGACAAGTCAAAATTGGACCAAAATCACCGATTTGCCTGGGCTTAAACTCAAGGTTTTTCGACCAAAATATTTTCGATTCTGGGCGAATGGCTGGGCGAAAATGAAATCTACGACCATGTCTAGAAGCAGCTCGGCGAGAAAAAACGAATGGCACCAGTTATAATTCTCTAGGACTTATAGTTTGGGCTACAGAGGACTTTTAAAGTCCAAAAAACGGTCCCCTGGGCCCTCCAGGAAGCCCAAGTCAAAATCAAAATCCTAAACTAATGGTCCGATTTTAATTATGTTTGCGTCATTCGATTCAGCTTGCCAAAGTGTACTTGTGGTATAAATTTAAATAAAATCCGTACATTAATAACTCGCCTATGAAGGTTTTAAACATTAAAATAGGCCTCTTGGCCCTAAAAAATGGTCAACATCAAAAAAATAATTACACCATTGAAACCGCAACGGCGAGACGAATCCAAATATGTAATAATATTGACAAGTCAAAATTGGACCAAAATCACCGATTTGCCTGGGCCAAGGTTTTTCGACCAAAATATTTTCGATTCTGGGCGAATGGCTGGGCGAAAATGAAATCTACGACCATGTCTAGAAGCAGCTCGGCGAGAAGAAACAAATGGCACCAGTTATAATTCTCTAGGACTTATAGTTTGGGCTACAGAGGACTTTTAAAGTCCAAAAAACGGTCCCCTGGGCCCTCCAGGAAGCCCAAGTCAAAATCAAAATCCTAAACTAATGGTCCGATTTTAATTATGTTTGCGTCATTCGATTCAGCTTGCCAAAGTGTACTTGTGGTATAAATTTAAATAAAATCCGTACATTAATAACTCGCCTATGAAGGTTTTAAACATTAAAATAGGCCTCTTGGCCCTAAAAAATGGTCAAAATCAAAAAAATAATTACACCATTGAAACCGCAACGGCGAGACGAATCCAAATATGTAATAATATTGACAAGTCAAAATTGGACCAAAATCACCGATTTGCCTGGGCTTAAACTCAAGGTTTTTCGACCAAAATATTTTCGATTCTGGGCGAATGGCTGGGCGAAAATGAAATCTACGACCATGTCTAGAAGCAGCTCGGCGAGAAGAAACGAATGGTACCAGTTAGAATTCTCTAGGACTTATAGTTTGGGCTACAGAGGACTTTTAAAGTCCAAAAAACGGTCCCCTGGGCCCTCCAGGAAGCCCAAGTCAAAATCAAAATCCTAAACTAATGGTCCGATTTTAATTATGTTTGCGTCATTCGATTCAGCTTGCCAAAGTGTACTTGTGGTATAAATTTAAATAAAATCCGTACATTAATAACTCGCCTATGAAGGTTTTAAACATTAAAATAGGCCTCTTGGCCCTAAAAAATGGTCAACATCAAAAAAATAATTACACCATTGAAACCGCAACGGCGAGACGAATCCAAATATGTAATAATATTGACAAGTCAAAATTGGACCAAAATCACCGATTTGCCTGGGCTTAAACTCAAGGTTTTTCGACCAAAATATTTTCGATTCTGGGCGAATGGCTGGGCGAAAATGAAATCTACGACCATGTCTAGAAGCAGCTCGGCGAGTAGAAACGAATGGCACTAGTTACAATTCTCTAGGACTTATAGTTTGGGCTACAGAGGACTTTTAAAGTCCAAAAAACGGTCCCCTGGGCCCTCCAGGAAGCCCAAGTCAAAATCTTCCTAAACTAATGGTCCGATTTTAATTATGTTTGCGTCATTCGATTCAGCTTGCCAAAGTGTACTTGTGGTATAAATTTAAATAAAATCCGTACATTAATAACTCGCCTATGAAGGTTTTAAACATTAAAATAGGCCTCTTGGCCCTAAAAAATGGTCAACATCAAAAAAATAATTACACCATTGAAACCGCAACGGCGAGACGAATCCAAATATGTAATAATATTGACAAGTCAAAATTGGACCAAAATCACCGATTTGCCCAAGGTTTTTCGACCAAAATATTTTCGATTCTGGGCGAATGGCTGGGCGAAAATGAAATCTACGACCATGTCTAGAAGAAGCTCGGAGAGAAGAAACGAATGGCACCAGTTATAATTCTCTAGGACTTATAGTTTGGGCTACAGAGGACTTTTAAAGTCCAAAAAACGGTCCCCTGGGCCCTCCAGGAAGCCCAAGTCAAAATCTTCCTAAACTAATGGTCCGATTTTAATTATGTTTGCGTCATTCGATTCAGCTTGTCAAAGTGTACGTATGGTATAAATTTAAATAAAATCCGTACATTAATAACTCGCCTATGAATTTTTTAAACATTAAAATAGGACTCATGGGCCTAAAAAATTATCAAAATAAAAAAAATAATTACACCATTGAAACCGCAACGGCGAGACGAATCCAAATATGTAATAATATTGACAAGTCAAAATTGGACCAAAATCACCGATTTGCCTGGGCTTAAACTCAAGGTTTTTCGACTAAAATATTTTCGATTCTGGGCGAATGGCTGGGCGAAAATGAAATCTACGACCATGTCTAGAAGCAGCTCGGCGAGAAGAAACGAATGGCACTAGTTAGAATTCTCTAGGACTTATAGTTTGGGCTACAGAGGACTTTTAAAGTCCAAAAAACGGTCCCCTGGGCCCTCCAGGAAGCCCAAGTCAAAATCAAAATCCTAAACTAATGGTCCGATTTTAATTATGTTTGCGTCATTCGATTCAGCTTGCCAAAGTGTACTTGTGGTATAAATTTAAATAAAATCCGTACATTAATAACTCGCCTATGAAGGTTTTAAACATTAAAATAGGCCTCTTGGCCCTAAAAAATGGTCAACATCAAAAAAATAATTACACCATTGAAACCGCAACGGCGAGACGAATCCAAATATGTAATAATATTGACAAGTCAAAATTGGACCAAAATCACCGATTTGCCCAAGGTTTTTCGACCAAAATATTTTCGATTCTGGGCGAATGGCTGGGCGAAAATGAAATCTACGACCATGTCTAGAAGCAGTTCGGAGAGAAGAAACGAATGGCACCAGTTATAGTTCTCTAGGACTTATAGTTTGGGCTACAGAGGACTTTTAAAGTCCAAAAAACGGTCCCCTGGGCCCTCCAGGAAGCCCAAGGCAAGATCAATCCTAAACTAATGGTCCGATTTTAATTATGTTTGCGTCATTCGATTCAGCTTGCCAAAGTGTACGTATGGTATAAATTTAAATAAAATCCGTACATTAATAACTCGCCTATGAATTTTTTAAACATTAAAATAGGACTCATGGGCCTAAAAAATTATCAAAATAAAAAAAATAATTACACCATTGAAACCGCAACGGCGAGACGAATCCAAATATGTAATAATATTGACAAGTCAAAATTGGACCAAAATCACCGATTTGCCTGGGCTTAAACTCAAGGTTTTTCGACCAAAATATTTTCGATTCTGGGCGAATGGCTGGGCGAAAATGAAATCTACGACCATGTCTAGAAGCAGCTCGGCGAGTAGAAACGAATGGCACTAGTTACAATTCTCTAGGACTTATAGTTTGGGCTACAGAGGACTTTTAAAGTCCAAAAAACGGTCCCCTGGGCCCTCCAGGAAGCCCAAGTCAAAATCAAAATCCTAAACTAATGGTCCGATTTTAATTATGTTTGCGTCATTCGATTCAGCTTGCCAAAGTGTACTTGTGGTATAAATTTAAATAAAATCCGTACATTAATAACTCGCCTATGAAGGTTTTAAACATTAAAATAGGCCTCTTGGCCCTAAAAAATGGTCAACATCAAAAAAATAATTACACCATTGAAACCGCAACGGCGAGACGAATCCAAATATGTAATAATATTGACAAGTCAAAATTGGACCAAAATCACCGATTTGCCCAAGGTTTTTCAACCAAAATATTTTCGATTCTGGGCGAATGGCTGGGCGAAAATGAAATCTACGACCATGTCTAGAAGCAGCTCGGCGAGAAGAAACGAATGGTACCAGTTAGAATTCTCTAGGACTTATAGTTTGGGCTACAGAGGACTTTTAAAGTCCAAAAAACGGTCCCCTGGGCCCTCCAGGAAGCCCAAGTCAAAATCTTCCTAAACTAATGGTCCGATTTTAATTATGTTTGCGTCATTCGATTCAGCTTGTCAAAGTGTACGTATGGTATAAATTTAAATAAAATCCGTACATTAATAACTCGCCTATGAATTTTTTAAACATTAAAATAGGACTCATGGGCCTAAAAAATTATCAAAATAAAAAAATAATTACACCATTGAAACCGCAACGGCGAGACGAATCCAAATATGTAATAATATTGACAAGTCAAAATTGGACCAAAATCACCGATTTGCCCAAGGTTTTTCGACCAAAATATTTTCGATTCTGGGCGAATGGCTGGGCGAAAATGAAATCTACGACCATGTCTAGAAGCAGCTCGGCGAGAAAAAACGAATGGCACCAGTTAGAATTCTCTAGGACTTATAGTTTGGGCTACAGAGTACTTTTAAAGTCCAAAAAACGGTCCCCTGGGCCCTCCAGAAATCCTAAACTAATGGTCCAATTTTAATTATGTTTGCGCCATTCGATTCAGCTTGCCAAAGTGTACGTATGGTATAAATTTAAATAAAATCTGTACATTAATAACTCGCCTATGAATTTTTTAAACATTAAAATAGGACTCTTGGGCCTAAAAAATTATCAAAATAAACAAAATAATTACACCATTGAAACCGCAACGGCGAGACGAATCCAAATATGTAATAATATTGACAAGTCAAAATTGGACCAAAATCACCGATTTGCCTGGGCTTAAACTCAAGGTTTTTCGACCAAAATATTTTCGATTCTGGGCGAATGGCTGGGCGAAAATGAAATCTACGACCATGTCTAGAAGCAGCTCGGCGAGAAGAAACGAATGGCACCAGTTATAATTCTCTAGGACTTATAGTTTGGGCTACAGAGGACTTTTAAAGTCCAAAAAACGGTCCCCTGGGCCCTCCAGGAAGCCCAAGTCAAAATCAAAATCCTAAACTAATGGTCCGATTTTAATTATGTTTGCGTCATTCGATTCAGCTTGCCAAAGTGTACTTGTGGTATAAATTTAAATAAAATCCGTACATTAATAACTCGCCTATGAAGGTTTTAAACATTAAAATAGGCCTCTTGGCCCTAAAAAATGGTCAACATCAAAAAATAATTACACCATTGAAACCGCAACGGCGAGACGAATCCAAATATGTAATAATATTGACAAGTCAAAATTGGACCAAAATCACCGATTTGCCCAAGGTTTTCGACCAAAATATTTTCGATTCTGGGCGAATGGCTAGGCGAAAATGAAATCTACGACCATGTCTAGAAGCAGCTCGGCGAGAAGAAACGAATGGCACCAGTTAGAATTCTCTAGGACTTATAGTTTGGGCTACAGAGGACTTTTAAAGTCCAAAAAACGGTCCCCTGGGCCCTCCAGGAAGCCCAAGTCAAAATCAAAATCCTAAACTAATGGTCCGATTTTAATTATGTTTGCGTCATTCGATTCAGCTTGCCAAAGTGTACTTGTGGTATAAATTTAAATAAAATCCGTACATTAATAACTCGCCTATGAAGGTTTTAAACATTAAAATAGGACTCTTGGGCCTAAAAAATTATCAAAATAAAAAAAATAATTACACCATTGAAACCGCAACGGCGAGACGAATCCAAATATGTAATAATATTGACAAGTCAAAATTGGACCAAAATCACCGATTTGCCTGGGCTTAAACTCAAGGTTTTTCGACCAAAATATTTTCGATTCTGGGCGAATGGCTGGGCGAAAATGAAATCTACGACCATGTCTAGAAGCAGCTCGGCGAGAAGAAACAAATGGCACCAGTTATAATTCTCTAGGACTTATAGTTTGGGCTACAGAGGACTTTTAAAGTCCAAAAAACGGTCCCCTGGGCCCTCCAGGAAGCCCAAGTCAAAATCAAAATCCTAAACTAATGGTCCGATTTTAATTATGTTTGCGTCATTCGATTCAGCTTGCCAAAGTGTACTTGTGGTATAAATTTAAATAAAATCCGTACATTAATAACTCGCCTATGAAGGTTTTAAACATTAAAATAGGCCTCTTGGCCCTAAAAAATGGTCAACATCAAAAAAATAATTACACCATTGAAACCGCAACGGCGAGACGAATCCAAATATGTAATAATATTGACAAGTCAAAATTGGACCAAAATCACCGATTTGCCTGGGCTTAAACTCAAGGTTTTTCGACCAAAATATTTTCGATTCTGGGCGAATGGCTGGGCGAAAATGAAATCTACGACCATGTCTAGAAGCAGCTCGGCGAGAAGAAACGAATGGCACCAGTTATAATTCTCTAGGACTTATAGTTTGGGCTACAGAGGACTTTTAAAGTCCAAAAAACGGTCCCCTGGGCCCTCCAGGAAGCCCAAGTCAAAATCAAAATCCTAAACTAATGGTCCGATTTTAATTATGTTTGCGTCATTCGATTCAGCTTGCCAAAGTGTACTTGTGGTATAAATTTAAATAAAATCCGTACATTAATAACTCGCCTATGAATTTTTTAAACATTAAAATAGGACTCATGGGCCTAAAAAATTATCAAAAAAAAAAAAATAATTACACCATTGAAACCGCAACGGCGAGACGAATCCAAATATGTAATAATATTGACAAGTCAAAATTGGACCAAAATCACCGATTTGCCCAAGGTTTTTCGACCAAAATATTTTCGATTCTGGGCGAATGGCTGGGCGAAAATGAAATCTACGACCATGTCTAGAAGCAGCTCGGCGAGAAGAAACGAATGGCACCAGTTATAATTCTCTAGGACTTATAGTTTGGGCTACAGAGGACTTTTAAAGTCCAAAAAACGGTCCCCTGGGCCCTCCAGGAAGCCCAAGTCAAAATCAAAATCCTAAACTAATGGTCCGATTTTAATTATGTTTGCGTCATTCGATTCAGCTTGCCAAAGTGTACTTATGGTATAAATTTAAATAAAATCCGTACATTAATAACTCGCCTATGGAGTTTTTAAACTTTAAAATAGACCTCTTGAGCCTAAAAATTTGTCAAAATTCAAAAATAATTACACCATTGAAACCGCAACAGCGAGACGAATCTAAATATGTAATAATATTGACAAGTCAAAATTGGACCAAAATCACCGATTTGCCTGGGCTTAAACTCAAGGTTTTTCGACCAAAATATTTTCGATTCTGGGCGAATGGCTGGGCGAAAATGAAATCTACGACCATGTCTAGAAGCAGCTCGGCGAGAAGAAACGAATGGTACCAGTTATAATTCTCTAGGACTTATAGTTTGGGCTACAGAGGACTTTTAAAGTCCAAAAAACGGTCCCCTGGGCCCTCCAGGAAGCCCAAGTCAAAATCAAAATCCTAAACTAATGGTCCGATTTTAATTATGTTTGCGTCATTCGATTCAGCTTGCCAAAGTGTACTTGTGGTATAAATTTAAATAAAATCCGTACATTAATAACTCGCCTATGAAGGTTTTAAACATTAAAATAGGCCTCTTGGGCCTAAAAAATGGTCAAAATTAAAAAAATAATTACACCATTGAAACCGCAACGGCGAGACGAATCCAAATATGTAATAATATTGACAAGTCAAAATTGGACCAAAATCACCGATTTGCCCAAGGTTTTTCGACCAAAATATTTTCGATTCTGGGCGAATGGCTGGGCGAAAATGAAATCTACGACCATGTCTAGAAGCAGCTCGGCGAGAAAAAACGAATGGCACCAGTTAGAATTCTCTAGGACTTATAGTTTGGGCTACAGAGGACTTTTAAAGTCCAAAAAACGGTCCCCTGGGCCCTCCAGGAAGCCCAAGTCAAAATCAAAATCCTAAACTAATGGTCCGATTTTAATTATGTTTGCGTCATTCGATTCAGCTTGCCAAAGTGTACTTGTGGTATAAATTTAAATAAAATCCGTACATTAATATCTCGCCTATGAAGGTTTTAAACATTAAAATAGGCCTCTTGGCCCTAAAAAATGGTCAAAATCAAAAAAATAATTACACCATTGAAACCGCAACGGCGAGACGAATCCAAATATGTAATAATATTGACAAGTCAAAATTGGACCAAAATCACCGATTTGCCTGGGCTTAAACCCAAGGTTTTTCGACCAAAATATTTTCGATTCTGGGCGAATGGCTGGGCGAAAATGAAATCTACGACCATGTCTAGAAGCAGCTCGGCGAGAAGAAACGAATGGTACCAGTTAGAATTCTCTAGGACTTATAGTTTGGGCTACAGAGGACTTTTAAAGTCCAAAAAACGGTCCCCTGGGCCCTCCAGGAAGCCCAAGTCAAAATCAAAATCCTAAACTAATGGTCCGATTTTAATTATGTTTGCGTCATTCGATTCAGCTTGCCAAAGTGTACTTGTGGTATAAATTTAAATAAAATCCGTACATTAATAACTCGCCTATGAAGGTTTTTAAACTTTAAAATAGGCCTATTGGGCCTACAAAAAATGTCAAAATTAAAAAATAATTACACCATTGAAACCGCAACGGCGAGACGAATCCAAATATGTAATAATATTGACAAGTCAAAATTGGACCAAAATCACCGATTTGCCTGGGCTTAAACTCAAGGTTTTTCGACCAAAATATTTTCGATTCTGGGCGAATGGCTGGGCGAAAATGAAATCTACGACCATGTCTAGAAGCAGCTCGGCGAGAAGAAACGAATGGTACCAGTTAGAATTCTCTAGGACTTATAGTTTGGGCTACAGAGGACTTTTAAAGTCCAAAAAACGGTCCCCTGCGCCCTCCAGGAAGCCCAAGTCAAAATCAAAATCCTAAACTAATGGTCCGATTTTAATTATGTTTGCGTCATTCGATTCAGCTTGCCAAAGTGTACTTGTGGTATAAATTTAAATAAAATCCGTACATTAATAACTCGCCTATGATTTTTTTAAACATTAAAATAGGACTCTTGGGCCTAAAAAATTATCAAAATAAAAAAAATAATTACACCATTGAAACCGCAACGGCGAGACGAATCCAAATATGTAATAATATTGACAAGTCAAAATTGGACCAAAATCACCGATTTGCCTGGGCTTAAACCCAAGGTTTTTCGACCAAAATATTTTCGATTCTGGGCGAATGGCTGGGCGAAAATGAAATCTACGACCATGTCTAGAAGCAGCTCGGCGAGAAAAAACGAATGGCACCAGTTATAATTCTCTAGGACTTATAGTTTGGGCTACAGAGGACTTTTAAAGTCCAAAAAACGGTCCCCTGGGCCCTCCAGGAAGCCCAAGTCAAAATCAAAATCCTAAACTAATGGTCCGATTTTAATTATGTTTGCGTCATTCGATTCAGCTTGCCAAAGTGTACTTGTGGTATAAATTTAAATAAAATCCGTACATTAATAACTCGCCTATGAAGGTTTTAAACATTAAAATAGGCCTCTTGGGCCTAAAAAATGGTCAAAATTAAAAAAATAATTACACCATTGAAACCGCAACGGCGAGACGAATCCAAATATGTAATAATATTGACAAGTCAAAATTGGACCAAAATCACCGATTTGCCTGGGCTTAAACCCAAGGTTTTTCGACCAAAATATTTTCGATTCTGGGCGAATGGCTGGGCGAAAATGAAATCTACGACCATGTCTAGAAGCAGCTCGGCGAGAAAAAACGAATGGCACCAGTTAGAATTCTCTAGGACTTATAGTTTGGGCTACAGAGGACTTTTAAAGTCCAAAAAACGGTCCCCTGGGCCCTCCAGGAAGCCCAAGTCAAAATCAAAATCCTAAACTAATGGTCCGATTTTAATTATGTTTGCGTCATTCGATTCAGCTTGCCAAAGTGTACTTATGGTATAAATTTAAATAAAATCCGTACATTAATAACTCGCCTATGGAGTTTTTAAACATTAAAATAGGCCTCTTGGGCCTAAACAAATTTCAAAATTAAAAAAATAATTACACCATTGAAACCGCAACGGCGAGACGAATCCAAATATGTAATAATATTGACAAGTCAAAATTGGACCAAAATCACCGATTTGCCTGGGCTTAAACCCAAGGTTTTTCGACCAAAATATTTTCGATTCTGGGCGAATGGCTGGGCGAAAATGAAATCTACGACCATGTCTAGAAGCAGCTCGGCGAGAAAAAACGAATGGCACCAGTTACAATTCTCTAGGACTTATAGTTTGGGCTACAGAGGACTTTTAAAGTCCAAAAAACGGTCCCCTGGGCCCTCCAGGAAGCCCAAGTCAAAATCAAAATCCTAAACTAATGGTCCGATTTTAATTATGTTTGCGTCATTCGATTCAGCTTGCCAAAGTGTACTTATGGTATAAATTTAAATAAAATCCGTACATTAATAACTCGCCTATGAAGTTTTTAAAAATTAAAATAGGCCTCTTGGGCCTAAAAAAAATCAAAATTAAAAAAATAATTACACCATTGAAACCGCAACGGCGAGACGAATCCAAATATGTAATAATATTGACAAGTCAAAATTGGACCAAAATCACCGATTTGCCTGGGCTTAAACTCAAGGTTTTTCGACCAAAATATTTTCGATTCTGGGCGAATGGCTGGGCGAAAATGAAATCTACGACCATGTCTAGAAGCAGCTCGGCGAGAAAAAACGAATGGCACCAGTTATAATCTCTAGGACTTTTAGTTTGGGCTACAGAGGACTTTTAAAGTCCAAAAAACGGTCCCCTGGGCCCTCCAGGAAGCCCAAGTCAAAATCAAAATCCTAAACTAATGGTCCGATTTTAATTATGTTTGCGTCATTCGATTCAGCTTGCCAAAGTGTACTTAAGGTATAAATTTAAATAAAATCCGTACATTAATAACTCGCCTATGAAGTTTTTAAACATTAAAATAGGCCTCTTGGGCCTAAAAAATTATCAAAATAAACAAAATAATTACACCATTGAAACCGCAACGGCGAGACGAATCCAAATATGTAATAATATTGACAAGTCAAAATTGGACCAAAATCACCGATTTGCCTGGGCTTAAACTCAAGGTTTTTCGACCAAAATATTTTCGATTCTGGGCGAATGGCTGGGCGAAAATGAAATCTACGACCATGTCTAGAAGCAGCTCGGCGAGAAGAAACAAATGGCACCAGTTATAATTCTCTAGGACTTATAGTTTGGGCTACAGAGGACTTTTAAAGTCCAAAAAACGGTCCCCTGGGCCCTCCAGGAAGCCCAAGTCAAAATCAAAATCCTAAACTAATGGTCCGATTTTAATTATGTTTGCGTCATTCGATTCAGCTTGCCAAAGTGTACTTGTGGTATAAATTTAAATAAAATCCGTACATTAATAACTCGCCTATGAAGGTTTTAAACATTAAAATAGGCCTCTTGGCCCTAAAAAATGGTCAACATCAAAAAAATAATTACACCATTGAAACCGCAACGGCGAGACGAATCCAAATATGTAATAATATTGACAAGTCAAAATTGGACCAAAATCACCGATTTGCCTGTGCTTTTTAAAAAAACCCAAGGTTTTTCGACCAAAATATTTTCGATTCTGGGCGAATGACTGGGCGAAAATGAAATCTACGACCATGTCTAGAAGCAGCTCGGCGAGAAGAAACGAATGGTACCAGTTATAATTCTCTAGGACTTATAGTTTGGGCTACAGAGGACTTTTAAAGTCCAAAAAACAGTCCCCTGGGCCCTCCAGGAAGCCCAAGTCAAAATCAAAATCCTAAACTAATGGTCCGATTTTAATTATGTTTGCGTCATTCGATTCAGCTTGCCAAAGTGTACTTGTGGTGTAAATTTAAATAAAATCCGTACATTAATAACTCGCCTATGAAGGTTTTAAACATTAAAATAGGCCTCTTGGCCCTAAAAAATGGTCAACATCAAAAAAATAATTACACCATTGAAACCGCAACGGCGAGACGAATCCAAATATGTAATAATATTGACAAGTCAAAATTGGACCAAAATCACCGATTTGCCTGGGCTTAATTAAACCCAAGGTTTTTCGACCAACATATTTTCGATTCTGGGCGAATGGCTGGGCGAAAATGAAATCTACGACCATGTCTAGAAGCAGCTCGGCGAGAAAAAACGAATGGGATCAGTTACAATTCTCTAGGACTTATAGTTTGGGCTACAGAGGACTTTTAAAGTCCAAAAAATGGTCCCCCTGGGCCCTCCAGGAAGCCCAAGTCAAAATCAAAATCCTAAACTAATGGTCCGATTTTAATTATGTTTTCGTCATTCGATTCAGCTTGCCAAAGTGTACTTATGGTATAAATTTAAATAAAATTCGTACATAAATAACTCGCCTATGGAGTTTTTACACTTTAAAATAGGCCTCTTGGGCCTAAAAAAAATATCAAAATTAAAAAAAAATAATTACACCATTGAAACCGCCATGGCGAGACGAATCCAAATATGTAATAATAGTCTATTGACAAGTGAAAATTGGACAAAAAATCACCGATTTGCGTGGGCGATAACCCAAGGTTTTTCGACCAAAATATTTTCGATTCTGGGCGAATGGCTGGGCGAAAATGAAATCTACGACCATGTCTAGAAGCAGCTCGGCGAGAAAAAACGAATGGCACCAGTTACAATTCTCTAGGACTTATAGTTTGGGCTACAGAGAACTTTTAAAGTCCAAAAAACGGTCCCCTGGGCCCTTCAGGAAGCCCAAGTCAAAATCAAAATCCTAAACTAATGGTCCGATTTTAATTATGTTTGCGTCATTCGATTCAGCTTGCCAAAGTGTACTTAAGGTATAAATTTAAATAAAATCCGTACATTAATAACTCGCCTATGAAGTTTTTAAACATTAAAATAGGCCTCTTGGGCTTAAAAAAAAATGTCAAAATTAAAACAAATAATTACACCATTGAAACCGCAACGGCGAGACGAATCCAAATATGTAATAATATTGACAAGTCAAAAATGGACCAAAATCACCGATTTGCCTGGGCTTAAACTCAAGGTTTTTCGACCAAAATATTTTCGATTCTGGGCGAATGGCTGGGCGAATGGATGGGCAAAAATGAAATCTACGACCATGTCTAGAAGCAGCTCGGCGAGAAGAAACGAATGGTACCAGTTAGAATTCTCTAGGACTTATAGTTTGGGCTACAGAGGACTTTTAAAGTCCAAAAAACGGTCCCCTGGGCCCTCCAGGAAGCCCAAGTCAAAATCAAAATCCTAAACTAATGGTCCGATTTTAATTATGTTTGCGTCATTCGATTCAGCTTGCCAAAGTGTACGTATGGTATAAATTTAAATAAAATCCGTACATTAATAACTCGCCTATGAATTTTTTAAACATTAAAATAGGAGTCTTGGGCCTAAAAAATTATCAAAATAAAAAAAAGAATTACACCATTGAAACCGCAACGGCGAGACGAATCCAAATATGTAATAATATTGACAAGTCAAAATTGGACCAAAATCACCGATTTGCCTGGGCTTAAACCCAAGGTTTTTCGACCAAAATATTTTCGATTCTGGGCGAATGGCTGGGCGAATGGCTGGGCAAAAATGAAATCTACGACCATGTCTTGAAGCAGCTCGGCGAGAAAAAACGAATGGCATCAGTTATGATTCTCTAGGACTTATAGTTTGTGCTACAGAGGACTTTTAAAGTCCAAAAAACGGTCCCCCTGGGCCCTCCAGGAAGCCCAAGTTAAAATCAAAATCATAAACTAATGGTCCGATTTTAATTATGTTTGCGTCATTCGATTCAGCTTGCCAAAGTGTACTTGTGGTATAAATATAAATAAAATTCGTACATAAATAACTCGCCTATGGAGTTTTTACACTTTAAAATAGGCCTCTTGGGCCTAAAAAAAATATCAAAATTAAAAAAAATAATTACACCATTGAAACCGCCATGGCGAGACGAATCCAAATATGTAATAATAGTCTATTGACAAGTCAAAATTGGACAAAAAATCACCGATTTGCGTGGGCTTAAACCCAAGGTTTTTCGACCAAAATATTTTCGATTCTGGGCGAATGGCTGGGCGAATGGCTGGGCGAAAATGAAATCTACGACCATGTCTAGAAGCAGCTCGGCGAGAAAAAACGAATGGCACCAGTTACAATTCTCTAGGACTTATAGTTTGGGCTACAGAGAACTTTTAAAGTCCAAAAAAACGGTACCCTGGGCCCTCCAGGAAGCCCAAGTCAAAATCAAAATCCTAAACTAATGGTCCGATTTTAATTATGTTTGCGTCATTCGATTCAGCTTGCCAAAGTGTACTTAAGGTATAAATTTAAATAAAATCCGTACATTAATAACTCGCCTATGAAGTTTTTAAACATTAAAATAGGCCTCTTGGGCCTAAAAAAAATGTCAAAATTAAAACAAATAATTACACCATTGAAACCGCAACGGCGAGACGAATCCAAATATGTAATAATATTGACAAGTCAAAATTGGACCAAAATCACCGATTTGCCTGGGCTTAAACCCAAGGTTATTCGACCAAAATATTTTCGATTCTGGGCGAATGGCTGGGCAAAAATGAAATCTACGACCATGTCTTGAAGCAGCTCGGCGAGAAAAAACGAATGGCACCAGTTATGATTCTCTAGGACTTATAGTTTGGGCTACAGAGGACTTTTAAAGTCCAAAAAACGGTCCCCTGGGCCCTCCAGGAAGCCCAAGTTAAAATCAAAATCATAAACTAATGGTCCGATTTTAATTATGTTTGCGTCATTCGATTCAGCTTGCCAAAGTGTACTTGTGGTATAAATTTAAATAAAATTCGTACATAAATAACTCGCCTATGGAGTTTTTACACTTTAAAATAGGCCTCTTGGGCCTAAAAAAAATATCAAAATTAAAAAAAAATAATTACACCATTGAAACCGCCATGGCGAGACGAATCCAAATATGTAATAATAGTCTATTGACAAGTGAAAATTGGACAAAAAATCACCGATTTGCGTGGGCTTAAACCCAAGGTTTTTCGACCAAAATATTTTCGATTCTGGGCGAATGGCTGGGCGAAAATGAAATCTACGACCATGTCTAGAAGCAGCTCGGCGAGAAAAAACGAATGGCACCAGTTACAATTCTCTAGGACTTATAGTTTGGGCTACAGAGAACTTTTAAAGTCCAAAAAACGGTCCCCTGGGCCCTTCAGGAAGCCCAAGTCAAAATCAAAATCCTAAACTAATGGTCCGATTTTAATTATGTTTGCGTCATTCGATTCAGCTTGCCAAAGTGTACTTAAGGTATAAATTTAAATAAAATCCGTACATTAATAACTCGCCTATGAAGTTTTTAAACATTAAAATAGGCCTCTTGGGCTTAAAAAAAAATGTCAAAATTAAAACAAATAATTACACCATTGAAACCGCAACGGCGAGACGAATCCAAATATGTAATAATATTGACAAGTCAAAAATGGACCAAAATCACCGATTTGCCTGGGCTTAAACTCAAGGTTTTTCGACCAAAATATTTTCGATTCTGGGCGAATGGCTGGGCGAATGGCTGGGCAAAAATGAAATCTACGACCATGTCTAGAAGCAGCTCGGCGAGAAGAAACGAATGGTACCAGTTATAATTCTCTAGGACTTATAGTTTGGGCTACAGAGGACTTTTAAAGTCCAAAAAACGGTCCCCTGGGCCCTCCAGGAAGCCCAAGTCAAAATCAAAATCCTAAACTAATGGTCCGATTTTAATTATGTTTGCGTCATTCGATTCAGCTTGCCAAAGTGTACTTAAGGTATAAATTTAAATAAAATCCGTACATTAATAACTCGCCTATGAATTTTTTAAACATTAAAATAGGACTCTTGGGCCTAAAAAATTATCAAAATAAAAAAAAATAATTACACCATTGAAACCGCAACGGCGAGACGAATCCAAATATGTAATAATATTGACAAGTCAAAATTGGACCAAAATCACCGATTTGCCTGGGCTTAAACCCAAGGTTTTTCGACCAAAATATTTTCGATTCTGGGCGAATGGCTGGGCGAATGGCTGGGCAAAAATGAAATCTACGACCATGTCTTGAAGCAGCTCGGCGAGAAAAAACGAATGGCACCAGTTATGATTCTCTAGGACTTATAGTTTGGGCTACAGAGGACTTTTAAAGTCCAAAAAACGGTCCCCTGGGCCCTCCAGGAAGCCCAAGTTAAAATCAAAATCATAAACTAATGGTCCGATTTTAATTATGTTTGCGTCATTCGATTCAGCTTGCCAAAGTGTACTTGTGGTATAAATTTAAATAAAATTCGTACATAAATAACTCGCCTATGGAGTTTTTACACTTTAAAATAGGCCTCTTGGGCCTAAAAAAAATATCAAAATTAAAAATAATAATTACACCATTGAAACCGCCATGGCGAGACGAATCCAAATATGTAATAATAGTCTATTGACAAGTCAAAATTGGACAAAAAATCACCGATTTGCGTGGGCTTAAACCCAAGGTTTTTCGACCAAAATATTTTCGATTCTGGGCGAATGGCTGGGCGAATGGCTGGGCGAAAATGAAATCTACGACCATGTCTAGAAGCAGCTCGGCGAGAAAAAACGAATGGCACCAGTTATGATTCTCTAGGACTTATAGTTTGGGCTACAGAGGACTTTTAAAGTCCAAAAAACGGTCCCCTGGGCCCTCCAGGAAGCCCAAGTTAAAATCAAAATCATAAACTAATGGTCCGATTTTAATTATGTTTGCGTCATTCGATTCAGCTTGCCAAAGTGTACTTGTGGTATAAATTTAAATAAAATTCGTACATAAATAACTCGCCTATGGAGTTTTTACACTTTAAAATAGGCCTCTTGGGCCTAAAAAAAATATCAAAATTAAAAATAATAATTACACCATTGAAACCGCCATGGCGAGACGAATCCAAATATGTAATAATAGTCTATTGACAAGTCAAAATTGGACAAAAAATCACCGATTTGCGTGGGCTTAAACCCAAGGTTTTTCGACCAAAATATTTTCGATTCTGGGCGAATGGCTGGGCGAAAATGAAATCTACGACCATGTCTAGAAGCAGCTCGGCGAGAAAAAACGAATGGCACCAGTTACAATTCTCTAGGACTTATAGTTTGGGCTACAGAGAACTTTTAAAGTCCAAAAAACGGTCCCCTGGGCCCTTCAGGAAGCCCAAGTCAAAATCAAAATCCTAAACTAATGGTCCGATTTTAATTATGTTTGCGTCATTCGATTCAGCTTGCCAAAGTGTACTTAAGGTATAAATTTAAATAAAATCCGTACATTAATAACTCGCCTATGAAGTTTTTAAACATTAAAATAGGCCTCTTGGGCTTAAAAAAAAATGTCAAAATTAAAACAAATAATTACACCATTGAAACCGCAACGGCGAGACGAATCCAAATATGTAATAATATTGACAAGTCAAAAATTGAACCAAAATCACCGATTTGCCTGGGCTTAAAAGTTTTTTCGACCAAAATATTTTCGATTCTGGGCGAATGGCTGGGCGAATGGCTGGGCAAAAATGAAATCTACGACCATGTCTAGAAGCAGCTCGGCGAGAAAAAACGAATGGCACCAGTTATAATTCTCTAGGACTTATAGTTTGGGCTACAGAGGACTTTTAAAGTCCAAAAAACGGTCCCCTGGGCCCTCCAGGAAGCCCAAGTCAAAATCAAAATCCTAAACTAATGGTCCGATTTTAATTATGTTTGCGTCATTCGATTCAGCTTGCCAAAGTGTACTTAAGGTATAAATTTAAATAAAATCCGTACATTAATAACTCGCCTATGAATTTTTTAAACATTAAAATAGGACTCTTGGGCCTAAAAAATTATCAAAATAAAAAAAATAATTACACCATTGAAACCGCAACGGCGAGACGAATCCAAATATGTAATAATATTGACAAGTCAAAATTGGACCAAAATCACCGATTTGCCTGGGCTTAAACCCAAGGTTTTTCGACCAAAATATTTTCGATTCTGGGCGAATGGCTGGGCGAATGGCTGGGCAAAAATGAAATCTACGACCATGTCTTGAAGCAGCTCGGCGAGAAAAAACGAATGGCACCAGTTATGATTCTCTAGGACTTATAGTTTGGGCTACAGAGGACTTTTAAAGTCCAAAAAACGGTCCCCTGGGCCCTCCAGGAAGCCCAAGTTAAAATCAAAATCATAAACTAATGGTCCGATTTTAATTATGTTTGCGTCATTCGATTCAGCTTGCCAAAGTGTACTTGTGGTATAAATTTAAATAAAATTCGTACATAAATAACTCGCCTATGGAGTTTTTAAACATTAAAATAGGCCTCTTGGGCCTAAAAAAAATGTCAAAATTAAAAAATAATTACACCATTGAAACCGCATAGCGAGACGAATCGAAATATGTAATAATATTGACAAGTCAAAATTGGACCAAAATCACCGATTTGCCTGGGCTTAAACCCAAGGTTTTTCGACCAAAATATTTTCGATTCTGGGCGAATGGCTGGGCGAATGGCTGGGCGAAAATGAAATCTACGACCATGTCTAGAAGCAGCTCGGCGAGAAAAAACGAATGGCACCAGTTACAATTCTCTAGGACTTATAGTTTGGGCTACAGAGAACTTTTAAAGTCCAAAAAACGGTACCCTGGGCCCTTAAGGAAGCCCAAGTTAAAATCAAAATCCTAAACTAATGGTCCGATTTTAATTATGTTTGCGTCATTCGATTCAGCTTGCCAAAGTGTACTTAAGGTATAAATTTAAATAATATCCGTACATTAATAACTGGCCTATGAAGTTTTTAAACATTAAAATAGGCCTCTTGGGCCTAAAAAAAATGTCAAAATTAAAACAAATAATTACACCATTGAAACCGCAACGGCGAGACGAATCCAAATATGTAATAATATTGACAAGTCAAAATTGGACCAAAATCACCGATTTGCCTGGGCAAAAACCCAAACCCAAGGTTTTTCGACCAAAATATTTTCGATTCTGGGCGAATGGCTGGGCGAATGGCTGGACAAAAATGAAATCTACGACTATGTCTAGAAGCAGCTCGGCGAGAAAAAACGAATGGCACCAGTTACAATTCTCTAGGACTTATAGTTTGGGCTACAGAGGACTTTTAAAGTCCAAAAAACGGTCCCCTGGGCCCTCCAGGAAGCCCAAGTCAAAATCAAAATCCTAAACTAATGGTCCGATTTTAATTATATTTGCGGCATTCGATTCAGCTTGCCAAAGTGTACTTGTGGTATAAATTTAAATAAAATCCGTACATAAATCACTCGCCTATGGAGTTTTAAACATTAAAATAGGCCTCTTGGCCCTAAAAAATTGTCAAAATTAAAAAAATAATTACACCATTGAAACCGCAACGGCGA
Source organism: Paralithodes platypus (assembly GCA_032716605.1). NCBI lineage: Eukaryota > Metazoa > Arthropoda > Malacostraca > Decapoda > Lithodidae > Paralithodes > Paralithodes platypus. Next base: position 5,601,126 of record CM064513.1, on the reverse strand, counting down.
GACGAATCCAAATATGTAATAATATTGACAAGTCAAAATTGGACCAAAATCACCGATTTGCCTGGGCAAAAACCCAAACCCAAGGTTTTTCGACCAAAATATTTTCGATTCTGGGCGAATGGCTTGGCGAATGGCTGAGCAAAAATGAAATCTACGACCATGTCTAGAAGCAGCTCGGCGAGAAAAAACGAATGTCACCAGTTATAATTCTCTAGGACTTATAGTTTGGGCTACAGAGGACTTTTAAAGTCCAAAAAACGGTCCCCTGGGCCCTCCAGGAAGCCCAAGTCAAAATCAAAATCCTAAACTAATGGTCCGATTTTAATTATGTTTGCGTCATTCGATTCAGCTTGCCAAAGTGTACTTAAAGTATAAATTTAAATAAAATCCGTACATTAATAACTCGCCTATGAAGGTTTTAAACATTAAAATAGGCCTCTTGGGCCTAAAAAATTGTCAATATCAAAAAAATAATTACACCATTGAAACCGCAACGGCGAGACGAATCCAAATATGTAATAATATTGACAAGTCATAATTGGACCAAAATCACCGATTTGCCTGGGCTTAAACCCAAGGTTTTTCGACCAAAATATTTTCGATTCTGGGCGAATGGCTGGGCGAAAATGAAACCTACGACCATGTCTAGAAGCAGCTCATCGAGAAAAAAAGGAATGGCACCATTTATAATTCTCTAGGACTTATAGTTTGGGCTGCAGAGGACTTTTAAAGTCCAAAAAACGGTCCCCTGGGCCCTCCAGGAAGCCCAAGTGAAAATCAAAATTCCGAAACTAATGGTCCGATTTTAATTATGTTTACGTCATTCGATTCAGCTTGCCAAAGTGTACTTGTGGTATAAATTTAAATAAAATCCGTAAATAAATAACTCGCCTTTGGAGTTTTTAAACTTTAAAATAGGCCTCTTGGGCCTAAAAAAATGTCAAAATTAAAACAAATAATTACACCATTGAAACCGCAACGGCGAGACGAATCCAAATATGTAATAATATTGACAAGTCAAAATTGGACCAAAATCACCGATTTGCCTGGGCTTAAACTCAAGGTTTTTCGACTAAAATATTTTCGATTCTGGGCGAATGGCTGGGCGAAAATGAAATCTACGACCATGTCTAGAAGCAGCTCGGCGAGAAAAAACGAATGGTACCAGTTAGAATTATCTAGGACTTATAGTTTGGGCTACAGAGGACTTTTAATGTACAAAAAACGGTTCCCCTGGGCCCTCCAGGAAACCCAAGTGAAAATCAAAATCCTAAACTAATGGTCCGATTTTAATTGTGTTTGTGGCATTCGATTCAGCTTGCCAAAGTTTACTTGTGGTATAAATTTAAATAATATCCGTACATAAATAACTCGCCTATGGAGTTTTTACACTTTAAAATAGGCCGTTTGGGCCTAAAAAAAATATCAAAATTTAAAAAAATAATTACACCATTGAAACCGCCATGGCGAGACGAATCCAAATATGTAATAATAGCCTATTGACAAGTCAAAATTGGACCAAAATCACCGATTTGCCTGGGCAAACTCAAGGTTTTTTCGACTAAAATATTTTCGATTCTGGGCGAATGGCTGGGCGAAAATGAAATCTACGACCATGTCTAGAAGCAGCTCGGCGAGAAAAAACGAATGGTACCAGTTAGAATTATCTAGGACTTATAGTTTGGGCTACAGAGGACTTTTAATGTACAAAAAACGGTTCCCCTGGGCCCTCCAGGAAACCCAAGTGAAAATCAAAATCCTAAACTAATGGTCCGATTTTAATTGTGTTTGTGGCATTCGATTCAGCTTGCCAAAGTTTACTTGTGGTATAAATTTAAATAAAATCCGTACATAAATAACTCGCCTATGGAGTTTTTAAACTTTAAAATAGGCTTCTTGGGCCTAAAAAAAAATCAAAATTAAAACAAATAATTACACCATTGAAACCGCAACGGCGAGACGAATCCAAATATGTAATAATATTGACAAGTCCAAATTGGACCAAAATCACCGATTTACCTGGGCAAATCGGTGATTTGGTTTGGTGACCCAAGGTTTTTCGACCAAAATATTTCCGATTCTGCGCGAATGGCTGGGCGAAAATGAAATCTACGACCATGTCTAGAAGCAACTCGGTGAGAAAAAGCGAATGGTACCAGTTAGAATTCTCTAGGACTTATAGTTTGGGCTATACAGGAGTTTTAAAGTACAAAAAACGGTCCCCTGGGCCCTCCAGGAAGCCCAAGTCAAAATCAAAATCCTAAACTAATGGTCCGATTTTAATTATATTTGCGTCATTCGATTCAGCTTGCCAAAGTGTACTTATGGTATAAATTTAAATAAAATACGTACATAAATAACTCGTCTATGGAGTTTTTAAACTTTAAAATAGGCCTCTTGAGCCTAAAAAAAATTCAAAATTAAAAAATAATTACACCATTGAAACCGCAACGGCGCGACGAATCCAAATCATAACTATCAAAAACTAATGTACATCGTTGAAATTGTGCGTCAAATTAGTAGAGAGGTGAAGTGGTAAGAAAGCGTGAGGGGAACTGGAGCTGAGGCGTTGTTGTCGTGAAGCGAAGTGGTAGTGAGGCGTAGTGGTTACAAGGCGAAATGGTTGTAAGGCGTTGTGGTCATGAGGCGAAGAGACCAAGGCGAAGTGGTAATGAGGCGAAGTGGCCTGCTCCCATTTTTTTCCTGTAATTTAAGAGCAACCGGCCTTTGGCCGGGAAATTTTTCTACCGAAAAATGTACAAATTTATCTAGAAAGGGGGTCAAGGGGGTGACATTTTTAGATTGCTGGAGGAGTAGGGAACATACTAAAAACCTCCCCTTAAGCATTACTTAGAAGTTAAGGGGCAGGGGCTGGGAATCCTCCTCCCCTTGTAAAATTCACCTACTCAACAAGACAGAGAAAGGGGTGAGGGAACGCGGATGTGGTCCCGGACCCTAAGAATAGGAACTTTAAAGTTGTTTATGTTCGGGATCTGTCTCGAGTCGGTCACCCCAAGCTATGGGGGATGTGTCTGAGTATATAGGCTATAGGCTACATACATAAGGTACACACACACATATATACATACATACCCGGTACATACATACATACATACATACATACATACAAACATACATACCCGGTACATACATACATAATTATAAATTAGGACATTTCTACGCACTGACTGGGAGATCACTCTTAACCCCTTAAGGATTATGACACTATTTAAGTTTATTTTGACTATCACTATACGATCTTATTCAGATTGATAAGGATCTGTGTGAGTCAGAGGCATACGGTAAGTGAGTTAGTTTCAACTCCATGCATAACTGTCTTGATAGCTTAATGGTTAGTGCGCGGCATTTCGGTATGAGTATCCTAGGTTCGAATCCTTGGAGTGCCACATGTATTCATTAGTTTGATTGATTTCATTAATTAGGTTTATTTATAAGTTAATTGATGGGTTGGTGATAATATGAATTCCTAGAGATTAATTGTTTCTAAATTGCTTACTATACATGGGCTGGTTTTCTGGACAACTTTCTCCCTCATGTTTAGCCCCATTAGTTTTCAAATGTTAAGATGTTTGCCCCATTAGTTAGTCAATTTTAAGACCTTTCGCCCCATTTCTTCGTCAATATCTAATGCCCATCTAATGCTCCAATGCCGCCCCCCCCCCCCCCCCTAGTCTTGAATAAGTGACACCCCGTTCTTAACATTAATCATCAATTATAAACCCCAATGTACTTGAATAAACTAATGAAAGCATATGGTTCTCCCGGGATTCCAACTCGGGACACTTCACCCAGAACATAAGCACCTACACCAATGCACCACCAACACAGCCTGGTCTAACTGGGTTGTAACACTTTTTTTTCGGTCTCCCATTGCTTCTATATCTTACCAGTGTTCTATTTTCCATATTTCTTTTCCATTCCCATCTTCCTACTTCCCTCACTCTCGCTCTTATCTCCTTCTCCAACTTCCTTCCCTGACCTAGTCCAACGCAACAAAAATGGTGATCGGGTGAGAGATGCGAGATTTGGGTTTTTTTTTTTAAGCGATTTAGGGATTATATATTTAAATTGCCGACGGTGTGGACTTATATGCCAATGAAGTACATGATAGCCTATAACTAATATTGGCTATAGGCCTACGCCTAAATAATATATCAATGACTTCGACCAGGTGTAAAACTAGATAACTCTGAATCTGGCACCAACGGTTAGCTCGTCGATCTTTTTATGCCTAATTTATACCCTGCACAATCACGCTAATAAGTGATGTCTCGGCACCAAGTATGTTTTGATCAATAATTGGTATCAGCAATATCTAAGCTTCATTTCTTCATATCGAGTGAAATATATAAACATTTTCCTACACTTACCGACCCTATCCAACATCTGACAGACATTAATTATTATGTTCTATCCAACAACCAACCTTACTCCTAAAATCGATTAATGAAATATTACAAACACATGTGGCAGTCCGTGGATTCGAACCCAGGACGCTCACACCGAAAATCAACACCTTTATGCATTACGCCACGAAGACAGTTAAAAGAATGGTGGACACTGCCTACGATTTATTATGCAACTTCGAATCCTGCATATCAATCTAAGCATGTACACACATCCCAACTGCAACTCACGTAGGCTATACATATGTGAATGGAAAGAGCAATTAATGGGGCCTTAACCACTAGGGAAGACCTCTCGATAAATTACTCCTCAACCAATATCAATTATTATGTTCTATCCAACAACCAACCTTACTCCTAAAATCGATTAATGAAATATTACAAACACATGTGGCAGTCCGTGGATTCGAACCCAGGACGCTCACACCGAAAATCAACACCTTATGCATTACACCACGAAGACAGTTAAAAAAATGGTGGACACTGCCTACGATTTATTATGCAACTTCGAATCCTGCATATCAATCTAAGCATGTACACACATCCCAATACAGTACAGAGCAAGCCAAACGTAATGACAGCTGCTGGGACATGATTTATTAGCACAACCATACATTATAGGTAGGGAAAATTGGTACGGTAGCCTAAATCGCATAGCCTACTCTTTAGTAACTTCAACCTCTTTAGTAGGCCTACCTGTGACGTCCTTTAAATATTTGGGGCCTTGGGCTACTATTGGACGACTTTATTCAGCTTAGGAAGGACGTCTACGCATTATTAAAAGACTACAGATTATCTCAATTAATTATTTTCGCTACGATATATCTTCCTAAGCTTCATATAGGCCTAATCGTGTTGATTTTCGGTGTGAGCATCCTGGGTTCGAATCCACGGACTGCCACATGTGTTTGTAAATTTCATTAATCGATTTTAGGAGTAGGCCCTATAGTTGGTTGTTGGAAGGAACATAATAAATGTAGCTCAAATACAATCAACCATGACGTCACCGGTACTAAAGGGGTTAATTAATAGCAGTCAATAAGGCGATAATATTACAATTAACCACTTGCGAGTTTCAGGCTATAAGGAAGTTGGAGCCGTGAACATCGATATTTAACAAATGCAATAATACTGTACATTTCTGATGGATAAATGGTAGCCTATGTTGAATTAGGTTTTATGTATTGATAAATGTACTACGACCGTATTTTAATTTTAAATTATGTTAAATGTCGTTGTCTACAGCTCCAACTCCTTATAGAACGAAACTCGCAAGTCTTGGTTTAATTCTAGTTTCGCTTTCACAGCATACTCATCAATTTCTATGGCTACTTTAGAGTTGTCATATACCATACTTAATTCCTATATATGTCCAAAGCGGCGGAAATGCATTATAAGGAATTATACCTACTGTAAAAAAAAAAAAAAAAAATCCCCATATGCGGCACCATAGCTATTACATAATACTAGGTTAGGTTAGGTAAGGTTGTTAGGTTAGGCTAATGTCGTTAATGTAGTTTATTATCATTATATTACGTCTTTTACCCAGCAATTTCCCTGATCTTCATAGTTGGTCGGGAAGCTATGCCTTTACAACGGCGCCTCCCTTTTGTCGCTGTGTACGTGAAACTAGAATTTTACCCAAGTCTTCAATTTATCGTCAGCTGGGTTAGCATCTACAATCTACTGCGCATCCCAGTGGGGGTTGGGAGGGAGGTGTGGAGGGGGGGGGGGGGTCCCTATAGGCTACTTTGTAGAATTGGTGGGGGAGGGAATGTAAATAGTAGTAATTACACTGCTTTTACGCGTCCTTATGCTTATATAGGTAGAATTGTCCTAAAGGGGCAAGCATTTGACAGGTACCACCACGTACTTAGCCTCAAGGTCTACAGTATAATTATAGCCTACAGTGTATATAGACCTATATAGACCTGTTAGACCTATTAGGCTAAGAAATTTAATTAAGGTTGAACAACCTACACCCTATACTGGTCTGATACTAGTAATAGAAACGATGTAATGACGTTTTTAATGTGGTTTTCGAGAATAAAGAAGCGCGTTTGGGCCGAAAATCGGGAGTTTACAACCTCTTCAGATCGTCGGTTTGTTGACACGACGCTCGACGTTAGTTACGTTTGCGGTTGTTTTTGCCCCCTACTGGCAATATATATGATGATGACAATAATGCCGGTATCACACGAGCGCTTTTTCACTCAACATTTACCCTTAACACTGGTCTGGCAGCTTATGAGGTAAACATTTAGATGATTTCAGTTACCTAAATTCATCTACAATCAGTCTAGTTTCCGATACCAGTGTCAAATACTCCAGAAATGTTGCCAGCAAAATGTTGATCATCGAATGTTGACTATAAAAGCTCTCGTGTGATACCAGCTTAAGTCTAGGGAGTGTGAAGGGGGGCAAAGCCCCCCTTCACACATACAGTGTATCCCGCGGCCTATATTTTAATTGAGCCGGCAATATTGGGAAATTAGTTAGATGCGGGAATTTCGGGAAAGTAGCCTAGCCTATTATAGCCTATTTTGAGGCAAGTAAATTGTTCCATAAATTTAATCTTTTTAGGGTCAATTATTGTGACTGTATTCTAAAATTTGACATCAATAATTTTAATCAAGCATTTTTAACTTGAAGTTTCTTGTATAACCTCTGCTTACTTTTTGTCTGTATTTATTGTTTATCTTTTTCTTTTTCTTTTTCTATTATTATTATTATTAATATTAATATTGATGATTTTTTAAATTTATTGTTCTTGTTAAAAGAGTACTCTTTGTTTAAATCTGTTGTTACTTCATATTTTGTAATTATTTGTCTTTATATTATATGTATTCATTGTCGATAGTATCAATTGCTTACTTTTGCGATTTCCTTAGTTTATTTGTGCTATAAATGTAGGTTATTTGTAGGGTAGTTATTGATAGGGGTCACTTGAGGCATGCTATGCTTACAGGTACCTACCCGATAGCACTATCGTTAGTGAGTGCTGTACTGTATTTTATATATTATTTGTAATAGTATAGATATCTTATCAATATTTGTATTTTGTACTATTTTAATGTCTTGTCATGTTGCAAATTTGATTTTAAATAATATTTTGACATTTAACATATAGTTTCTTTATTCATGCAGAGTTTAGTAAAATTTGCCAGAACGTCCCGGACTTCCCAAACTTGACTACTTCCTTTAACGTGACGATAGTGCGTTGTTATATGTGCGATTAGTTTGCTTGGGAAACAGATTAACTTGCTCATGTAGTAATGTACACCCTATGTGGTGGATTGTGTTCTTTTATTTAATAATTTTCATTTTAGTAAACGTTGTTTCCACATAGCGATTTTGATAATTTAATTTGACTTTATATTGTCCTTGTCCCAATTTTGGTTTGTTTAGTTTGCAAGTTTTACATTTTAATTAATAACCTCGAGCACTAGCCTATGTCAACAAACGATCGACGTTACTCCCGCGAACGCAACTTTTCCACAGTTATCTTTGTATTTCGTCTAATATTATATTATTAATATTAAAGTGTCACCGTTGTTTGTGTGGGATGCGTGGAAACCGAAAACAATTCTGTATTAAATCCTTGGTGGTACCTGTCAAATGCGTGCCCCTAAAGTAAAATCGTACCCTTATATATTACCAAATTCGGATGCCGCGTATAGGCTAGGCTACATGTATTCCCCACTTCAACGCTGTCCTAAAATACCCGACACCTTGCATAGAATTATTAGCCTTATAATGGCTAAAATACCAAACATTGCAGGACAGTATATACCATAGATGCTTTACTAACCTTATTACGATATGGTAGAGATAACAGCATCCCAATGTAAAGGAATGTACCACGTTTATCCCCTTCGTGGACCAACACCGACGCGCGCCCTCCTACGACTGAACTTCTCTTCCCTCCCCCCTCCCCTCTGAACTTCTCTTTCCTCCCCCCTCCCCTCCCGCTCCCTTAGTCGCAATATTGGTAGTTTTTTGTCTGCATAATTGATTAAGCCTTATTCTGTCGGTTAATTGATATATGCAGGCTTATTAGGCATGTTATACAATATTCGTCCATGCTTTTAAATTTTGCAGAAAGCGCCCGTTTCTATTTAACGCTAAAATAAGTTCCCAGCAAAAAACACCAGCTGTAGCCCGTCAAAAAGCCGATGACATTCTTTCTCGTACCAACTGACTCAAAATATCATCTTTTAACAACGTTATAGATAATGTATGAAGCAAAGAGTTGTCCAGTACTTACCTGTAGCCTATGTATCTAAGTGAGGTATTAAATTATTGGCAGACATTACTTAAGTTACGAGATAGTGATAAATATGACCACGAGTTTTTGAACATCCCCGTGGCACATTAGCCCCGCCCCCTCACTGACGTCATGCCCAAGAACTCTCACACATACAAACCAACACACACACACACACACATACGTATACGCACACTCGGGAACTCGCTGAGCTTATGGGCCGGTTGCTGTTTCCAGAGAGGGCTGCTCTCGGGCGGAATAACATGCGAGGTTGTATTTTGTATTTTATTTCAGTTACATTTAAACAATGTTATTCAGCTTAGGAAGGACGTCTACCAATTAAGAGTCTAAAAACTATCTGAATTAATAATTTTAACTACCTCATAATCCTTCCTACGCTTCATAATATTGTCTAAATGTAGCTGAAATCAAATTAAAAATACATCGCCGGTATGGAAGGGGAGTTAAGGGGTTGCTGGAAATTATCAAGTTATAGGACTATAATAATATTGTATGAAACCAATTAAATAACAATGAACAAATAAATCAGAATTTCAACCACGTAAAATGGGAGATATGGATGGTGCTTGGGGACCCACAGAGGGCTGCCCTTGGGTGGCAGGATGTGCTATACTCTATTTTTTTCCAGCTGATGCTAAATTGGGGTCTCTTCAGCTTGATTGCTCCGCTATTATGCAGGTTTTATAGCGAAATTTGATATTAATTATGAAAACTTGGCTCTATTATGAAGCAGTGACATAGAGGTTTCTGATTTTTCCGTTAGTTATCGAGAAATTAGTTGCTAAGGGATTCAATTTACCATCAGCTGAAAATAAACTGACTATAGCTAATGAATTATAGAGACAATGTTAGAGGACATCAATATTAAATATATGAAGAGTTAGCATATTTAATATTATAAACCCAATGCCCATTATAAGCCCAATGGTATCTACTACTTGGCTATTTCATATTAATTGGCTTACTAAGAAATGTTGTTATGAGTTTTGTTTTATATAATTATATAGGCTACAATATTGTATTTAATCTTGTCTGAATTATTCTTATAAATTATTCATACTTTTTATTTCTGAATCAAGTAGTTTCCAGTTTAGACAACTATATCCTAACCTAAGCATTTTGTTTAGGAATATGTTAGTGTAATGCATTCGTGAGTAGCCTAGATTAAGCACTTGGATATATCTATGGGTAATAGCCTACAATTTAGTATTTGGCAACTTTTCGTGACGTAATATGAATGCGGATATTGGTAAGTTCTTTAGAGGGCGAATGCAAATGAACACGAATAATTTATAGGCCTTTATCTTGTCTAAACTTATAATAATAATACATTTAGTTGCATAAAGATCTCCCGTTATTGCAGACATAGTAATTTGCTTCAGAAATTGAGTATTATTCTGATTCAGCTCTAAATTTAATACCAGCGAAATCACGATAACCCTAGCATTAGTTTAACCCTTTCAGTACCGATGACGTCCTTTTCATTATATTCTGGCACCTATTAGACGATATTATTAAGCTTGGGAAGGATGTCTACCCATGAAAAGGCTACAGACTATCTCAATTAATCCTTTTAGCTACCATATGTCCTTCCTAAGCTGTTTATATAATCGTATGTAGCTGAAACCAAATACAAAATACGTCACCGGTACAGAAGGGGTTAAATAAAGAAAAGTGAACTCTCGCGCCATCTATTAACAAAAATGTTTGGATATGGGGGTAGGTAGGTAGCAAGGGAAGGGCGAGTTACCATATTATGCAACCCATTATCTAACATTTCTCCTAATAAGGGCTTTATTATCGATAACTAGCTATATTAAATTAAACAAGGTATAGTTTAAAGTAAGTTAGACTAGGCTAGGATACACAAACATATGTATTATGTTATATATGTTTGGATTCCTATTTATTACACGAATTAGACCTTGGCAACTGCCCCCTGTAAGACGTAAACGTCGCAATATTGGTAGTTCTTTTTCTGCATATGCACTTAAATTGTATTTTGTGGGTTTATTGATGTAGATAAGTTTGTTAAGGATGCTTTACAATATTCGTCTATGCTGTCAGATATAGAAGAAAGCGAGTATTTATATTTAATGTTAACTTTAATTCTTGGTAAAAATCGCCAGCTGTAGCCAGTCAAAAAGCCGAAGACATACTTCCTCGTACCAACTAACTAAAAATATCGTCTTTTAAACACCATTTTACATGTATATATAGTAAAGTTGTTGTCCAATACTTCCCTGTATGTATCTAAATGAGTTATTATATATCGGGCAGTCGTTAATAAAGTCACGAGATAGTGAGAGATAGTGATTAATAATACCACGAGTTTTTGAACATCTCCGCAGCACTTTAGCCCCGCCCCCTCAGTGACGTCATGCCCAAGAACACACACACATACGCACATACAAACCAACACACACACATACGTACGTACACTCGGGAACTCGCTGAGCTTATGGGGTTACTGTTTCCAGAGAGGGTTGCTCTCGGGCGGAATAACATGCAAGGTTGTACAGGGGAGTTGAGGGTTGGTTGACAGGATCAAGTTATAGCCTAGTTATATAATAATGTTACGGACCCAATAAATATATAGGAATTTCAACCACGTAAGATGAGAGATATGGATGGTGCTTGGGGACCCACAGAGGGCTGCCCTTGGGTGGCAGGATGTACATCAGCTAATGAATTATAGAGACAATGTTAGAGGACATCAATATTAAATATATAAAGAGTTAGCATATTTAATAGTACACACCTACCGCCCAATGGTATCAACTACTTAGCTATAACCTATTGGCTTACCCCGAAATCGGTTTTGACTTATTTTTTCATTTTATTCTGGCTATATAGACGATTTTTTATCAAAGTAAGCAGAGCTTTGTGGGAAAGTGTCAATGCAGACAGCTTGGCGCCACTGTGTACGTATATGTCTCTCTCTCTCTCTCTCTCTCTCTGTATGTATGCCTGTATGCCTATGTATGTAGCTGAATGTGTGTGTGTATGCCTGTGTCTGGTTCTTTTTTCTATGTGAGTGAGGGAGACAAAAGGCAGAACTGCCTGTACCGAGTGCCTCCCCCAGAGTTGAAAGAGTGACAGAGACAAAATCAAGGGACGTTCGAGCCAAAATGCCTGGACACATGGAGTTTGAAACAATTTAAGTCATAGAAGAGGGAAAGATTGATTCTGGGAGAGAATTCCGGAGCTCACCTGTTGAATAGAAGAAAGTCTGATAATATTGTTTCACCGTTACTGTTTGCCTATGTATGTGTGTGTGTATGTATGCCTGTGTATCTGTATGTCTATGTATGTTTTGCGTGGTGTGTGTGTGTGTGTAGGGGATGTGGATCGCTCCTATAGGTAAATTAACTGACACTATATTTAGAGATACACTAACATTACTACTGCAACACATGATTAAAATAGACAAGTAACTGATTCCTATATGTATAAAGCCTCAAGAAATTATTACCCTTGCACTTTATTCATACAGTAACACAGTACACTATATTAATACAATTATTATTATGAACAGAATAGAACAAAAAAGTGCTGGTAGCTAAAATTAAAGCACGTTAACATTCAGCCTAGTTGAGTCACCAAGTACCAAAGCCGATTAGGCTATATGCATTTTTGTTATCAATAAGTATACCCTCCGCGATCTCCTACCCTAGTCTAAATTACTGTAGTATTGTATAATGATAGCAAGTTAGTTATTAAAAACAACCTAATGGAATGGCAGGCTGTTGTACGATGAATTAATATACGAAATGGGCCCCTTTTAACTCTCTCTCTCTCTCTCTCTCTCTGTTTCCTCCCCCCCCCCCCCTCCTCTCTCTCTCTCTTTCTCCCTCTCAAACCGCGCCATAGTTGCCACGTCGTAATTAACACTCGATGCCCCCATCACAAAATATCTTAAACCATACGTCTTTTACTTTGCCAAAGTCATTAGTTGGAAGTTTAGCTCACTAGATAACATACTGATTGCTCCGCTATTATGCAGGTTTTATAGCGAAATTTGATATTAATTATGAAAACTTGGCTCTATTATGAAGCAGTGACATAGAGGTTTCTGATTTTTTCGGTTAGTTATCGAGAAATTAGTTGCTAAGGGATTCAATTTACCATCAGCTGAAAATAAACTGACTATAGCTAATGAATTATAGAGACAATGTTAGAGGACATCAATATTAAATATATGAAGAGTTAACATATTTAATATTATAAACCAACCGCCCAATGGTATCTACTACTTGGCTATTTCATATTAATTGGCTTACTAAGAAATGTTGTTATGATTTTTTTTTTATATAATTATATAGGCTACAATATTGTATTTTATCTTGTCTGAATTATTCTTATAAATTATTCATACTTTTTATTTCTGAATCAAGTAGTTTCCAGTTTAGAAAACTATATCCTAACCTAAGCATTTTGTTTAGGAATATGTTAGTGTAATGCATTCGTGAGTAGCCTAGATTAAGCACTTGGATTATAGCCTACAATTTAGTATTTGGCAACTTTTCGTGACGTAAATTGAATGCGGATATTGGTAAGTTCTTTAGAGGGCGAATGCAAATTAACACGAATAATTTATAGGCCTTTATCTTGTCTAAACTTATAATAATAATACATTTAGTTGCATAAAGATCTCCCGTTATTGCAGACATAGTAATTTGCTTCAGAAATTGAGTATTATTCTGATTCAGCTCTAAATTTAATACCAGCGAAATCACGATAACCCTAGCATTAGTTTAACCCTTTCAGTACCGATGACGTCCTTTTCATTATATTCTGGCACCTATTAGACGATATTATTAAGCTTGGGAAGGATGTCTACCCATGAAAAGGCTACAGACTATCTCAATTAATCCTTTTAGCTACCATATATCCTTCCTAAGCTGTTCATATAATCGTATGTAGCTGAAACCAAATACAAAATACGTCACCGGTACAGAAGGGGTTAAATAAAGAAAAGTGAACTCTCGCGCCATCTATTAACAAAAATGTTTGGATATGGGGGTAGGTAGGTAGCAAGGGAAGGGCGAGTTACCATATTATGCAACCCATTATCTAACATTTCTCCTAATATGGGCTTTATTATCGATAACTAGCTATATTAAATTAAACAAGGCATAGTTTAAAGTAAGTTAGACTAGGCTAGGATACACAAACATATGTATTATGTTATATATGTTTAGATTCCTATTTATTACACGAATTAGACCTTGGCAACTGCCCCCTGTAAGAAGTAAACGTCGCAATATTGGTAGTTCTTTTTCTGCATATGTACTTAAATTGTATTTTGTGGGTTTATTGATGTAGATAAATTTGTTAAGGATGCTTTACAATATTCGTCTATGCTGTCAGATATAGAAGAAAGCGAGTATTTATATTTAATGTTAAATTTAATTCTGGTAAAAATCGCCAGCTATAGCCAGTCAAAAAGCCGAAGACATACTTCCTCGTACCAACTAACTCAAAATATCGTCTTTTAAACACCATTTTACATGTATATATAGTAAAGTTGTTGTCCAATACTTCCCTGTATGTATCTAAATGAGTTATTATATATCTGGCAGGCGTTAATAAAGTCACGAGATAGTGATTAATAATACCACGAGTTTTTGAACATCTCCGCAGCACTTTAGCCCCGCCCCCTCAGTGACGTCATGCCCAAGAACACACACACATACGCACATACAAACCAACACACACACATACGTACGTACACTCGGGAACTCGCTGAGCTTATGGGGTTACTGTTTCCAGAGAGGGTTGCTCTCGGGCGGAATAACATGCAAGGTTGTACAGGGGAGTTGAGGGTTGGTTGACAGGATCAAGTTATAGCCTAGTTATATAATAATATGTTACGGACCCAATAAATATATAGGAATTTCAATCACGTAAGATGAGAGATATGGATGGTGCTTGGGGACCCACAGAGGGCTGCCCTTGGGTGGCAGGATGTACACCAGCTAATGAATTATAGAGACAATGTTAGAGGACATCAATATTAAATATATATTGAGTTAGCATATTTAATAGTACTATAGACGATTTTTTATCAAAGTAAGCAGAGCTTTGTGGGAAAGTGTCAATGCAGACAGCTTGGCGCCACTGTGTACGTATATGTCTCTCTCTCTCTCTCTCTCTCTGTATGTATGCCTATGTATGTAGCTGAATGTGTGTGTGTATGCCTGTGTCTGGTTCTTTTTTCTATGTGAGTGAGGGAGACAAAAGGCAGAACTGCCTGTACCGAGTGCCTTCCCCAGAGTTGAAAGAGTGACAGAGACAAAATCAAGGGACGTTCGAGCCAAAATGCCTGGACACACGGAGTTTGAAACAATTTAATTCATAGGAGAGGGAAAAACTGATTCTGGGAAGAGAGTTCCAGAGCTCAGCAGTTGAATAGAAAGAAGTCTGATAATATTGTTTCCCCGTTACTGTTTGCTTATGTATGTGTGTGTGTATGTATGCCTGTGTATCTGTATGTCTATGTATGTTTGCGTGTGTGTGTGTGTGTGTGTGTGTAGGGGATGTGGATCGCTCCTATAGGTAAATTAACTGACACTATATTTAGAGATACACTAACATTACTGCAACACATGATTAAAATAGACAAGTAACCGATTCCTATATGTATAAAGCCTCAAGAAATTATTACCCCTTGCACTTTATTCATACAGTAACACAGTACACTATATTAATACAATTATTATTATGAACAGAATAGAACAAAAAAGTGCTGGTAGCTAAAATTAAAGCACGTTAACATTCAGCCTAGTTGAGTCACCAAGTACCAAAGCCGATTAGGCTATATGCATTTTTGTTATCAATAAGTATACCCTCCGCGATCTCCTACCCTAGTCTAAATTACTGTAGCCTATTGTATGTATAATGATAGCAAGTTAGTTATTAAAAGCAACCTAATGGAATGGCAGGCTGTTTTACGATGAATTAATATACGAAATGGGCCCCTTTTAACTCTCCCTCTCTCTCTCTCTCTGCCCCCCCCCCCCCCCCCCTCCTCTCTCTCTCTCTTTCTCCCTTCAACCCGCGGCATAGTTGCCACGGTCGTAATTAACACGCGATGCCCCATCACAAAATATCTTAAACCATACGTCTTTTACTTTGCCAAAGTCATTAGTTGGAAGTTTAGCTCACTAGATAACATACTGATTGCTCCGCTATTATGCAGGTTTTCTAGCGAAATTTGATATTAATTATGAAAACTTGGCTCTATTATGAAGCAGTGACATAGAGGTTTCTGATTTTTCCGTTAGTTATCAAGAAATTAGTTGCTAAGGGATTCAATTTATTACGCATCAATCTGAAAATAAACTTACTATAGCTGAATGAATTATAGAGACAATGTTAGAGGACATCAATATCAATATATGAATAGTATATAGCATATTTAATATTATAAACCAACCGCCCAATGGTATCTACTGAACTTGGCTATTTCATATTAACTGGCTTACTAAGAAATTTTGTTATGAGTTTTTTTTTTTTATTAATATATAGTCTATACAATATTGTATTTAATCTTGTCTGAATTTATTCTTAGAATTAATTCATACTTTTTATTTCTGAATCAAGTACAATTTCCAGTTTAGAAAACTATATCCTAACCTAAGCATTTTGTTTAGGAATATGTTAGTTGTAATGCATTCGTGAGTAGCCTATCTGTAATCACTTGGATATATCTATGGGTAATAGCCTATACAATTTAGGTAAAAAAGTAAAAAAAAAAAAAAAAAAAATTTTGACAACTTTTCGGTTGACGTAATATGAATGCGGATATTGGTAAGTTCTTTATGAGGGGGCGAATACAAAATGAACACAAATAATTTATTAGGCCTTTATCTTGTCTAAACTTCTAGATCAAATAATACTTTAGTTTGCATAAAGATCGCCCGTTTATTGGGGCAGACCATAGTAAATTTGCCTTCAGAAATTGAGTATTATTCTGATTCAGGCTCTAAATTTAATACCACGCGAAATCACGAATAACCCTAGAATTAGTTTAAACCCTTTCAGTACCGATGACGGCCTTTTCATATATTTTCTGGCACCTATTAGACGATCATTATTAAGCTTTGGGAAGGATGTCTAACCCATGAAAAGGCTACATACTAGCTCAATTACAACATCCTTTTAGCCTACCTATATCTCCTTCCTAAGCTGTTTTCATCATAATCGTATACATGTAGCTGAAACCAAATACAAAAATACGGCACCGGTACGAAGGGGTTAAATAAAGAAAAGTGAACTCCTCTGCGCCATCTATTAACAAAAATGTTTTGGATATGGGGGTAGGTAGGTAGCAAGGGAAGGGTGAGTTACCATATTAATGGCCAACCCCATATATCTAACATTTCTCCTAAATAAGGGCTTTATTCTCGATACCTAGCTCATATTTAACATATTTAAACAAGGTATAGTTTTAAAGTAAGTTAGACTAGGCCCTAGGATAACACAAACATAAAACATATGTCTTATGTTATATATGTTTGGATTCCTATTTATTCCACGAATTAGACCTTGGCAACTGCCCCCTGTAAGAAGTAAAACGTCGCGGAATATTGGTAGTTCTTTTTTCTTCTGCTATATGTACTTAAATTGATATTTTGTGGGTTTAATTGATGTAGATAAAAAATTTGTTAAGGATGCTTTAACAATATTCGTCTATGCTGTCAGATATAGCAGAAAGCGATTATTTCATATTTAATGTTAAATTTAATTTCTTGGTAAAAATCGCCAGCTGTAGCCATGCAAAAAGCCGAAGACATACTTCCTCGCTGTACCAACTAACTCAAAATATCGCTTTTTAAACCCCATTGTTCATGTCAATATATAGTAAAGTTGTTGTCCACAATACTTCCCGGTATGTATCTAACTGATCTATTAATATATCTGGCAGGCGGTAATAAATTCACAAGATAGTGATTAATAATACCACGAGTTTTTAGACATCTCCGCCGACATTGTAAGGGCCCCCCGCCCCCTCAGTGAACGTCATGCCCAAGAACACGCACACATACGCACATACAAACAACACACACCCATACGTACGTA